>CM024719.1:59772026-60027638 GCA_014182545.1 Eucalyptus globulus
TAGATTAGATGAAAGTCAATGAATTAAAATAAATAATTAAATTAAATTTTAGCCTAGAGTGACTCCAATTGAGCTCAATCACGCAAGAATAAGATTATGCGATTGACGAAGTTGTGATGAGTTTGGTCATTTGCCACTAGAAATTGTTGATGTGATGTTTCGTAATTTGTCCATGTCGGTCTGTCATGTAAGAGTGTGGGGATGACTAAACGCCACATCAGTAATTTCCTATGGCAATTGGTTGATAGGATTGTATTGGAGTTTTGTACAAAATTTATGATCATATTGGTAATATTGAAAAGCTTATGATCAAATCAACATTCATACAATATATTTGAGACTAATCAGATCATTATATCAAGAGAAAAAAATTAGAACAACCTCGTATTATGAGAAGATGAGTTTTATTAGGATGGTAGAAATTTTATTATGAATGTAAAATGTGTGAGAGGTATGGAGGATACATGGTTGGTTAGATTACTCTTCTTAGACTGGGATGTTGTTCATCGCTTAACATTAAATTTTGTAATTCAATTCATAGAATGGATGTATCTCCATGAAAGTGAGATCGAAAACTTTTTGCGTGTACTTCACGAGTAGCAAAGGGTAAAAGGATATTACATGTTCAACACCGTCCCCATTTTACTATTGAAAAATTGCACTCGACAACTTCTTCATCGTCATTGTTGTAAAAATAAGCGAATAAATGATAGGATAAATAAAATTTGAAAATAAACGGTATGTTGTATTCTACATGGTTTTGTCAATGTGACTCGTTTCATGGGGAGATTAGCACAAGATTGCACTATAAATAAAGTGATTTCATGGAAATCACAACCATAATCGAGTTATAGTTAAACATTCTCATTAGCACAAGATTGCACTATAAATAAAGTGATTTCATGGAAATCACAACTATAATCAAGTTATAGTTAAACATTTTAAGTATTTCCCATCTTCTAATACACCCGTTAACTCACATAATGTATGTTAATAATTTCTCACAAAATATTTTTTCAATTTCATAGAGAAATTCACAAGATTCCACCACAAGATTTATTGGTTTCAAAACACTTGCGATTTCTTTAGAATGTAATTCATGAGTGCACCACGCAATTGATTGTTACCATAGGGAACCTTCTTATGAAATCCACTAAAATCAAGAGTATATTTGTTTATTTGAAAAGATTTCGTTTGGTCCACTAAAAATGATCGATCAGCAGAAATTTTTTTGCTCGCTGGCAAAGCCCAAGAAAGGCAAAGCCCTGGCTGGCCCGCCACGTGTCGGGCCCGCCCCCTATAAGTACGACCCCCGATCACTCATCATCTGTTGCTCGCCGTCACCTGCAAATATCCCTCGAATCTCTCTCTTGGCTTCTTCGGTTCCCTCTCGATTTCTCTGTTTCTTGTCCATTTTCTCAAGCTCGTTCCCCCTTCTGCAGAAAGCGAATCTGCTCCGCCTTCACTTCGGTAAAGAGAGAGCTAGCAGAAGAGAGAGAAAGGAACAGGAAAATGGCGGACGAGAGCACGATGAACTGCATCGACATCCTCCTCGCTATCATCTTGCCTCCTCTCGGTTTCTTCCTCAAGTTTGGTTGCCAGGTGATGATCGCCCTCCTCATCTCTCTCTCTCTCTCTCTCTCTCTTTTTGTTTCCTTTTTTACTCTGCTTTTAATTTAGAGTGAGGAAAAAGAAAGGTAATTTGCCTTGAAGTCGAGAGTTCTGGGTTTTCTCTTCTTCTTTTTTATTAGGGTTTTGCCAATTTTAGGCAGGGGTGAAAGTCTTATTTTCGGAGGCAAATTTTTTATTTTGTATTTTTTCTGGTTTCTTAATTTATAAGCAAAAGCAAAAAAAGAAAAGGAAAGGAAATGAGATATAATTTATGGGAGGGTTTCTTAATAGTTTTGATCTTGATTTTGGTTTTGATCTTGATTTTGGTTTTGATTTGACTTATGTATGTATATTTGCAGGTGGAGTTCTGGATCTGTTTGGTGCTCACGCTCTTTGGCTGGATTCCTGGTATCATTTATGCCATCTATGCCATTACCAAGTAACTGAACTTGATTGAGTAAGCTCTCTCTCTCTCTCTCTCTCTCTATGCGCGTATATATAATATACATATAGTGAAAAGATGTTGAACCCTAACGCTATCATTCATATTGATGAATCCCTAATATGAAATCCTAAACTTGTGGTTTCCTTTCCTGCACGGTAAATGAAATTGGGAGGGCATCGTGATAGCACCACTCCGCTTATGAACATTGTCTGCATAGTTAACATTCCCTACCATATCATTTAAAATTCTTAATATTCATTCATTTTGTCTACATAGCTTCCTAAATAATAGTTTGAAGAAAGCCCAGTGGTGATGGATGCTGACATGCTTTGCTTTGGCTTAGTGAATCTATGTTCCTTAAATTTTCTGTAATTTATTTACTATTTTGATTATTGGTTGTGTACTTGTATGATCACCACTCATATGTGAGTAGTATAAGATAAAAGAGATAAATACTACATGCAAAGCATTTTCAAAATAATATTATAAAGGTGAGAGTCTCCGTGGTCTAAACAAGGCAGTTGGAAGTTGGATTCTAATTGAATGAAATATTAGCAATAAAGGAAAAAAGGGAAAGAAATAAAATAGCCATTCAAATAAATATCAATAATACATAATTTCTCGAAAAAAGATTAATACACAACTTTCTTTTATACACCGGTTAGTATGCTTCCATCTTTATCCTTACCCGACTTTATCTACCTTCATAATAATAATGATTTGAAATTTTCCTATTGAAAACAAAAGACTTTGAAGAGGTGATATTCATATTATGAAGTATGGAAATTCATAGCGTATAACTCATAAGCATAAAATATTTTTAGAGCTTTGTTCAACAGGTGGATTAGTTTTTAAAATTCATGTTAGATAATTCTTTTTTACACAAGTTATTCATTATCGTAAGAAGTAATTCACAATTTACGCAACATAAGGTCCGAAATAAAATTACAAGGTGCGAAGCGCAATTCTTGGGAATTATTTTACTGATATTCGCAGTTTAATATTTATTTTTCTTAATCAAGACAATTATTTTTAAAATTAGAAGGAAGAAATTACACGCTTCCTGTTATAATCCCTCAAAAGCTCGCTCAAAATCTCTCTCCCTCTCTTCGCTGTCTGTCCATCCAGAGAGACAGAGAGAGGAGAAAGATTGTACTCTCCTAATAATCTCTACATTCTCCTTCTACCTTCGTAGTGTACAGCTCAGGCTTTCTTTTTCTTTTTTTTTCCCTTTTTTTTACTGCCAAAGAAGAGAATCCCGTTCTCTCACACGTCTAGCCAGTTGTTCGTTATCTACAGGTCTTGCCAGCATCAAGCGGATTCATGCAAAATGTCCGTCTCACGTCCGTGGGACCTCCCTGCATCTATCCGATCATCATCATTACATCATTCCACCAATCATCTCCTCCAATTCATTACGCCTCCATTAACATAAACGAAAGGACATATCTTTGGCCATGGGAATAGATCTGAATAGGTCCTTAAAAGGTTTAATGAGATAAAGTAGGTGGGAGATCCGGCATGGAGTGAAAATTCTGGCACATCCTCATATTTTGACTAACCTAAAAGAAAAGCTTGGATGAGAATTGCGGGTCTTGTGAGGGAAAAGTAGAACCCTCGGGGCTTAGTGAGAAATTGCTGAGTTAATTGGCTTGGTAAGGCTGTCTAAATAAGCCCAGCCGGCAGCCATCCGTCAAGGCTGGTGCTGTGAATCACCTATTGTTTTGCTTGCCTTACGGAAATCCTTTTAACCGGATGGCAAGACAATACCCCTTGTTATAAGGATTGCCTTTGAAAGGAAAAGATTGTGGGATACTAATTTCTCGATCGGAAGAGAAAGTCCAGAGCCCCATCGGTGGTCCGGCTTCCTTTAACCATAATGTTACAATTCTTCTGTATTTTTTTAGTCAAATGATCCTTGAGCCTCCGCATGCGTTAAAATAAATTACAATGTTCCATAATATATACAAAAAAGAAAAAGAAAAAATTGAGAGACGCTGTGATAGAGAAAAATCATTAGGGGCAAAAGAGTAATTTGAAAAAGACAGAGAAGGATTACAATCTTTCCATTGACAAAATCACGTGCTTGGCACTCGCAAACACAAAAAAGGACGAAAGGTCAATGACTCAGGAAGTTTTGCATGAAGGGTGAAATTTTGGGAGCACATATATACCGCTCTAAATTTTCATAGGAAATTAATGTAACTTTTTTCCTCAAAACCACTCCCAAATGCCTGCAACCACGAGATATTAAATATATGTTGTAGATTTTATGTACTCTTATAATTAAAGTCCTATTCAATGACTAAGTGCGAATCTATAAACACCATACATGAAAGGTGTGCATCAATTAGATTAGCATAATTAATTTAGAAAACCCCATCCTCCTACCTCTTCTTTGTATTACAGATGATAACAAACTTAGATAACAAAATTCACTGGAATAATTTCATGGGATTATAAAATTACTTTGATATGGAGCTATTTTGTCCCAAACTATCACAAACTAAATTTATATGAATTTCATGCAACTAATTGAATTTCCACACAATGAAGAGAAACATAAGATTGCTTTATCCAATTACGGAGAAGGCATAAATGGATAGGGTAATTAGGAAGAAGAATGTATAGAAAATAACAAAATGTATAAGCATTATAATCCATGTTACATCTAATTAGCTATGGAAGGAAAGATTAATAAACATTATACTCTTATGATAGAAAGTTACCTGCTTTCTGCAGCTGATTGCAACTTTGAGTGCCAACTTGGTCCTATTTGCCTTCTCTCGGTGCTCATCATCCCTAGGCTTAATCGACGGGACGACATCCTTGCCTTTCTCTCCTTGCCGGAGTTGCAGCAGCGACATCCCCTGGTGTAGGATCGCCAAAGCATCATTGCTAATTCTTGCTCTACGCGTCGCGGTGCCGTCATCACCCTTTAACCTTCGCACCTAGGCTGCACTCGGATTCTCCTTCGAAGATTGAAAGACGCCGGTCGGCTCCTTTTGTAGCACCACGGCAAGTTCTGTGCCCATCATCTTGTCGTGACGCCCACCAATTCTCTCGATGAAGCTTTGGCACCTCACCTTGTGTGCCCAATAGTTTCGTTGATCATTGCCGATCATCACCCTTGCTGACACTGACCAACCGCCGGCCCTCTCTATATCACGCTGAACGCTGGCACTCGGTAAATCGAGGTAAGTGTAATCTTGTAGTTTAGTTTTGACAATATAGTTTGTTTTAATGCATGTTATTTTCTCAAACGACTTAGGTGTTCATGATTCGATTATTTCCCAGCATTAACTAAGGCGTATTGGGCTTCTGAACCTCTAGACACTAAGGTTGGATCCTAATATCATCTCGCTGAACTTGTTATTGTTGAATATGTGATTAATTTGTATGTTGTCATCACACGTTACCGTTTCATGCATATTTAGAGTTTAGGAAATGTTCACGTAATGCATGTCATTTAGAAAATTATATATTCTCAGGATTTTTTATAATCATATCATATATAATTTATTAACTATTAATTGCATTACATGCATCATCCACACTGCACATGGTTCAATATTAATACATAGTTCATAAGATCACATTATAGTTCTAGGATTTAAATTTACTGTTTTCATAAAATAAAAAATACAAATAAAAATAAAAATATCACTTCATATTGATTTGTCTCATAGGATTAGTTCATGTTTAGTCCTAGAATAGAAAATGCATGTAAAATAGGAAATGCATACACAATTAATAGACTTTAGGGGCATTTGTCTTTTTGTTAGGAAAAATAACAAAAATACATTAGAAAGTCTCATGTAGATTGTACCGTTAACATTCCATAACAAATCGTTTGAAATTCATCATGCACGATCATGCATAACATTCATTCATTTTGTCTGCATCTCTTCCTAACTAGGACAATTGTTTTGAAAATTAGAAGGAAGAAATTACACGTTTGTTGTCATATCCCTCAAAAGCCCGCTCAAAATCTCACTCCCACTCTTCGCTCGCTTCTGGAAGGGCTTCTAGGAGAAGAAAACAGCTCAGTTTTTTTTTTTTTTTAACTACCAAAGAAGAAGAGGATCGGACCGCTCCTCTCCATGAAAACGCCCTAGCCCTGAAACCCACCACCCTCTCCCTTCGCCCTAAAGCTTCAAAACCCTCTCCTCCTCCTCCTTCCCTTTCCATCGTCTCTTCACTCCCCACCAACAACCACCACCACAAGCCCGCCCGTTGTTTCCCAATGGCCTCCTCCTCCTCCGCAGCCACCCAACGCCGCCCCAAGGTGGTCGTCATCATGGGCGCCACCGGGTGCGGCAAGTCCCGCCTCTCCATTGACCTCGCCTCCCACTTCCGTTCTGCCGAGGTCATCAACTCTGACAAGATGCAAGTCTACCAGGGCCTTGACGTCACCACCAACAAAATCCCCCTGGCTGATCGCCGCGGCATCCCCCACCACCTCCTTGGCTCCTTTGACCCAAACAACGGCGAGATGACCCCGTCGCAGTTCCGCTCCATCGGCCACGATGCCATCTCCGACATCACCTCCCATGGCAATCTCACCATCCTCGTTGGTGGTTCCAACTCCTTCATCCACGCTCTCCTGGCGGATCGGTTTGACCCGGAGGCAAATGTGTTCAGCGGGCTCGGCCCGCTAGCGAGACATAAGTTGAGGTACGACTGTTGCATTCTATGGGTCGATGTGTTGCTGCCCCTCCTGAAGAAGTGCTTGCTGAAGCGCATGGACGGAATGCTTCGCAAGGGCGCTTTTGATGAGCTCGCCGCATACTACGACCTGCACCGGACTGACCTGGGGGGTCAGCCCGGGCTAAGGAAAGCCATAGGCATGCTCGAGTTCGGCCGATATTTCGAGAAGTACCCACCGAGGGGGGTCAGCCCGGGGGACACGTGGGGGCGGGAGGATGCGAGGGAGCGAGACGATGATCCGGTGAGGGAGGGTGCATACCAGGAGGTGCTACGTGAGATAAAGAAGAACGCGGGCCAGCTGATGATACAGCAGATTGAGAAGATCCAGCAGCTGAGCAAGAGTGGGTGGAAGCTGCATAGGCTAGACGCGACGGAGGCCGTTCAGCTGGCGATGGAGCTCGAGGAGGAGGGCGGCAGCGGTAGCAGATCGCAGGAAGTTTGGGAAAGGGAGGTCGTGAGGCCGAGCATGGAGATTGTGAATCGGTTCTTGCAAGAGAAATAGGTGGCGTGTTCTCATTATTGATTTTTCTCTCTATCTTATGTTTATTGTTAGATTAAATATAAACTAAAACCTGATGATCCTGATTTTTCAATCACAGATAAATTCATACAGAATTTGGGATTGATTTGCGGAAACGTAAAGATCAACATACCTCCAGCCATTGATGAAATCTGCAAAAGCGGAAAATCTCAAAACCTCGAACGAATCCACATATCGATTTGCAATTTGGGGAACACCAGATCTGTACGTCATGTTCTACTAGCCAATACTCTTCAAACCTGATTGTGTGTTTTTTATTTATAGTTATAGGATTTGAACTAGACGACCTGACGTTTTATTCCGTTTCTTATGTTACTGACATCTTCCATCAAGACTGTTATGGTAACATATTAACGGGCAAATATCACGTAATAGATATGGGTAATAAATTAGGCAATAAATCGGAACTAATTATGAATACAATATTGGGATCATATTTAGAATTATATAAAATAAATATATTATAACATTCTCCCACTTGATCCCAATATTCCATCAAATGAAATATTAACCCAAACCCACATAAACTTCATACTGAAATAAAATACATGAATCACGGCGATGAGTCCTCTTAGAGCGAGTATTATCTTATGTGTATCACAATGCATTTCATCACCCCATATGTGATCAAATAACTTAATGAATAAACTTTATATTTACTCCAGGTCAAACGTAATTGTTTTTCTCAGAATAACTGAATGTATACAACTGTATTAAGAAAAACATTATAAATAAATAAAAATTTTACAAATTATTCTATATAAAGAAAAATTTACATTCTTGGACCAATGTCCATTCTAAATACATGATCCTTATAACTCATTGGTGGCATGCCTTTAGTTAAAGAATCAGCTATCATCAATCCAGTGCTTACGTGTTCTATGACCACTTTCTTCTCTTTAACACGTCTCTAATGGCTAAATACTTGATGTCAATGTGCTTGGTTCAACTACCACTTTTGTGGTTCATAGCCATGAAAACTACAGCTAAATTCTCGCAAAATATTCTTAATGGCCTAGCAATGGAATCTACAACTCTAAGCCCCGATATGAAACTTTTCAACCATATACCATGTGAGGTGGCCTCAAAATAAGAAACGAACTCTGCCTTCATAGTGGAAGTGGCAACCACGGTTTGTTTTGCACTCCTCCAGAATACAGCTCTGCCAGCAAACATAAAAATATATCCCGATGTTGATTTACGGGAATCAACAGAGCTAGCAAAGTCTAAGTCCGAGTAACCAACTACCTCCAAGCTGTCCATCCGTCTATACATAAGCATGTATCTCTTTGTTCTTTGAATGTACCTCATCACCTTCTTTGCAGCTCTCCAGTGGTCCATACCTGGATTACTTTGGTATCTACCCAACATTCTCACAACAAAAGCTATGTTAGGTCGAGTGAAACCTGAGCATACATTAAGCTTCCGACAGCAGAAGCATATGGAATGTTTTTCATTTGTTCCATTTCAAAATCGTTCTTTGGGCATTGGTTTAAATTAAACCTATCGCTCTTCACAATCAGTGCTATACTTGGTGAACAATTTTTCATCCGAAACCTCTCTAAGACCTTATTGATATAGGTTTCTTGAGATATTCCTAATATACATCAAGATCTATCTCTATGGATCTTAATGCCAATAACATAAGACGCTTCATCCATATCCTTCATATCAAAACTCTTAGAGAGAAATTGTTTCACTTCATATAACAATCCATTGTCATTGGTTGCAAGTAAAATGTCATCTACATATAGCATAAGGAAATAAATTTTGCTTCCACTAATCTTTTGATATATACATTGATCCATGACATTCTCTATAAAACCAAATGAAGAGATAACCTCATGGAATCTTAAGTACCATTGGCAGGATGCTTGTTTCAAGCCATATAGAGACCTTTTAAGCTTGCATACCAAATGCTCACCAGTACTAGAAAAAAATCGTTTTGGTTGTTTCATGTAAATCACTTATTCCAATTTTCCATTGAGGAACGCTATTTTCACATCTATTTGATGTAACTCTATATCAAAATGAGCAACCAATGCCAAAATAATACGAAAAAAAATCTTTCTTGGATACAGGAGAAAACATCTCCGTGTAATCGATTCCTTCCTTTTGAGTGAATCCCTTGGCAATGAGTCTGGCTTTGTATCTCTCAATATTGCCTAATAAATCCTTCTTAGTTTTGTAGACCCATTTACAACCAATGGCCTTTGCACCATCAGGCAACTCAACTAAATCCCAGACTTCGTTTGATGCCATAGAATTCATATTTTCCTTCATAGTATTGTACCATAAATTGGATTGATCACAACTCATGACTTGTGAAAACGTCTCAGGATCACTTTCAATTCTAACATTATAGTCAAATTCTTGTAGATACATAATGTAGTCATTAGGAATTGTTGATTTCTTCATTATAATAGACCTTCTTAATGTTGCATCAACATCCTCCTGAGGAGTTTGTTGTTCAACTGGAAGTTCAATAGTATCTGGTAATTGCTGAACAGTTGGGTCTACCGGATAAATATCAGTAGGTTATGGATCTTCAATGATTAGTTGCTGAACGATCGATTGAACTGAATGGGTGTTGTAAACATCAACCAATCCAGTACCTAAAGTGGAAGGTTGAGTATTTGACTGATCTTTTTCAGGAACAAAGTTCCTTAATTGATCGTTTCCACTAATCAGGTCATTCTCAACAAATTTAGCATTTCTTGATTCCACAAACCTAGTGGTGTGAGATGAACAATAAAACGTGTATCCTTTGGACTTTTCGGCATATCCAACGAAATCTTACTTTAAATGGGCATCCCCAAGTACGTACATATCGCAAACTCAGTTTCCAACCTTTGAATAACTCAAAAGGCGTCTTTGGAATAGTCTTGGTTGGAACTCGGTTTAATATGTACACAACCATTTTAAGAGTCTCGGTCCACAAAAACTTAGGAAATTTGGAGCTGCTGAATATACTCCGCACCATGTCCAATAATGTTCAGTTTCTTCTTTCTACGACACCATTTTGGTCCGGTGAACCAGGCTTAGTGTATTAGGCTATAATCCCATGCTCTTCAAGAAATTTTGTAAATGGACCATGTTCTTGTCCATCTTCAGTGTATCTACCATAATATTCTCTACCTCTATATGATCTCACGATCTTAATTTACTTGTCGCATTATTTCTCTACTTCGGTTTTAAATACCTCAAAGGCATCTAGCACTTCGTGCTTATTACAAAGCAAATAGAGATATATGAATCGTGAATAATCATCTATGAAAGAAATGAAGTATCTCTGACCATTTGAGTCCATATCTAGAGTACAAATATATATACATATATATATATATGATTTTTAATATTTCTATACTCCTCTTATCACCTTTCTTTGATTTGTTGGTCCGTTTTCCCTTTATACAATCTACACAAGTACCATAATCAGTAAAATCTAGAGTATTAAGTATTCCATCATTTACTAGTCGCTTAATTCTATCCATGGAGATATGTCCCAACCTCCAGTGCCACAACATTGAAGAATCCTCATTCACAACACATTGTTTTATACCAACATTATCGTGAACGTGCATCACATTATTAATGACATTGTATTGTAAATTAATTCGAAAGAGACCGTCAGACAAAATACCACTCCCAACAATTTCAGATTTATACGATAAATTGAATGTTGAATCTGAAAATTCAAAGGAGTATCCCAAAGGTACAAGTCTTGAAACTGAAATTAAATTCCTAGAAAAAGTAGGAATATAAAAAGTCATTTTTAAAATTAAAACAAAACCACTACTGAAAACTAATCTACATGTCCCAATAGCTTCCACATGCAAGCGCATCTTATTTCCTGAATGGATGCTGTTGACACCTAAATTTTGACGATTTAGTTTATTTATTTATTGCATAGGAAATTATGGGTTAATTTTATTAATTGCATAGCATATAGATTTAGATTTGCATTTATTTTTTTATTTGCATCTTTTGCATTTTATTGGACCGGTGGCGGATGAGTTCGAATTAGATTGATCGAGCCCACGAAGCGAGCAGTTGCCAAGCCGTGTTTGTTTAATAATTAAAAATTATCTCATGGGAATATAATATTTTACAATTTTTCCGAGATATGAATCTTTTTGGATAGGGCAGATGGGTAAAAAAAAAAAAAATATTGCGATTTGGCTTTGAAAGATTTGGATTTAGAAAAAATCTTATCTTAATCTTGAATCCTTATCACCATGGGATGAATTTTGTGAAAAAATATTGCGATTTATCTTTGCGAGATTTGGATTTCGAGAAAATATTTATCGTAATCTTAAATTTTTATCAATAGTGATCGGTTAGTGAAAATGTATCGCGGATGTAGATTTGAAGGGGAAATTGAAAGCTTATCTCTTACCCCCTATAAAAGCAACCGTGTACGAGGACCAGGGGGAAGCTTCTTTTGAAAAAAAAAAAAAAAAAAAAAAGAAAGGTCAAGAGAAGTTTTGCTTCTGCAGTGAAAAAAAAAAAGGAGAGAAAGAGTACGAAGGAAGAGGGAGAGTGACGTGAGAGAGGGGAAAAAGAGAGAGAACCGTGCGTGGAGAATGGGAAAAGTCAAAAAGCAAAAGGAGGAATAGTGTGGGGACAGGGACTGTTCACTGTTTCCTTCCCTTCGCTGCTCACGATCGTGCATCACCAGCTGGAGATCCACACTGCCGGGCAACCCGGAGCCTCACACCTGCAGCCACGAAGCCCGCCGACACCTGAGCCCCGCTCCGACAGTTCGCTCCGTCCGACGCCGCGCCGCCACGCTGCGATCCCGCACTCCTCCCGCACCGCTGCAATCTCGCGCCTCTATAACGCCGGTAGTCCGCGACTCACCTCGATCGCACCCTCCAGCTCGGAAAAGCTCTGTCGCGGCCGGACCCGAGCCAGATCTGCCCACCGCCTACACCGCGTCGGCTCCGAGCTTTCCCTCCGACGACCGTTGCTGTTGCTCCCGTGACGCCCCCTGCATCGCGCGCCTCTACCCTGCTCCGCCTTTGCTCCAACGCCACGACGCCTGTAGCAGCCCTTCGCCAAGTCGGTCTCCGCCCCTGCACGCCGTTCCAAGCTTGCTTCCCATCCGAGCGACGCCGCTGTAGCACCCATGACCAGCTGCTGCAACTGTGTCCACCAGCCACCGAGTCCCTTCGCCGAAGCTCCGACCACCGTGACTTCCTTTGACGGTGACCCACCACACAGCCACTGCCTTTGCCGGAGTTTCCCCTGCCGGACCTCCGATTCTCTGCTTTGGTGACTTGCCACGAACACGAAGCTTGGAAGAAAAAAAAAAGGAAAAAGGAAAATTAGGTAGTTTTTATTTATTTATTTACTTACCGTTTCTTTTTATTTCATTTTTATTTTATTCGTTTAGTGAAATTGTTCCCTTTAAATATGTGATTGAGATCCCAATATGAAATAGTCCCTCAAGCTAGGGATTGACAGTTCAATTTTCGCGCCCGAAATCCGACTCGCAATCCCTTACAAAAATCGACAATCCAATCTCAAGCCCAAGATTCGATTCTCGATTTAATCCAATCTCATGCGCAAGATATGGTTCGTCAATTTTTGGATATCAATCTTATCTTTTGTTTGATTTGCTATCGTCAAGTTGGTTGAGTCAAATCTTATTTTCGTAAAATCAAAAATCAAAAAAATCTTAATTAGGATTAGGTTTGCATATTTAGGATTGCAATCTTATTATGAATTTTTAAATAAAAAATCCAAAAAAAAGAAAGTGCAATCATTTAGGTTGTTAGTTTTTTTTATTTGAATTGCATGTTAATTATGTGTTAGTTTTAATTTCGAGATTAAAGAAAAACACAAAAAAAAATCATTGTGCATATTAGATTAGAATTGCATGTTTCATTTTAAATTTAGATCATCTTTTCAGATAAATTGCATTTTAGATTTAGATAATGTCTTAGTTTAAATTAGATTTAATATGACTTAATCCCTAGTTTAAATTAGATAGAACCTTAATCTAGCTAGATCATTTCAAATTTCATAAAATTTGTCTTAGGATAAATTAGTTGCAATTTTTAGGATAGATTGCATTTTTAAAATAAAAAATGTCATTTGCATGTCATATAGATTTAGGTTCATGAAATGCATGTCATTTTAGTGATTATTGTTAGGTTCATTTCTAATTAGAAATTGTCCGTCATTAGATTAGGTCATTTAATGAATGTTGCGTGACATATACCTCGCATATTAAATTGCATGTTGCATGTCATTTTAGTTGAAATAATTTTGTATGTCATTGCATTGCATTGCATTGCATGTCATTAGAATTAGGTCATTTAGATTGCATCTAATTATTGCATTTCTTCATGTCATATAGTTTAGGTCATGCTGCCATGTCATATTAGATTAGAAGCATTGCATTGCATTGCATATGGACTATATTTTCATTAAAAAAGAGGAAACAAAAATTGAGTAATTGCTTGTTAATTAGAAACCATATCTAGGGTTGTTGATATGGATTTTAATTTAACATTGCAGATGCTTTCGTAGCTTTGGAGGTAAGTCCTGCATTATTTAATTGCTTTCTTGGGTGTTAAATTGGTGGTTTGCACACCTGCATGAACACCTCACATGTTAAGGAAATAAATTTAAAATTAATCCAAATTGCTTGCCAAACATTTTTTAAAATAAAAAGAAAGGTACCGAAAGGGCGTTAGAGAAATCTAACGTAACCAAGTCCCCATACCCTTAGTCTCTGATTCGTAGGAATAAAGTAAATCTCCCGTTACTTTACTAGGGTTTCTAATCGACCCACCAAAAATATATTAGTGGCGACTCCTAATTAAAATTCAATTGCATGTTAACAATTCAAACCTAAGTCGCGAATTGGTATGGGCTTGGGAGAGCTTGAGTTAAGTCTAGGCTTAACAATCCATTAGCCAAACCCTAGGTGGTCCAAACCCCGAAAAAATTGGTCGCGACAGATGCTTTATTCACTTCCCACTAGTTTTAGCCGGTTCTAAAAACCCTATAAGGAAATTGAAATATGGATTGTAGAACCAAAATCAATCCACCAAGTATTGTAACTCACATGGATCATATTAAATTCATAACAAATACGTGAGAGTTGGTTACCTTTATTTTTGAGCTAAGCCTTAAATTTGGCGCAATCCTTCTTCATGTGTCCCTTCTTTTTACAGAAGAAGCACTTTGATTTCTTTTTAATGCCAACTTGGGAAGGTAGAGGCATCTTACCTTTTCCCTTTTGCTTGCCTTGCTCTTTATACTTATTCTGTATTGCCATATGAGCACTTTCTCATTTCTCCATCAGTAGCCTCTCTTCCTCTTGAACACACATGGTCATGAGTTTATTGATTAACCATTTATTTTTATGTGTGTTGTAAGAGATTTTGAAAGGGGCATACTCTTGTGGAGAGTATTCAGGATATAATATACAAGAAATGAATATGATATCCCAACCTCAAGATTCTTCAGCTGAGCTACAATGTCCCTCATTTTCATGATGTGGTCCCGCACACCTCTTACATTGGTATGTTTCAAAGATGAGAACTTCATAATCAGGGTCATGGCATGCACCTTCTCTGAATACTCAAATTGTGCATTAATAGCCTCCAACAATTTCTTGGTATTGTTATGCTGAATAACTGAATCACGAATACTAGCAAAGAGTTTTGTATTTATGTACATCACACTGAGACGGTTGGACCGCTCCCATTGTGCATAACAAGTATGCTCAACATGAGTACTATTCTCAGTAGGTTCAAGTGGTTCGTCTAACCTTAGAGCATAATCAAGATTTATGCACCCCAATTGAAGAAGAACTGATTCTCTCCGTTCTTTATAATTATTTCCATTAGGCTTGAGAACAATTATATTAGAATTAATCGTAGGTGGTAAGACTGCATCATAATTAAAGAAAACTTATGTGTCAATATATTTGAGGCAAATAGACTTAAATCATATTTTACCAATGTAAAACATGTTATAAAATATGAATCACATAACATTAAAAACTACATGTGGGCTAAGTTTCTAATTTAAATTGATTCATAATTACTTCATTATGAAACTATCAAATTATATTCCCTTCCTTAATCCCTGTGGGTAAATTAAGAAAGATGAAATAATATTTCATCCTAATTAATCACATTAATATATTGAAAATTCTGTGGGATAAAACTCACAATATTAATGTGACTAATCACAATTACTATCCTTAACTATATGTGATTCAAAGGCTCTTAATGAATATAATTTAATATAATCAAAGATGTTGTGGGTAATCTTTAATTAATTAAATATATATGGATCACCAAACATTTAATTTTATGAGAAAATATTCATAAAGTCGCACGTAAGGGTAAAAGAGTAAAATCACGTGCAAAGGGAATAAAACTGGAATTTTGCACACAAGGCCAGAATTGGAATTTTACTTTCAAGGGATGAAACATGAATTTTATGCGTCTAGAGCAGAACCATAATTTTCTTTAAAAGCGGAGGGGCAAAACTGAGAAACCACAGGTACACGTGCAATGCACGCGCCTGCTTCAACCCCTCGCATGCACCCACTGCAGTCCATTACAATGCTTCGAGGGCATGCAACGCACACGCTCGAAGCATGCCCTCGAAGCTTCTTTATACCAACTGTTAGATTAATATAAACTAAAACCTGATGATCCCAATTTATCAATCACAGATAAATTCATACAGAATTCAGGATCGATTTGCAGAAAGGTAAAAATCAACATACCTCCAGCCATTAATGAAATCTGCAAAAGCGAAAAACCTCAAAGCCTCAAACAAATCCACATAGCACAATCGATCTACAATATGGAGAACACCGGATTTGTACGTCTTGTTTTACTAGCCAATATCTCTCAAACATGTGTTTTCTATAGTGATAAGGTTTAAATTAAACGACCTGACGTTTTATTCCGTTTCTTATGTTACCGACATTTTCCATCAAAACTGTTATAGTAACATTTAACGAGTAAATATCATGTAATAGATGCGGGTGATAAATTAGGCAATAAATCGAAACTAATTGGGAATACAATATTAGAATCATATTTAGAATAATATAATAAATATATTATAACATACGTGTCTTGGGAGACGTCAAAAAAACACTGAATTTCTGTTAGTAGCACTGATATTGACGTGTAGCCCGCCAGCGGGCTCCTCTTCTTGGTTTTGTTTTTTTTTTTTTGGGTGCCCTTTTTGGGCATTGTACTTAAATAATGCTTTGATATCCCTAGATTGCGAACGAAGTATGTAAATTTTTCTGTTTTTGTATGTTTCGGCTGGCAAGGGAAGGAAATTTTAAAACCGAGCGGGGAGGTGGGGGCCACCCCGTCACCTGTTACCGTCGTGCCTATAGGCCCTTTGATGGGACTTGGCACTAGCGCTATTGCCCCTCACCTCAACTCTCTCTTCAACCGTCAAAAAAAAAAAAAAAACTCTCTTCAGGTTCGAGCGCTCTTGCAAGAGCTTCGCTCATGCATGCGAAGGAGAAGAGGAAGACGACGACTATGAAGAATAAAGAAACATGAATCGTTTTTAAAAAAAAGTTTCGTTAATATTATTCGGACATGAAAGTGCTGACACCTGCTGGCCGCCACTTGTTCACGACCCACGTCCTCCATAATCAAGACTTTAATATGAGCCACGTGGGATTTGAGCAACCGAGAGGCGAGTGCCCGAAACGAACCCACGAATCTTGTCTCGTACGTGGAAATTTTCAAAATTCATTACATGCAATCCGAACAAGAAGAAGGCGAAATAACTATCGTTGAATTTTATACCATCTCCGGCCTTTTCGATGCCCCGAAAGGAAAAAGAAGAAGAAGAGGAGGCCCGCTGCCCGACTTCCCATCCAAATTGCACACCCCGAGTGCTACTGGCAGAAACCAAATCGCCCACCCGAAATTCGCCGACGCAGCCTGTGTCGAACCCAAATCGATCGAGCCAGTCTCCTCTGGGGAGAGAGAGAGAGAGACCAGTGTTTTTAACCGCTTTAAAAATACGTAACAAAGAGGAGAGAGCAAAATCAAGAACGAAGCGAAAGCAAACTTTCGTAGTCAAACCTACTAACCCAGGTGTTCGACTACCCTCTTTATTATTTTTATTAGTGGAAAGATGGGAAAAAAAAAAAAAGGAAAAAAAAGAAGAGGGAGGGAGGGGGAGGGAGGGAGGGAGGGAAGGAACCGAAGGAAAACTTTAATGATAATCACCATCGGTATGAATGAGTCAGATGACGCACCTGGTCCAATGGAGAGGCGCTGAAACTCGAGAGAGAGAGAGAGAGACGTGGGTGTGAAGAGAGGGATTTGCCCAAATCCCGATGCTCCCATGGAATTTGTGGCTTCCTTTTCATTTTCCTTTCATGTATGCCCGTATATGTTTAAAGTAATATTCATGCTGGGTTTTCGACTTTTTCCTTAATCCCCCTAAAAAAAAAAAAAAACTGGGGATCGTTTCGTTACTTGGGAGGATAATTACGAAATTTTCTTTTCTTTTTTTGGTGACAAACAGCGAAAGTTATTTCACCTAGGTTTTGGGGGCATGGTGGGTTTATATTAAAAAAGAAGAACACATTTTCGCCTCTTGCAGGCGCCCTCCTCCTGCACATGGTCATCGTCCCGCTTCCTCCAATCCTCCCGCCGCCGCGCATCCCTCGGGCCAACACTCCTCGGTGGCAGGTACCTCTGGCATTTTGTCGGAGTTGATGACCTCAGAAGGGAAGAGGGAGGCGAGGTCGATGGAGAGGCAGGACTTGCCGCACCCAGTGGCGGCGCACGATGACGACCACCTTGGCACGGCGGTGGGTGGCTGCGGACGAGGTGGCCATTGGGGAACACCGGGTTGTGATAGGTTTAGGGAGAGTGTATGAGCGAGGGGCGCATACGCATGTTCTCAAGCATTTGCTTCTTTTATATTTGATGCTCCACCCTGCCCTCGATTATAATTAATTTATTCATAATCAACCTTCCCCTTTTTAAAATTCCCTTTTAACTTTTGAATTATAATAATAACAATAAGGAGAGCAAGTCCATCGGGGCTTGAACGGTTTTTAGTTCAAAAGAAAAGAGAGGAAAAACCAAAAACACTACACACACAAAAACAATACACACACACACATATATACTAAAAGAAGAGTAATGCTAGGCTGTAGAGTTTATTTGTAAAATAGATTTACTTTTCGGGCTTTTACGGATGGATTTTTTAATTATGCTCATCTTTCGCAAGGGAAAAGAGGTATTTACACGAGTTCAAACTCAAACTTCGATTTGTTACTCAATTAGAAATATCTTCAACATCAATTAATTTTTCCTGATCTTGAATAATTATAGAAGGACTATATTGAAAATTTTTATACAATTCAGAATTTGATTGAATATGTACTAAAATTTTATGGACTACATTTGAATAAATTAAAAGTTCGGAAATCACGTTGTACATTGAGTTAAAGTTCATAGACCATATTGAATAAATTAAAAGTTCGAGACCGAATTGCACTTTAAGCTAAAGTTAAGGAACTATTTGTGTCATTATCCCTTTCAATCATCATCATCACCACCATCCTTCCACTAATCATCTCCTCCAATTCATTAAGCCTCCATAATATAGACGAAAGGACAGATCTTTCGTCAAACAAGGAAAGTCCAAGCGGCCGGTGGCTGAAGCTCTGAGAAATTGGAAAGTGGTTATATTCATTGTGGAAGGGAAAGAACAAATCTGTGGGGGAAAACGAAAGGAAAAGATCGTGGGATGCAGATTTCTCAATCGGAAGAGCAAGCCGAGAGCCCCACCGGTGCTCTGACTTCCTTTTAACCGTAATGTCACAATTCTTCTGCATTTGTTTTAGTCAAATAATCCTTCGGCCTCCGCTTGCTTAAAATAAATTACAATGTTCCAAAGTATATACAAAAAAAAAAAGAAAAAAAAAAGGAGATGCCGTGATAGAGATCAATCATTAGTGGCCAAAGAGTAATTTGAAAAAAAATTGAGAAGAATTACAATCTTACCATTGATAAAATCACATGCCGGGGCACTCACAAACGGAAAAAAGAACGAAGGGTTAACGATTCAAGGAGTTTTGCATAAAGGGTGAAATTTTGGGAGTAAAAAATGTGTACCACTCTAAATCCAAATATATTCTAAGTGAGACAAAGAAAAAGGGTTAGAGACCACTCAAAAAATCAAATACATAAGGCTGGATAAATAAGATTCATAGTATACTTTCATGGGAAATTAAATTTTTTTTTTCTCAAAGCTACTCCCTAGGCCTACAACCATGAGATATTAAACATATGTTGTGGATTTTATGTACTCTAAGGCTGCGTTTGGCGGTTAGAAGGCTGCATAAAGGGTGAAATTTTGGGAGTAAAAAATGTGTACCACTCTAAATCCAAATATATTCTAAATGAGACAAAGAAAAAGGGGTTAGAGACCACTCAAAAAATCAAATACATAAGGCTGGATAAATAAGATTCATAGTATACTTTCATGGGAAATTAAATTTTTTTTTTTTTTTTTTTCCTCAAAGCTACTCCCTAGGCCTACAACCATGAGATATTAAACATATGTTGTGGATTTTATGTACTCTAAGGCTGCGTTTGGCGGTTAGAAGGCTGCATAAAGGGTGAAATTTTGGGAGTAAAAAATGTGTACCACTCTAAATCCAAATATATTCTAAATGAGACAAAGAAAAAGGGGTTAGAGACCACTCAAAAATCAAATACATAAGGGTGGATAAATAAGATTCATAGTATACTTTCATGGGAAATTAATTTTTTTTTTCCTCAAAGCTACTCCCTAGACCTACAACCATGAGATATTAAACATATGTTGTGGATTTTATGTACTCTAAGGCTGCGTTTGGCGGTTAGAATAAAATTTGGGATATGATAAAATTTATCTTATTCTGTATTTGGTGCCTACCCAAGACATGATAAAGTTGGATATGAAAAAGATATAGGTAAAATAAAATTATTTTATGAAAGAGGTGGGATATAGGCATATATGATTTCTAACATTTATAATAGGAAAGTTATTTTTCTCGAATAACAAACTTGTTAAATTAACAAATTTGAAATTATATTTCAATATAAATAATAGTTGAAATCTAATATAAGAAATTCGGAATATCAAAAATAAAATTTAGTTTTCTAATTTAATCTTAGTTTTATTTATATAGTCAACTTTAATTATATCTTATGATATAAATTCAATATATAAATATAGATATATATATATATATATCTATATTTACATATATTTTTACATATTTTAGGTATCTTTGTATTTTGGGTACATTAGTATAGTTTCCTATTTAATAAAATTTTATTAGAGAATGATGGAAGGGGAAAAATAATAAAATAAGAAAATAAAGGTAAATTAGGCAATAGTTTCGCAAGAGATTTTATCATCTACATTTGTGAATTTTTAGGTTCATTTACACCGCTATGCCATCTATACCAAAAAAAAAAATATACATAAAATGATGTGGATATGTCTGACTTTATTGTTGCAATTTACCAAACAGTAGATAGGATATAGTAAATTCTTTGGATTTCATGTCATATCTAATCTAGTCCTATTCTGATTAGAAATCCGGAAGACCAAATGTAATCTTATAATTAAAGTCCTATTCAATGGCTAAGTGAAAATCTAAAAACACGACACATGAAAGGCGTGCGTCAATTAGATTAGGGAAAAGTACTAAAATAGTCCTAAACCTTTTGCATCGGTACCAATTCAGTCCTAAATTTTTTAATTAAACCATTTTAGTCCTAAACCTTTTTACATTGGTACCAATTTAGTCCATTTGGCTAATTTAAGTCGAAAATTGCTGACGTGGCCGTCGACGGTCTTATGTGGCGCCACGTGGATAAATTTTATAATTTTTTTTATATTTTCTCAGATTTTTTTAATTATTTTTTTTTTTTTTTTTTTTTTTCTCCTTACCCTTGGCCGGTGACCTTGCCAGCCAAGGGATAAGGAGAGAAAAAAAAAAAAAAGGAAAATAATAATTTAAAAATTTTGAAAATAAAAATAAAAATATATCAAATTTGTCCACGTGGCGCCACATAAGACCTTCGGCAGCTATGTCAACAATTTCCGGCTTAAATTAGCCGGATGGACAGAATTGATACAAATGTAAAAAGGTTTAGGACTAAAATAGTCCAATTAAAAAGTTTAGAACTGAATTGGTACAAATACAAAAGATTTAGGACTATTTTAGTACTTTTCCCATTAGATTAGCATAGTTGTTTTATTTGAAAACCCCAACCTCTTACCTCTTCTTCGTATCATATTGTTTATAGATAATAACAAACTTAGATACCAAAATTCACTGGAATAATTTCACGGGATTATAAGATTACTTTACTAGGGAATTATTTTATTGCCAAAATTCCCTTTGATCTTGCTTTATGAAACCCTATTAATATAGGTACACCCGCAGCAAGTTGAAAACAACTTACAAACCTATAAAAAAACAAGATTTACATGGATTTCATGCAATTGATTGGATTTCCACACAGTGAAGAGAAACATAAAATTGCTTTATCTAATTACGGAAAGGCACAAATGGATAGGGTAACTAGGAAGAAAATGTATAGAAAAATAACAAAATGAATAAGAATTATAATCCATGCTACATCTAACTAGCTATGGAAGGAAAGATTAGTAAATATTATACTCTTATGATAGAAAGTTACCTGTTGTCTTCTAACTTTGAGTGCCAATTGGTCCTCTTTGCCTTCTTTCGGTGCCCGTCATCCCTAGGCTTCATCGACGGGACGACATCCTTGCCTTCTCTCCTTGCCGGAGTTGCAGCAGCGATATCCCCTGGTGTAGGATCGCCTAAGCATCGTTGCTAATTCTTGCTCTACGCGTCGCGGTGCCGTCATCACACTTTGGCCTTCGCGCCTAGGGTGCACTCGGGAATTCTCCTTCGAAGTTCGAAAAACGACCGTTGACTCCTTCGTAGCACCACGGCAAGTTCCCGTGCCCATCATCTAGCCGTGACGCCCACCAGTTCTCTTGATGAAGCTTTGGCACCTCACTCCACGAGCCCAATAGTTTTGTTGATCATTGCCGATCATCACCCTCGTCGGCACTAACCAATCGCCGGCCCTCTCTGTACCACGCTAGACGGTGGCACTCGATAAGTCGAGGTAAGTGTAATCTTGTAGTTTAGTTTTGACAATATAATTTGTTTTGATGCATGTTATTTAGTCAAAAGACTTAGATTTTCATGATTCAATTATTTCTCTGCATTAACTAAGGTGTAATGGGCCTCCCAACCTTTAGACACTAAGGTCAGATCCTTATAACATCTCGCTTAAAGGTCGGATCCTTATATCATCTCGCTTGAGTTGTTATGGTTGAGTATGTGATTAATTTGTATGTCATCATTGCACGTTTACCATCTCATGCATATTTAGAGTTTAGGAAATGTTCATGTAATTTATGTCATTTAGAGAAATATATACTCTTAGGTTTTTTTAATAATCATATCTTATAGAAAATATTAACTATTAATTGCATTACATGCATTATCCGTATTACACATAGTTCATAATTATGACATAGTACATGAGATCACATTATAGTCCTAGGATTTAAATTTGCTGTTTTTATAAAATAAAAGCAAAAATAAAAATAGCACTTCATATTGATTTGTGTCATAGGATTAGTTCATGATTAGTCTTAGAATAGAAAATGCACCTAAAATAAGAAATGCATGCACATTTAATAGACTTTAGGGGCATGTCTATTTGTCAAGAAAAAGAACATAAATACAGTAGAAAGTCTCTTGTAGATTGCATAGTTAACATTTCATAATATGTAATTTGAAATGCATAACATTCATACATTTTGTTTGCATATCTTTATCCTATTTCGACATCATCTACCTTCATAATAGATAATGATTTGATATTTATATTATGAAGTACGGAAATTCGTAGGGTGTAACTTATAAGCATATAATCATTCTTTAGTTTTGTTCTCTAGGTGGGTTAGTTTTTAAGATTCATGTTGGATAATCCTTTTTTACACGAGTTATAATTATTGTAAGAAATAATTGACAATTTAAGCAAAGATAAGATCTGAAATAAAATTACAAGGTGGGAAGGTCAAATCTTGGGAATTATTTTACTGATATCCGCAGTTTAATATTATATTTTCCCTTAATTAAGACTATAGTTTTTTTTTAAATCAGAAGGAAGAAATCATGCGTTTCGTGTATTAATCCCTCCCTCGAAAGCCTACTTCAACTCTGTCTTTGTCTCTGTCTCTCTTTCTTCGCCATTTGTCCACCCAGAGAGAAACATAGGGGATAAGTACACTATTAGTGCCAAAACTTGTGTACAGCGCTCACTTTGGTGCCAAAAGTTTCTGTCGGATCACTTAAGTGCCAAAAAATTTGAAAAATGATCATTTTAGTGCCAACTCCAATCAAATTGACTGAAAATCCGACGTGGCACTTTTTTATTAATTTTTTAAGCTGATGTGGCTCGTCGAAGAGTACAATCAGCATCTAAACCACAAAACAACGTCATTTGGCATCTTTCCCCCAGATGGAAACCCTAAATCCCCAAATTGAAAGAGAGAGAGAGAGAGAGAGAGAGAAGGCATGTCATCTTCTTCTTCCTCGTAGACCAACACTAGCAGCAGCAACAGCAGAAAACCAATGGCACCTTCGACCCTTTTGACCCCTCTTCTTCCTCCTCCTCCTCCGCCCTCACCTCCCATTCTTCCTACCACTTCTTGCTTGAGCAACAATCTCAGTCTCTCATCGCCCACCTGGTTGAGCAACTACAATGGTGGCTAAGCGATGGCAGGCAAACGGTAGAAACCCTAATTTCAATCCCCATACGAGCTATACGGCGTCATTTCTGTAAGAATGTCCACAGATAACGGCAAAACGATATTGTTTCTTGAGGCAAAACGATATCGTTTCTTGAGGAGGATAGAAAACGATGTCATTTTAAAGCCACCATAACTTCTTCTTTTTTTAAATAAAAGCCATATAATTAATCTGGTCGGAATCTTTCGCCGATAGCACTAAAGTGATCATTTATTCTTTAATTTGGCACTTTAAGTGATCTGATGGAAACTTTTGGCACCAAAATGAGTGCCGTACACAAGTTTTGGCACTAATAATGTACTTACCTTAAAACAGAGAGGAGAGAAGTTCAACTCACTTCTTGAAAGGCCTATGGGAGAAGGGAAAAGCTAACCTTTTTTTCAAAAAATATTTACTACCGAAGAGGAGGATCGCCTCATTTTCTGCATGAAATGCCTCCTTGTTATCCCTAAAGACCACCACCCTCTCCCTTCGCCCCAAAGCTTCAAAACCCTCACCTCCTTCCTTTTCCATCTTATCTTCACTCCCCACCAAAAACCACCACCACGAGCCCGCCTGTCGTTCCCCGATGGCCTCCTCCTCCTCCGCCTCTGCAGCCGCCCCAAGGTGGTCGTCATCATGGGCGCCACCAGGTGCGGCAAGTCCCACCTCTCCATCGACCTCGCCTCCCACTTCCCTTCTGAGGTCATCAACTCTGACAAGATGCAACTCTACTGGGGCCTAGACATCACCACCAACAAGATTGCCCCGACCGACCGCCGCGGCGTCCGCCACCACCTCCTGGGCTCCCTCGACCCGGGCGACGACGAGATGACCCCGTCACAGTTCTGCTCCCTCGGCGAAGATGCCATCTCTAACATTGCCTCCCACGGGAATCTTATCATCCTCGTTGGCGGTTCCAACTCCTTCATCCACACTCTCCTGGCGGATTAGTTCGACTTGAAGGCAGACGTGTTCGACGGGCTCGGCTCGCCGGCGAGACACGAGCTGAGGTACGACTGTTGCTTTATGTGCGTCGACGTGCTGCTGCCCATGCTGGAGAAGGACCTACCGAAGCGCGTGGACAGAATGCTCCACATGGGCGCTTTCAAAGAGCTCGCCGGATACTACAACCTGCGCCGGACCGACCCGGGGGTTGGGCCGGGTTGAGGAAGGCCATAGGCGTGCCCGAGCTCGACCGATATTTTGAGAAGTACCCGCCACCGAGGGGGGTCGGCCTGGGGGATGCGTGGGGGCGGAAGGATGCGAGGAATCGGGACAATGATCCGATGCGGGAGGGTGCTTACCAGGAGGCGCTAAGCGAGATAAAGAAGAACACAGGCTAGCTGATGATGTGGCAGATTAAGAAGATCCAGCAGCTGAGCGGGAGCAGGTCGGAGCTGCATAGGTTGGATGCGACGGAGGCAGTCCGGCTAGCGATGACCCCCGAGGAGGAGGGCGGCGGCATCTGCAGGTCACGGGAGGTTTGGGAGAGGGAGGTCGAGAGGCCGAGCATGGAGATTGTGAATCAGTTCTTGCAAGAGATAATTGTTAGAAGGACCCCACTCTCCCTCTCTCTCCCTCTCTCTCCCGAAAAAAGGAAAAAAATAAGAAATTTTGGACTCCGCTAATTGGTAGATAAAATTATATGATGAGTCATGCATGGGGACTACGGTAATTAGGTGGGTCTCTTTTATTTTATTTTCTTCAAACCAGATATAACACGTGTCCAGTACTCCCGGGCTTTTGAATGTGCAAAATATTTAGAAATAAGTGCTATAGAAGCCCTAAAACTTGTAACGAAAATGCAATTGAGTCCTAAAATTTGTAAAAAGTGTAATCAAAGTGTAATCAAGTTCTAAAACTTGTTAAATTATTTCAATCGAGTCCTAAAATTAACACCGTCAGCTTTTTTAACGGAAAATGTTGACGTGGCACTAATGTCACGTTTAAAATAATTTTTTACTTTCATGTGGCTTTTTTTTTAAAAAATTATTTAAATTAGATTTAAAATTAGAAAAGAAAAGCTAAATTTTATTTTAAAAACAAAACAATTTAAAAAAAAAAAATGGCCGGCTGCCCATCGCCGGAGGGGCCCGCAAGGACTTGCCCGGTGGGGGCGACAACCGTCGGCCCCTCGCGAGGGCTGGCATGCCCGGATCTAGGCTCCCTCGCCCGGCTGGCGAGGGTTGCCGAGCGAGGGCTGGCCACCCCCGCCTAGGGCCGGTGATCATCACCGGCCCCTCGATGGGCGGCGGCGGGAGTTGCTAATTTTATCTTCTTCTTTTTTTTTTAATAATTTTTAAAAATAAATTTTGAATTTTCATTTTAATTTTTAAATCTAATTTTTTAAATAATAATTATTTAAAATGCCATGTCGGCGCTACGTCAGCATTTTCTGTTAAAAAGGCTGATGGTGTTAATTTTAGGACTCGATTGAAATAATTTGAGAAGTTTTAGGATCGATTACATTTTTTTCAAGTTTTAGGACTCAATTGCATTTTCGTGACAAATTTTAAGACTTTTATAGCAAAGACTTCTATAGCACTTATCCCAAATATTTAATAAAAGGATCACGAAGAGTACGTGCGAGTTTAGGCATTTTAACGAAAAATCTGATTTGTCTACTTTTTGTATTTTTGTTTCGACAGGTGGCAACATATGATGGGCTGATGCGTCTCCATTCAACGGTCGCGAATTTCGTGGGATATCATCTTCTTCTTTTTTTTGGGTCATAGGGATATCATCTTCGTCGAATGTGTCCTTTCTTCTCTTCGTGTTTTTTCCTATAATTGTCATTAGTTGTCCGTAGCGTAATGATGATTTGTTATATTGTTGGATTCATTTCTTATGTATGAATTGGCGCCCTGGATCTGTTGGCAGATTTTCAGATATTGCTTTTAATCTCGTTTCTTTAATTGACCCCACTCGAGATTAAGCTTTCCTAAAAATAAAAAGGAGGATACGCATGAACGTACGTGAGTGGAGGAGGGACAAGCGTCCCAATTTGCCGAATAAAGTAACGCGAGTCATTTTCTCAAAGACATTTTAAAATGATGAAAAATATATTTTTTTTAAAACGACCGTTGGAATTGTTTATGATAGTAAATTAAAGTAAAATATTTTCATTATTCATGAAATTATTTTAGACATAAATTATTCTTTAGAAAATACGTTGTCATTATAACGTTTCATAAATTGTCTATGTCATTGTGCCATGTGCCATATAGGACGGCTTATGGTGACTAAATTAGATGTAATGTTAGTAGTTTTCCATGTTAATTTACCAGAATGATTACATTGGAGTTTTGCGCAAAAGTTTAGCGTCACATTGGTAATATTGGAAAATTTAGGACCGAATCGGTATCATGCAATATATTTGAAACTAATCGAGTGTTATATCAAAAGAGAATATATTAGAAGAATGTCGTGTCAAGAGAATACGAGTTTTATTAGGATGATAGAAATTTTACATAAATGTAAAATGTGTGAGAGATATGGAGGACATATGGCTCGTCACATTTTCCTTCTTAGATTAGGATCCTGTTCATCGTATAAAATTAAACTTTTATAATTTAACTCCAAGGTAAATATCACAAAAAAACGTCAAATTTTATCTATTATGACATAAAGACTCCAATTTTTTTTTATGTAAAGAAAACCCTAAACTTGCCCGACATAGCACAAACACCCTATCTTCTTTTCTTAATCATGAAAAAAAACCCAAACTTAGCCTCTATTTCAATCCTATCAATGGTTAATTTGTCACGCGAGTATAAGTTATGAGTTTTTATGACAAAAAAAAAAGTTTGGGTTATTTGTGTCATAACAAGCAATTTTAAGGTATTTGTGTCAAAAATGTTAAGGGTATGTGTGACACAAATACCATAAATTCTTTTCTTAATGACAAAAAAAAACCCAAACTTAGCGTCTATTTCAATCCTATCAATGGTTAATTTGTCACACTAGTATAAATTAGGGGTTTTAAGGGTTTTTTATGACACAAAAAAATATTTGGGGTTATTTGTGTCATAACGAACAATTTTAAGGTTATTAATGATAAACAAAATTAGATTATTTGTGTCACGATGGACATGATTTAAGATTTTTTGTAATAGTAACCCTCATCAATAGAATGCATGTATTTCCTTGAAATTGGGATTAAAAACTTTTTATATGTACCTCATGAGAAACAAAAAAATATAATGATATCAATTGTTGTTTGCACTGAAGAATAGTCAGTTTTTTTTTTTTTTTTTTTTGGTCGGAATGGTCAAGTTGTCTATATGAATAAAAACATGTGACTAGAATGTTGAGAGTATCATTAAGCATGTACCCCATTGTCGACAATCACAAGGATTATTATTGATATTAATGCAAATCGATGACCAATATTATTTAGTTGTCGATATACGACAATGGATGGCTAATGATAGTTGACAAAAGTATGATGGATCAATAAGGTCAACAGATTATCGATTAAAGCATCAAGAGAGAGTGATGGAGGTTGTGGAGCAACTCACGCACAATTTTAAAGGAGCAACTATTTGGAAACGAGGTCGTGACATCGTGAAAGTGTGGGCACGAAATTTTCAGAGATAAGGGAACATGGCTCTAACCATAGAAGAACTACTCAGCGATGATTATGATATAACCATTAAAATAACATTGTTCGTCCGTAGAATACCGTTTTTGTGAACAAACAAAGTTATTATCTTTCAATTATCTTTACTTTCATGTATTGCACTTTTAGTTTCTGAAGTCATATTATCGATTAAATTCTGACGTGTTTCTTACCTATAGTTTCTAGATCCATGTCATCGATTAATTTGAGTGATCGTGCGGCACTCCATAGCGTCCAATGATAAGTGTGTAATCTGAAACTACTAGTTTAAGCTTCCATTTTTAATGATATACATGATCGAGACTTTTACTTTATTAGTATTTCATAAGTTTCGTGTATTTAAATATCAATGGATTATAGCAAATGATGGTCAGTAGAGATAATGATTTACTACAATTGTTCAATTAAAAATACATATGAAATGTGGGTAATGGTAGATTTCAAGTTCCTGAGTATGAAGGACTAGTTTTAGGTTCTAAAATTAGGTTATCTGTTATAACAAGTATATTCCAAGTTCTAGGGGAAAGCTGAACGAAAAACAAAGCTTAAAATCGCTCACCCATAGTTTCTACATTAGGTTTTGTTAGTTTATGAAAGTTGAAAAATTTTATTTTCTTGATCCGTGTGCATGTTGACAGCAAAAGTTTTTTCTTTTTTCCTTTTGGGCGTTTTGTTTATTAAGAAAAAAAGAGAAAAAATATATAATTTTGGGATTGGCCAAAAAGAGAAACGAAAAAAAAAAAATACTTATCTTTTTGGGGTTTCAATTTTGCTTATATATTTGGAGGTGGAGTTCTAGATCAGGAAAAAATATTGAGTGGGCCAGCCACGCCAAGTCACTATGCACTGGCCAATTAAGAGGCGACATGTTCTCCATGTGAAGCCAGGCCTCACCATTATTTCAAGTCAAATTCTCATCTATGGCTTTATTTCGAGTAGCATTTATGCCATCTATGTCACTACCAGGAAGTCAAGTACTCTCTCTCTCTCTCTCTCTCTCTCTCTCTCTCTCTCTCTCTCAAAAATTCTCAGTATTTCCCAACTTCTAATTATGCCCATAATTCACATAATGTTCGCTAATTGTTTCTCACAAAATAGTTTTTCACTCTTACAAAGAGATTCACAAGATCTTAGCACAAGATTTATTGGTTTCGAAACACTTGCGATTTTTCTAGGACGTAATTCATGAGTGCCCCACACAATTCATCATTGCCATCAGGACCCTTCTTAGAAATTCACTAAAATCAATAGTCTATTCATTTGAGTGAAAGAATTTTCCGTGGATTGGGTTTTTGGATGATCCTAGGTTTGGTCCACTAAAAATGATCAGTTAATTTACAGTTAAAAACAATGCATGCTTAAAGTTTGGACCGAGAATTTTTTAACCTAATGAGGGAAAACATTTTTCTGGAAAATGATTATCCAAAAGCATTTTCTTTAACCATGAAATATCTCTCAAAACAAACATATTTCAAGAAACCACTTATGGTACGTTTGATGACTTTTTATTTTTGGTAACAAGTTCTGTTTAGAAATAGTTTTTTTTTTCAATTTCATTCCAGGGAACAAAGTAGAATTTTTTTTTTTTTTTACTTTCTATTTTCGTACCAAATTTATTTCCTGGCCATTTTTTTTATTTTGGTAAATAAAAAAATTAGCAGATATTATCAAATGGGTTTTTATATTTCAAGAAATAAATAATAGAAAAAAAAAGGATGATGATCGCACATGCCCTAAAACTACCTATTTAAACTAGGAAACTATCCGAACTAGCAAAAAAATAAAAATTGATCGGATTTCTTTCGTGAGGTCAAGCTCCGGAAGATGGAAGAGGACAGATCGCGACAACGATTCAATGATGTGGTCCAAGCAGACCCTAAATCCAATGGAAGAGGGGTGGCAGCCATGCACATTTGGGGAGGGGGGGAGGTGGGCGTCTTAGGATCACGAACCGTGAGCCCATCTTCTCATCCCCATTCATGATCCTGAGCTGGACATGATTCTTGGTCAATCCTAAAAGAAGATGCTTCTCCTCAGTTTCAAATTCGAGTAATTTTTTAAAGGAGGAGATAAAAAAAAACGGCCCAATTCACCATCCCTCTGAAGAATAAATTAATAAACAGAAAGTAAGCAAAAGCCCAAGGCAAGCAAAGCCCCGGCATGGCCGCCGCGTGTCACCCCAGGCCCCCTATAAGTACGACCCCCGATCCTGCATCCCTTGCTCACTTTCGCCTGCAAATATCCCTTGAATCTCTCTCTGCCTCTTCCGTGTTTCTTCTCCATTTTCTCAAGCTCGTTCGAAAAGGGCTTCTTGCAGATAGCAAATTCACTCCTTCGCTTCGGTAAAGAGAGAGCTAGCAGAAGAGAAAAAGAACAAAGGAAAATGGCGGACGAGGGCACGATGAACACAATGTGCGCATGAGTGGACGAACTCTAGTAATCTGCAGATGTTACGAAATAATTTTTCCCCTTACTTCCACAAAATTTGTGTTGGAAATATGAATGGCAAATATCAACTCCATATCGATTAAGTTGTCAATTAATCAATTTAGTTAATCTGTGATTAGCTTGGTAAAGTGGGAATGTAATCGCAATACAATCGTGGATATTCTATTTCCTGTTTTTCTCTTGTAACATATATAGAGCAGTGCTCATGTACATGAATATACAGAAAATATACAGATTACAAATTTCTCCCAAGAAAACGCTCTCTTTTCCTATCGTTTTCTGACATGGTATCAGAACAACGGTCCTAGACCTAGCGTCCGCAATCTCATAATTGCCCTCATTTCTTTCTTGAGTTATTGTTGTTGTGGTTTTTTCAATCTGCAAAACAAACCAAAAAGTCGAGTTGGAATTCAATCTTCTATACCATGGCAAAAAAGGGGAATACTCAGGACTCACCTTTTAGAGGAAATGCCTCAAGATCAAACCTCAGCTTCATCAGTTCAGATCAATCCGAATGAGCATGAGGATGCATTCATCCAAAAACCTGAGAATCTTCAAAACACCATCATTTTACCTTCTGTTTCTGGTCCCAATTTTCCTTCGGCTTCTAGTCCCTTTTTCCCTTATGCTTTCGGACCGACGCAATGACCTGCGTTTCTGTGGTACCCTATTCAAGGCCAATGGGGTGCAGGTCCAGGACAAAGGTGGGCTCAACATGGCTCGTATGCAGGAGAGAGCTCCCACGACTTTGGACCACAACCCGGAGGAGATTCGAGCCCTGACAAAAATGGAGGCGACCTGAGTCAGGAACCGGATCGGAGGGATTCAAACCAAGAAAACTGTGCTACACAGGGTCAAAGGTTCGGGTCCATACTGGGTCAAGGACCAAATTCGTACCCGTTTTGGATCTGGCTACGCACCGTACCTATTTCGTAGCAGCAGCCGACTCGAAGCCGACGACCCTCTCTTCACTTCATTAGCGGATGGGCCAAATCTAAAACTCATCCAGCTGCAACTCACCGGCCCCAACAACTACAGCATCTAGGCACGCGATTTCCATCGAGCCCTCATCACCAAAGACAAAGAGGGTTTTCTCGACGGATTCGTGCCCTACCCAACAGATGAACGGCTTTAACGGCATTGGCAACGATGTAATCAATTGGTACGTACCTGGATCGGAAATTGCCTTCCGCCGAACGTTGCAACAGGACTCCCTCCACTAAAGGACTCGGAAACCTATTGGGAAAGCATCTGTGAGATGTACGGACGGTTGGATCGTGTGAAGCTATTCACCATAACACAAGCTCTCTCCGAATTGAAGCAAGGGAACCTCACGGTTACCACTCGCTTCAATTGACTCTCAGCTCTTTGGAACGAGCTTGAGGCGGCCAAAGAACAACTGGAGGGGCCAAAAATGACACTTCGTTAGTACAAGGCCATAAGGGAAAGGGAGAAGGCGACGCGGTTCTTACTGAGCTTGAATGAGACGTACGCTACCTTTAGGTCACAGATCTTGACGATGGAGCCAACGCCGCCGCTCAGCCGAATCTACCAACTGGCCATTCAGGAAGAGAGTCAACGGTTGGCAACGGTCAAACACACACAAACAGCTGATGGAGTCGCCCTCGCCGCTGCGCTCACAGGTGATTTCGACTTGTTGGATTCAACGCTCGGCGGCCATGGAGGGAGTAGAAGCTTTGGGAACGCCAGACACCTTGGAGCTACGAGAAAGACAAACCCTAAGAACCCACGGATGGACGGCCAAGATCAGAAGAAGCCATTCGACGATTCCCCTTCACCCAGCACTTTTTTTAGATCCAACGATGGATATCCCTCTTTTGGCGTGGTCGAATCCAACAGACTTGGCCACACCAGCATCCATCTATATGGGATCAAACGGACCACATCATGCCACGTCATCGCATAGACCAGGTGGGCAAATTTCGAAAAATAAAGGAAAATTTTGTGAATATTGCATACACCAACATCATACAATTAAAACTTGCTGGAAACTGCATGGGAAGCCCAGTGATAAAGAAAAAGGGGGAAAAGAGTTTTCTGCTTATCAGGTTTCAGCACTGAGGACTGATGAGGCACACCAACTAATTATCCAAGATCAGTACTAGAATATCATGAGAGCTCTGGATTGTTTGACCACAAACGACAAGACCGCAAGTTTTTCAAATACTATCCTTGGAAAAACAAATTCAATATCAGCTGATGCATGGATTATAGATTCAGGTGCGAGTGATCATATAATTTGTGATGAGAAATTATTTTCCCATGCCCAGAAAAGCCCACACTCATATTCCATACGTCTTCCGAATGGCAATGTTACTCATGTCACTAAGGTTGGAACTGTCCATCTTAGCTCCAATATTGTCCTAAAAAATGTTCTTCATATCCTAGAGTTTGAATTCAACCTGATATATGTCTTAAAAGCTTGCGAAGATAATTCTTGTCGTGTCATATTCAACTCCAACAATTGTTTCTTTCAGGACCTTTCAACCGGCAGACCGATAGGCTTGGGTAATGTTGCACAAGAACTTTATTTTTGGATTAGTTTTTCTGAAGTTTTTGATAAAAGCACCTTTTGTAATGTTATTATCAATAATAAGAATCTCATTTTCCATCAACGCTTGGGTCATAGTGCGAGTTTCCCTTACTCAAAATGTCCCATTTGCCCCTTAGCTAAATAGTCTCGAACACATTTTCCCACTAGCACATCTCGAACTACCATTGCTTTCTCTTTACTCCACATTGATATCTGGGGACCCTACCATATAGCACATCAAGATGGATCACGATTTTTCCTTACTATTGTTGACGATTATAGTCGCGCAACTTGGGTTTACCTTATGCAATCAAAAAGTCAGACCTTTCCAATCCTATCCAAGTTCCTCACTCTCATTGAAAACCAATTCAACAAATATGTTCAAATAATTCGTATGGACAATGGACATGAGTTCTATACTAGAGAGTGTGAATCTTTTCTATCCTCTAAGGGGATAATACATGAAAGTTCCTGCATCTATACCCCTCAACAGAATGGGATCATAGAGCGTAAACATCGGCACCTCTTAGAGGTCGCTTGAGCTCTCAAATACCAGGCTTCGATTCCTAAAGATTTTTGGGGAGACTGTGTTGTTACGGCAGCCTATTTGATTAATCGAATGCCAACACGGATTCTCAATGGGCGAACCCCTTTTCAATTGCTATATGAAAAAGAATAAAAAAAATTGATCATCTGAGAGGATTTGGATGCTTGTGTTATGCTACAACTATAGGGCATCGGGGCAAAATGGATCCTCGGGCCATTCCATGTGTTTTTATGGGATATCCCTCTTTACATAAGGGTTATAGAGTTATGGAGATCTCTACAGGACATTTCTTCGTGAGCAGAGATGTAGATTTTCATGAAGACATATTTCCATTTCAAGACAATACCCCCTCATCCTCTGTCATAACTTCATATCGTCACCCATTTTTATCAGAAGAAGATCTATCTATGGAGTCTTCATATGTGATTCTTGCACCAAAACAACAAACACAGGTTACAATAAATCCACCATATCATGCAGCTGAATCACCCATTCTTTCAAATGGAGAAAATCAGCCATCTGGATCTCCAATCACTTCTTCACAATAGGAATTGCAGTATTCTCCATAGGACTCCATGCCTATTATTTCTGAAGAAGGAAGAATAGAACAACCTCAGCGTTCTGGTCGACATATATGACCACCCACTTGGAGAAAGGATTACATATGTCCTACGCTAGATTCTCCAGGTACACAGTATCCAGTATCTTTATATGTTTCTTTTAGTCGATTGTCACCGGAACATATGTGCTGCATTAGTCGGATTTCTGAAGAATAGGAGCCATCTTCCTACTATGAGGCGGCACATGACCCTAAATGGCAGGATGCAATGGAGGCTGAGCTTAAAGCACTAGCTGAAAATTGCACATGGGACATTGTTCCATTACCTCCACACAGAAGACCCATTGGCTACTAATGTGTTTACAAGATCAAGTTCAAGGCAAATGGTTCCATTGAAAGATACAAGGCTCGGTTAGTTACAAAGGGTTTCACACAACAATAAGGTTTTAATTATCATGAAACCTTTTCCCCTGTAGCTAAGGAAGTTACTATTCATTCATTTTTATCCATTGCAGCCCTCCGTAATTGGCAACTACATCAGATGGATGTTGATAATGCATTCTTACATGGAGACCAAGATGAAGAAATTTATATGAAACTTCCACAGGGTTTATGCAAACAAGGGGAGTATCGTGTGTGTCGTCTACGCAAATCCCTGTATGGGCTTAAACATGCCTCTAGACAGTGGTATGCCAAATTTACTACTACTCTGATCAGCGCAGGATTTCAGCACTCCAAGCATGACTATGCTTTGTTTACTTGGACTGAAGGTACTTCATCAATTTATTTGTTGATATATGTTGATGACATTCTTATCATGGGAAACAATGAGGTGGCTATCACAAAGTTCAAAAAATATTTGCATTCTGCTTTTCATATCAAGGATTTGGGACCTCTCAAATATTTCCTAGGTATTGAAATAGCTCGATTTGATAAGGGAATCAGTCTTAGTCAGCGAAAGTTCATTTTGGAAATAATTTCAGAAGCAGGGTTATCAGGATGCAAACCAGCTGCCATACCAGTTGAACAGAATGCGAAGCTGATAACACATGAATATGATACGAGCTTGCACTCATCTATTGCTGATCCATTGCTAGAGGATCCGTCGGGATATCAACGTCTTGTTGGAAAACTTATCTACCTCACCTGACAAGACCCAACATATGATATGCAGTACAAATACTCATCTAGTTTATGCATAAGCCGAAGCAATCCCATATGAATAATGCATTGAAGGTTGTGAAGTACTTGAAGGGATGTCTAGGACTTGGTATTTTTCTATCTCGTGATTGCAATATGAAGATGACAGCCTACTGTGATACAAATTATGCTACTTGTCCAATGATGAGAAGATCAGTTATTGGCTTTTGTATCAAACTGGGGAAGTCACTCATTTCATGGAAGACAAAGAAATAGTCTACAGTATCACTATCATCAGCCGAATTAGAATATCGAGCCACGGCAAAGACTGTTTGTGAGATAGTGTGGATACGTGGGCTACTATCAGACCTTGGAGTACAAATTGACGAATCCAGTGAATTATATTGTGACAATGACGTTGCGCTCAAGTTAGCGGTAAATCCAGTTTTAAATGAAAGGACTAAACATATAGAAGTGGATTGTCATTTCACTCGAGACAAAATTCGAGAAAGGATCATCACAGCAAGAGGAATTGGAACTGTAGAGTAGCCTGTAGATATCTTTACCAGGCCACTATGTCAAAGACAACATACATACCTTTTGAGTAAGCTAGGCGTCCTTGACATATATAGGCCACTAGCTTGAGGGGGAGTGTTGGAAATATGAATGGCAAATATTGACTCCATATCGATTAAGTTGCCAATTAATCGATTTAGTTAATCTGTGATTAGCTTGGTAAAGTGGAAATGTAATCGCAGTACAATCATGTATATTCTATTTCATGTTTTTCTCTTGTAACATATATAGAGTAGTGCTCATGTACATGAATATACAGAAAATATACATATTACAATTTCTCCCAAGAAAACGCTCTCTTTTCCTATCATTTTTTGACAATTTGCCCATGCCTTTCACATTCAAGAAATGCACTTAGTCTATGAGCCTGTACTTCTCTCTCTCTCTCTCTCTCTCTCTCTCTCTCTCTCTCTCTCTCGCGGAGGGAGGTAGGTTGGTCCACATGAGATTGTATGCAATCTATGAGGTGGGTCAGCTAAGTTAATAATTGCATTTCTAGCTGTACGCAAGAATGAGAGTCTACCTACTCACCATAAACATAAATGCAAAGCATAGCATTGAAACTGATTAAAGCAAGTAATCGAAAGCAAGAGAAGAGATCGAGTTAATTTCCCAGAGCACACGTCACGATGAAGCGTGAAGAAACCAAGCCATCATTTTGAATGGTGAGAGAGACAGTGCACACGCATTGTTCGTCCCCAAACGCAAAATGCATCAAGACGAGAAGAAAAAAAAAATGCAAACTTTAGCGACTTCACGAGCTGAATGCAGATAAGTCCAAGATGGGCAGTGACTCTCTTTCCTTTTTTTTCAAGTCTTCAAATGGTTTAGAAATGGCAGGAAATAGAAAGATCAACACTTCAGACAAGCAAGTAAAGAAACTACAAACAATACGCGCATCAATCACAAGGACAGCTTAAAAGAAAGCAAACCCATTGAAGATTGAGGAAGAAAGAACAGAAAAGGAATCCAAATTCAAGAAGGAAGACAAACCCAGAAGCATGAGCAATAACAAAGTGGCAAAGATAAGCCTAAACCCTCTTCCCATTTGCTCCCTCTCTCTCTCTCTCTCTCTTCTCTCTGTGTCACTAAGAGAGTTCTTGATAAGCTTTTCACTTTATTCCCAAGACCCACTTCAGCAAAAATGCTGCTCCAGCATTCCCCTTCTTGAGAACCGTGTCCCTATCTGCCTCTGTGCCAAAAAGAAAAGCTTTGCTCTTTAGATGCATGGAGCTCAAGGGTCGAGAGTCTCGACTCCACGCTGTACTTAGCAAGAGACGATGATGTGATGAAAGAGGAGCGTGAATTGTGAAAGTGAGTTGTGCGGTTTCTGTCACTTTGCTCGCGTCGTTCGATCATGGGGTGGCTTTTTTCTGTAAAATCGGAGGTTTTGGTTCGATTCCCGGTTCTAAAGGGATCGGTTCCAATTCTCGGTTTCCCTTTTCTGGAAATCGGCAGTTCTCGGTTCCGGTTAGGGCTCCAAAAAGTCCCAAATCAAAAATTGACATTCACATTACGACACTTTCAGTTTCACAGTTCTCTCTTCGCCCAATCTCCGCCTCTGCTGGACGCCACCGCCACTCTCCCTCAACGCCACCGCCGCCGACCTCTGCTCAATGCCATCGCCGCTCGCCCTCGACACCACCGTCGCTAACCTCTGCTTGATGCCACCGCCGCTCTCCTTTGATGCCACCGCCGCTCGCCCTCAACCCCACCGCCGCTAACCTCTACTCGACACGATCGCCGCTTGCCTACGACGCTACTGCCGTTGACCCCTGTTTCACCGCTCGCCGCCGACGACGCTACCGCCGTTGACCCCTTTCACCGCTCGCCCTCAACGCCACCGCCACGACCTCGGCTCACTGACCTCTACTCGATGCCATCGCCGCTCGCCCTTGATGCCACCGCTCACTAACCTCTGCTCGATGCCACCACCACTCACCCTCGACGCCACCACTGACCTCTACTCAACGCCATCACCGCTTGCCTAGCCGCCCCCGACGCTGCTAGCCCAGTCACCGCTAACGTCGCTCGCCCAGCCTCCACCGAAGCCACTCAGCCAACTGCCCTGACGCTGCTTATAGCTCGCCTTTTGTGCCAGTAATTTCTGCTGTCCCATCTCTCTATTGTTACTGTTGATTTGCTTGGTTTCCCCTTGTTTGCCACACTTGGTAACCTATTGTTCTTGAACAAATGTGGTTTGTATGTAAGCTTTAGGGGGGAAATTCATGTTTGCAAGAATACTACGTTTGTTCAACTCTATTTCAAAGTGTTTTTATTTTTACAAGCATGTCTTGAGTTTTCATTTTGGTTATTTTTCTTCTTTGTAGTATGTTTTGTTGTTGTTACCTTAATTTGCAAGTTGTAGTGGGGATTCAGTACCACGAAAATGTGTTTTTGGGCATATGACCAAGTTTTATTCATAGAATATCAAGGCTTCTTAAATAATAATGTGGCATTCCATTTTGCTGCAGGCTGGGGAAGAGAGCTTTTCGATTGATCTAGATGAGAACGATCAAGTGTGGTATGAAATACTCTCTTTCTCAAAGCCTACCCACTTTCCGTCTTTCATTTATTACCCATATGTAAAGCTCAGGCAAAAGTACTTTGCTCATCAATCTAGTAATGCTGTCTAGATACATTTAGGAGCTTCTTAGCTACCTGTACTTAATGCTACAAGCTGTGTACAATTATAACATGCTTATGTCCTCATGACAACTTTTTGCTAAATCTGCAATATGTCCTTATGATATCGATTTTTTATACCAGTTTACGTTGTCTTCTGTGCAAACACAGTATGCAAGCTGATTGAACGACATGAGCTAGAATGCCAACTATTTGAATTCGATGGCTTAAATTCGCCTCTAAAACTGCAAGTTTCTATACATGAGGTTCGGATATTGTGTAATATCTATCACACTTGAAGAGGGACACCAATCTAGACTTTGAAGTAATTGTAGCTTCCAGAAGTCTGCACTTCTATACATAAGCTAAGTCTATTATGTTGAAATACAACATACCGTGTTAACATTGTTATCAACTAAATTTTGAATCTAGTATAGTTGAAATATAAGTTATGATGAGCAAAATGGTATGCATTAAAAGCACTTTAGTTGGTTAACTTATTACTCATTTCTCTACCAGACATTCTTATTTTAGTGGTGTTTCATTTCTAGTTTGCTATTTATTTTGAAATTTCTAATTATAATCTATTATTGTTGTGTAGTGCGAAGTTAATGTATCAAGATAACATGTCAATGGAGGTGAAGGAACGTGAGGAGATGACTCCGATCACAGAATTGGAGTTCTCTGGCAATAAAAATAAAGAAGAGGCACCCCCTACCATGAGTGCCACAAATAAGGTACTTGGTTCTCATCTTCTTCATGATAAGAAATATACATCCGAATGCTGGAATCATTATACGAGAATTAATGATAAAGATGGAAAAACATATCAATTGAAGTGCATTCATTATGGGTCCGTGCTTAAGTATCGCGTTGCTAACAGTAATGGTACTTTTGCGATAAGGAAGCACTTGACCACATGCAAGAGGTTTTCCGTAATGTAAATAAGAGGCAGAAATTCTTTGCACCACATAATATCAACATGACTGGTAAGACAGGAGGAAGTTCTAGTACTAGTAGCGTCTTATCAACATGGTCATTTAATCATAAACGTTGTAGGCAAGTGCTTACTCGGTTCATCATCCTTGATGAGCAACATTTTTCCTTGGTTGAGCGTGTTGAATTTCGTGAATTTGTTATTGAGTTACAACTTCAAACATTTATCACGTTTCATAGTGGCAAAATATTGCATGAAGTTGTATTTATGTGAAAGAACTTATTTTAAGAATTATTTTGGAAAGATTAATTCTAGAATCGCGCTCACGACTGATATATGGAGTTCCATTCAAATTCTGAATTATTTGTGTCTCACTGCACATTTTATTGATGAAAATTGGAAGCTGCATAAAAGAATCATCAATTTTGTGGTGATGCATAGTCACGGGAGTAGGGAGATTAGGAAAATGAGAGAGAAATGTATTCAAAAGTGGGGAATAGAAAAAAAAAAAATGTGTCAACAATTACCATGGATAATGCTAACTCGAATGATGTTGCAATTGGCTATTTGAGAGAAAAACTTTCGAAAGAAAAACTTTCGAAAGAAATGTTGTTGATATGAGATGGTAAAATTTTACACATGAGGAAATTTAATTGTAATAGATGACTTGACTACGGTACGTGACTCTATTGCACATATCTGAAATGTGGTTAGATATGTAAGGAGTTCTCCCACGAGAGTCAAAGCATTTCAATCTTGCATTGAGAGAGAACGGATCACTTATAAGGGTTTGGTAGTTCTTGACATTGCCACTAGATGGAACTCCACTTACCTCATCTTAGACACCTCCATAAAATTCAAAAAAGCTTTCGAAATGATGGAAGAAGACGATCTATCTTTTGCAAGTGAGCTTAATCATGAAACTCTTAGTGATGATGATTGGGAAAATGTTATTATTCTTTCAGAATTTCTAAAAGTATTCTATGATACCACCAATTAGATGTCGAGGAATTTATATGTTACTTCAAATGATTATTTTGAAGGAATAGCTCTTTGGTATAGATATTTAAAAGATATAGTCAATGCTTCAGATCCTAAGCTTCAAGCTATAGGTGTGAAAATGAAAAAAAAATTTAACAAATACTATGGAAACTTGGATAAATTAAATATGATGGTGTTAGAGTCAAGTTGAATTATGTGAGTTTCTTATATGAACAAATTTATGATGATGAATCGAAAATTAAAGGGATGCATTACAAGGTGAATGATACATTGGAGCGTTTGTATGAATTTTATGAGCAATCTTCTCTTATTTCAAGTTATTGAAATTTTGGTGGCCATAGTTTGGGTGCAAGTAGTAGTGGTTCCAATGCCGATACGAGTGGTGATGGAGGAATAAAGAAATATGGTGCCCAAGCTTGGAAGAAAATGTGTTTATACTCGAATGAACAAGCGTGCGATGATAACAAGTCTAAACTTGATGAGTATCTTCAAAAAAAAAAAAAAAAAAAAAAAAAAAGGTTCTTGATCTTGACATTTTGATGTGGTAGAGAACTACTGGCTCAAAATATAATATCATTTCTTCGATGGCTCGAGATATTTTGTCAATTCCCGTAACTACCGTTGCTTCAGAGGTCGTGTGCTTGATGGCTTTCGAAGTTCTTTAACTCCCAAAGTAATAGAAGCTTTGATTTGCACTCAAGATCAGTTGAGAGCCGTTCGTGTACCGATTGATGTTGAAAAGTGCATCGAGAATGCAAAAAAAAAATTTGGTAAATAATGTTTATATCTTTATATATTGTAATTCTTTTTGTATATCTAATAAGTGAATATTTTATTTAATCTCTTCTTCTTCTTCTTCTTCTTCTTTTATTTAGATATGGATGGTCTTAATGCGGAGATTATCGTAGATAAATAGAGTTGGTGGTGTCACATCTGCAATGGGTCCAGCGGTTGAGAAGTCAAGTAAGGTTCGTATCTTCCTGTTGGCATTATATACTTGTTCTCTTTATAATGCTTAAAGTAATATCAAAACCTTACAAAAAGAGCTTGTTACTTTGAACATTGGAATATTGATTGTAAGTCAGTGCAATGGGTGATCCCTTCGTATGAAAGTACTATTTAATTCTGATGAACTGTTTATTTGCCAAGGTCGTAGCCACTGCAGTTACATATATGAGACAAGTTTATACCAGGTTGGTGGCTATATATTACAATTAATGATGCTGATAGTGTCTTCATTGTGTTGTGTATGTTGACCAACAAAAGATTTTATATTGGTCAACTTAATACAGAAGTATCATATTGGACAAGTTTTCCTGTAAAAACTTTATGCTTTTTGAGTGTTGTATGGTGAGCGTAAATTATATTGAGTCGGAGGTCGACAACTCATGCCCGGATATATTCAACTATGTTTTGAATATACTTTATCCCTCTTTCAAAAGGCATGTATTGTTATCTTTTACTGTGTGGGAATCGACTTTGTTCCATTTTTATTTGCATGAACCCACAAGCTTTTCTCCTATTATGTCTTATCGTATGAGCTGGCTGCCAGTTTTGCTTGTGGTCTTTTTGAAGTTTGAGATCACGATGTCATATGACTTCGTTAGGTCACCATTTTGCTTTTCTATTCCAGAAAGAGTATGTCAGAGTATGATCCACGCCTAGTGGCTCCAGCTTGCCTGTACTTGGCAGCAAAAGCAAAAGAAAGCACTGTGCAGGTCAAAGCACTTGCATTCTACATCAGGAAAATATGTAAGGATGTTGTAATCAATCGTGTTTTGTAGTTATCAAATTCCAGCAAGATGGACGAAGCAACCATAGCTCAAATGTGAGAACTGCTAAGAGTCCTTTACTTATTCTATTCAGATTCTGATGAGAAGTATCGATACGAGGTGAAGGATATTCTTGAAATGGAAATGAAGATATTGGAAGCTCTCAACTATTATTTGGTTGTATTCCATCCTTACTGTTCCTTGACACAGTAAGTCCTTCGTTTCATCATCTTTGCTATGGTTCTTTTGCCTCTGCACTGCCTTTTGAAGTTGATGGTACTTATGAGAAATGTTATCCCAATCCATGACTTAGGGAAAGGGTCTTGTGAAGTTTATCAGAGGAAAGACTCCAACCATTTTTTGTGTCTCCTAATGTTTTAGGATTACCGGTCACAATCATTTTTATGCCAAGAACTAGAGTTCTGTATATCCTCTGCACTGCATTTTGAAGTTGATGGTACTTTTGAGAATTGCTATTCCAATCCATGACTTGGGGAAAGGGTATTGTGAAGTTTATCAGAGGAAAGACTCCAACCATTTTTTGTGTCTCCTAATGTTTTAGGATTACTGGTCACAGCCATTTTTATGCCAAGATCTAGAGTTCATGTATGTCCTTCATGCATGATCAGACACAATTAAATAACTTTTAAGATGCTACTCAATCTAATTATTTCTGAGGACTCACAATCTGACAATCTGAAAACTCTCTCTCTCTCTCTCTCTCTCTCTCTCATTCATTTTTTGGCAGCGCGGGCATGGAAGAAATGACCCAATTTACTTTGTAAAACTTCCACTCTTAAATTTCTGCAGACACTGCCTGTAAGCTGTTCTCAAAATAGCAATGGAACAATCATGTATAGGCTTCTTCTACTTTTGGTGCATGATTTCTTGAAGTGAAATAGCTGCAGAGCCATTACCCTTCAGCTTTAGATATTTGTGACTCAAATTTATTCTTTGAACTGGATTTTTATTCTATTGAGATGAGGTGCTTGAGAGTTATATGTCTTCGGGATTCTAAAGATCAGTTATTCATATTTAGTGCAGCATCTTCATTAACTGCTCCCATCTGGGTTCCCTCGATCATGTGGCTGGCTTTTTTGTGCACCCAGATAGCTAAGATATAATGCAGATCTTCTAATGTGCTCAAAAAATAAAACGTCCACATGACATTCAAGAAAATATAATTGGTCGTCAAGACAAACAAGTGCGACATTTCAGTATTTCATATGTTCAGAGAAAAGCTTATTAGTTCAGTGACTTCTCAATAAGTTGCCCCTCATTGATATGGTGCTCGGTCTTATACTTGTGACCCGAATATAGCACTATAATTTTGGCATGAAAAAAAATATAGAGCAAATGAACTTTTATTTGTCTTGTGGGTCATTTGATGCCATGATCTTGCTTTCAGTTTGTTTCATAGTGAAAAATGATTATGCATGCCAAATTGATATGTAGGGGACTTGTGAATGATACGTACAAGATGGACCTCATTCTTGTGCATCCTCCTCACTTGATTACACTGGCTTGCATATACATTGCAAGCATATACAAAGACAATGACACTACCTCATGGTTTGAAGAGCTTCGCGTTGACATGAATGTTGTGAGTTTGAATCTCTTAAGTTTTCTTCATTTTTCATATCTATACCCACTGTATAAGCCTAAAGAAGATTATCTTGGTTTTTCCTTGTACTTTAATTTCATGGCTCTTTAAGAAGATATGCAAATAATTTCCAAGGGGAAATTTTTGAGTTGTTCAATCCTTAGATTGCTTGGTAAAATTTGAGCATGTTTTCATCTAAAAGAACAACTTATAGATAAAGAAAGATTTACTTAGGCTTTCATCAATTCTTGTCAAATCTGATATCAAGAATGTTTATATACCTTCAGTTAGTCTTTACACAACTCTCTTGTAGTTCCTCTTCTTTCTTTATTTTCTCTTAGTCAATCAAGGTTATTGAACTTCTCAATCCCAATTTTGTTATCAGCAATTAAGAGGAAAATATATAGCTTCTTCTTCTTGAGGTTTTGGATTTGGTTGTTGGTACAAATGCCCTTTCCCGTTGATTGTATTTCTTGACAATAAGTCCTTATCATCCAGGTTTCAAGAATTTATAACTGGTCATTGAATCTGGCAACTTGATTCATTGACGTGTAATTCAGTTAAAGCTTCCAAGGGACATAAAACTTTACCATCTCTGCTGAGCTACTTTTTTCTTGCTATAGGTCTTTATGAATATGAGAATAGTTGCCTTTTGAGTGGCCAGTGAACGGTTTCAAAGTCAGCACTCTAGTGTGCATGAGTTCAACTCTTGGTCATGCAAGGTGGAGTTTTGCTTTGTTGTAGCCCTTTCACTCAAGAGTAGCCAGACTAACATGATACTCATAAGTTGAAATTGTTTCTGGGAAAGATGTGAAAGGGGAATATGGTGTAAAAGCATTCCTCTGATGCATCAATCTTAAAATCTTAGTGGCATGATTTTTTGTGTCTGTTTACTTGTATTTCTGACAAGCTGCTGTGAATTGATAAATGATATGGGTGTATTCCTGATCTCCCTTAAAGTTGCGTGGTCAAAAGGCTCAGAACCTTTAATGCCTGCATCAACTGCTCATTGCATATCTAGCCATGCCATTGGTATACTTTGAATATTTTGTTTCCCATAGAATAACTCTGACATTACAAGGCTCATTTTTGCCATCTTGTCATTTCTTGTATAATGTTTCTTTAACTTTTTAACAAACCAAGCTGATGTGTTCATGAACAGGTGAAGAATATAGCAGTGGAGATATTAGATTTCTATGAGAACCGTACATCGATCACAGAAGAGAGAATAAATGTTGCTTTGAACAAGTTGGCAATGAAACCATAAACATTAGGTGAGTCTTATGCTCGCCATGAGAGATCTTGTTGCATATGATACAATTGTAATTTGGTTATTGGTGATATAAGACACTTAGATAGTTTGGTGATGGCTCTCTTGTATGAAGTGAGACATTTGACACCATTGAATGTTCCCTTCTCTTTTCTAATTATTAAAGATTGGTTATATAGGATGATAAGAAAGTGGTTGATGATGCCTCTCTTTAATGTACTAAGACATTTACCGCCATTGGAATTTCCTTTTATTTTTTCCTGCCAACGCCACAACTGAAAGTTCTGTTGGACTGCTTTACCGTATGACACGCAGAAAAGTAGTTTCTGACAAATAGTTTGGTGATATCTCTCTTCAATGAAGTACAAGCATCTGCCATTGTTGGATCTTATTGGACATCTTTTCATTAATAAATTGAGTCAGGAGGGAACTTTTGTATCTCATTTTTTTTGTTTGAGGGCCAGACCAACGAAGTAGAGTCTAAGAAAATCATAAAGTCAAACCCATTCATCTGTTTAGTTTTCGTCTATTTTCTTGAGACCTGATATTGTGGAATGCCTTTCTACAGGGTTCTAGGTTTTCTCAAGCAGCTGCATCTTTACATGAGTTTTAAGTACCTTGTGGTTGAGTGCACGGAGCCAGGCTCTTCATTATATTGGACAGGAAGGGTAAGATTGTCTGGTTTAGTTGAGATTTGCATCACTTAATAGCAAATGGACATGCTAATATGAACTTTGACTGTGCTGCTCCCTTTTTCTGCCCTTGTTTTTTCTTCCTGTAACTATTGTTTCATCTAAGAGATAGATCTTTCCTTGCAGTTTGTGAAGAATAAAGCTATAATTATGAAAATTCAGTTTGCTGATGGGGCAACATTAGTCAAAGGGACAAAAATGTGCCTTTTTTTTATATGCTTATGCTCCCAAGGAACTATTTTTGGCAATTTATGGACGTAGAAGCTTTGGTTTGTCTCTTTCCTTCTTCGTTATAGTTCAAAATTGAAAATGAAAAAAAAAAAAAAAACTGTTGGAACCTGGAACTGACCCTGGAATCTATGACAGGGTAGGTTCCAGGTTCCAAAAAATGAGGAACCTGTACTTGAGGGTAGGTTACAGGTTCCAGACGGAACCGAACTGAAACCGGGAACCACTCACTCCTAGTAATTATATGGAGTACAGTAGAGGCTGGAGGCTGGTGTGTATGGGTCGGGGACAGGCTCGCGGCAGACGAGATGAACGGTGGCGAGTGGTGAATTTGGGATTGTACAGGAAAGGTTGTAACGAGATAGGGGCTAGACTTCAGATGGTCTTATTAACTGGATTTGAATCGGACTCTCCTCGGGTACGCCCCCAGGGCTTTTTAGCATGTCTGTCCTTTCGCTCGTTTTATGTGGAATTCGAATTTTAAAATGTGAAAAACATAAATTAAAAAAAAAATAACACAAATGGCCTCTAAGGTTCAATTCGACATGTAATTCCATCCTCATATAATCTCTAAACTACTAATAAATGTTTTAATTTAGTTCTTGAATTATATATAATTTGTTCCATTAAGCAGCTTTCAATCCATTAAGCTTGAATAGTGGATAGAAAAGTAGGAATATTCATTTCAAATCAAGATCATGTCAACTCAATATTTTTAAAAGTCCATCTCGACGTATCAAGTAATGTGGTTTATCGTTTAAACAAATAAATTGACTACATTGAATATTTACCTATAGTTTAGGGATTCATATCAAATAAATTAAAAGTTTAGAATAATATTGTACATCTGATCAAAATTTGTGGATCATTTGCACAATTTCCCCTTTGAAAAACAATGTCCCAAGTCAAACATAGGGGTTGGGTCAAGTTGGGTTGAATCTCAAAATTGGGTCTAACCGTGAGGATATCCTGATCAATCGCTCAATAAAGTAAAATTTAACAAAGGAGTCTAAAGGGAAAAAGAAAAGTGCCAAATCTCTTTTGTTATGGATAATACAACGAAAAACCAAAATTAATATACATGTAACAAACTTACCCATACAAAAAAAATGTTAATAAAAAACACAAATCGGTACACCTAATAAATTCTATCAAAAACCTCAAACTAGTACATTTATAATACATTTGTTCTTTGTTAATTTCTGTTAAATTGGATTAATATTATAAATAATCACAAAACTAACGAAACGTAAATTCTCAAATTAGTACACCTATTGATTGCCATATGCCCTCCAACTTAATAATTTGACGATAAAATTTATAGAAAATTAATTAATGGTAAATTTGTCTTCGATATTGAGATAAATTTATTATATGTATACCAACTTATGGATTTTTATGGTATGAGCTCTATTTTTACACATGTCAACGAGACTTAAGGGGAGGTTGCACAATGCATTCCTCCCTTGGAACGAGCTGCTTTGCATTCGCACTCATCTTTCAGTCCGAAAAGGCAGCAAATCGATGCTCTTTTCCTTTGCTATTGTTTTTGTTACTTTATTCTAGGGGTGGGCAAATGGGTGGGTTGGGTCGGGTCGAAAATTGGTAGACCCATATTTGACCCATTTAACCCGTTTTGACCTATATTCTTATAGTGTAAATCTAATGTGACTATACCCGACCCGACTCGTATTGTTAAAACCTATTAATATTCTAGGAAAACCCACTTCTACTATATGTTAATTGGATTAAAACTTCAAATTAAATTAAAAATGGTAAATAAAAAAAAGTATAACAAAACCTATAAATTGAAATATTTGTAAAAATTAGAGACATGCTTCTCTTATTTGAAGTGAACATACCATTGAATAACTAAAAACTATAACATAAATTTTTTTTAACTAAACCTAAAAAAAGCTCATTTTTATGATTTTTTATTAAAAAAATATTATTAAAACATTTTTATGCAATACAAATTTAATGGAAAATTTTAAAAATTCTTTTTAAAATATTTTAAGAAATCGAATTATAATTTTTAAAATATAATTTTTTAATTATCTTTATTTTTTAAAATATAATTTTAATTTTTAATAATTATTTTTTCTTTTTCTCTTTTCTTTTTCTTTTTTTCTCCTTCGGCGGCGACCAGCCACGAGACGAGATCGAGCTCGTCGGCGTCGGGCGGGGGCTCGATCTCGCCCGATCCGGCGAGGCCAAGGCCCCGCCCCGACGCCGCCGAACTCGAGGCCCCGCCCGACACCCTGAGCTTGAGTCTCACCGGATCCTGGCGAGGCTCGAGCTCGCCGGCGTCGAGCAAGGCTCGATCTTGCCAATCTGGTGAGGCCGAGGCCCCGCCCAACGCTAGCGAGCGAGGCTCGATCTCGCCGATCTGGCAAGGCCGAGGCCCCGCCCAACGCCGATCAGCGAGACCGAGGCCCACTCGCCGCCATTGGGCGAGGCACGATCTCGCCAATTTGGCGAGGCCAAGGCCCCACCTAACGCTGGTGAGCTTGTCTCGCTAGATCGGCGAGGCTCGAGCCTCGCCAATCGTCGACGACCAACCAGCAAGGCTTGAACCTCGCTTGGCCTATCGCTCCGCCAACCACCGAAAGGAAGAAAAAGAAGGAAAAAAAGAAAAAAAGAAAAGAAAAAAATTGAAATATGAAAAATAATTATAATTTCGATTTTCATTAAAAAAATTATAATGTTAAAAAAGGCTATGGGTTTAAACTTTAAAGTGGGTTTCTTAATAACCCTTTTTTTTTTGTCGGTCTTAATAACCCATTTAGATCCATTTCTTTTTGTGTTTTACTTTCTCAAACCCATTCATGACCCATATTTAACTTTTAGTTGACCCATTTATGACTCACACGTAACTTTTACTTGACCCATTTATGACTCAACTTTAACTTTCACTTGACCCATATATGACCCATTTAACTAAAAATGAGTCATAATATGGGTTTATGACCCATTTTGCCAACTCTACTTTTATTCCTCGCTTCCCCTCAATCCTCAAACAAAAATTGGACGATTCATAAAGTAAACTTCACATGGACCTGAGCAGGTCCTTAAAAGGCTCTGACCACTAGGAAAGTCTGGGTAGAGGCCCGAGTCCGGGGTTTCGATAAAAATAAACCGGCCCCATTGGTTCTCCCGTCCACACCCTCCTTACGGGGGGTAGGGGGACCAGCCTGGATCCCCGTGAAGCCTTTCCCCCTGAAACACAGGGGCGTGGTTCAGGGAAATGAAAGGTCTGGGGGAAAACTCCCCCGGGTGGACGGACGGCGTGTTAAGCCCATTCGAGCACTATCTTCAGAGGAAGCGATTTAATCTCGATTCCGATAGATGATCCGATAGCCTTGCTGGTTGTTTTTGAAAATATTGTCCGCATATAAATTGTTGTGATCGGGAAAGTTACCGAATCGAAACTTAAAATTATTGAACGAATAACAGCATAGTCCTGATATTTTGTCAATTTCCAATGCGGTCCTCTCATCATTTTACATTTAAAAAAAATGCTGACATTATAATTTAGTCACGGGGTATATGACCTAGTGAAATTTTTTTGAGAATTTCTAGTTTTTCTTTTCTTTTCTTTCTTTTCTTTCGTTTTTTATGCCACTATTCATGTTTTTCATTAGCAAAAAAAATCACAAAAAATCTCAAATAATGGCTACAGTGAGACATTTACCCTCTATTTTTTTGTGACATCCAAATCTTCAAATTATATCCATTATGATATATTCAGCTTAAGTTTTTTTTTTTTTGTAACATAAAAAACTCAAACTTGCACATGTGTGACACATTTACCTTCTGTCAATATTAAGTCAGATGATTTTTCAGTCAAAATATTGTCTTTTTTTTTTTTATTTCACTTAAGTCACACGATATTTATTTACATAGGCAAGTTTCTAACGGTGTTCATTAACGAATCTTAATGGAGGGAAATGTGTCACGCATGTACAAATTTGAAATTTCTAATATCAATAAAGAAAAGTTTAGGCTAAATGTGTCTCATTTGGTATGATTTGTAGTGCGGTGAGAATTTCCTAGCATGGGTGTCGGCCACAACAGGAATCCGCTCCACTCCAAGAGCGTAGAGTTCCACGGCATGATCCTAGGTTCATGTGCCAAGGCGGCAACTTCACCGCCGGCGGGAGTCGATCATAGGTCTAAGGGCGAGAACTTCCCGAGGAGACGGGGTCAGGAATAGAGGTCGCAATTCTTCATATGCACAGAAAGACGTCAAGGCTGGACGTGGTTGGGGCCATTGAGAAGGCCAGGTCTAGCTTTACTAGGATCCCCACGCCTGCCGACCTCCATTAATGGGGGCACTCGAGATAGATCAGCTCTGGTTTGCACTACCGCATACATAAGACAGGCAAAAACCTCATAGTAGGTGAGCTCACTTAAATAGAGATTGGCCACCCAATGAGAGAGAGAATGGCGACTTCTATGGGCGCGAATGGGAACGTTTCTACTCGGGGAAACAATTTCTTTTCAAAAATAGTTCTTTTCTATTTCTACTCCTTGAAACAATTTCTGAGTAAAATAACGCGTTTGGTAATTATACAAAATTTCTATTTTGAGAATATAAAAGGAATAAAAATGCATTTGGTATAATTTATAAATTTTTATTTATTCGTTTTTTCTTCTTACTCACGGACCGCCAAACACTGACCACCACTCGCTGCGGCATGACCACCAACTGTCACCGTTGACCATTGCTAGCCGAGGGGCTGTGGATGGTGGTCGTGCAGCAACGATTGGTGGTCGGTTGCTGTCGGTCAGGTGGCGACAACGGTGGTCAGTGGCAATCGTCGACCAGTGCCGACGGTCGGTGGGCTATGGGCGACAGTCGTGCTGCGGAGGGCGACAATGACGGTTGGCAGTTGGGTGGCAATAACAGTCAGTGGTGATGATCGGCGGTTGGCGTCAACAACCGGTGGTCGAGCAACGACGATGGTCATTGGTGGCAATGGTCGACCGACAATGACGACCGGTGGACTGTGGGCAATGGTCATGCAGAGGAGGGTGGTGGTGACGGTCGGCGGTCAGGCGGCGATGGTCGGCCGACGGTGGCCACAACAAGGAAGAAGAGCAAAAGAAAAATAGAAAAGAAAAAAATGGTTTATTTCGAGAAATTGTTTCTGAAACATTTTTTTATTCTTGTTTATGTTCCAAATCTACTCCCTGGCTACTTTTCTATTCCAAGGAATAGAAAAATAAGTTGGCGTTACCAAACTGATTTTTGTTCTCTTTTGTTCAAGGGAACAAAAGAACATAAATCGGGATAAACATAAATGTTACCATGCAAGCCCTATATGACCGTGGTTCTGGTGGCTATGGCTGAGTTTGATTTTGATAGCAGTGAAGTTGATGGCTTTGTGTTGGCGAGGACAGCTTTGTGTTGGCATTGACCGGCAACTAAAGATACATCAAGAAGAAGATGGACTAAGCTCGGAAAAAGGAAAGAAAAGGGAATGGAAAAATAATTTGGAAAAATCTACAAAATAACATAGTTTTGATGCAATTCTTCTATGTGTTAGATATCAATCGTGTCATGTAAAACGATTGGTGATGAATAGATCGTTGCTTCAACACTTTCTAGTGGAAATTGGCAACAAAATCAACAATGAACTTTATGTAAAGGATTAAGACTATATTGATAAAATTGAGGAATTTATGAGTAAATTGACATTCATGCATAGATTTTAGAACCGATCATAATTTTCCCACTTGTGCCCTCGTGCATCAATCTTAGTTTGCAAGGAAGAACAAAGCAAATCCAAGCTCATCCGATTGCTTGGAATTATAAGACAACAAGCGAACGACAAGACAATGAAAGGGAATCAACTCCAAATTTCTTCGGAACACAATTCTCGTATGCCGTGGTCGTCGAGAGATGTCCTTCAAAAGTTCGTGACCTTTTAATTTCTCCGAACTGCATGCGTGAGGGCCAACATGGGCCCAACATCTCTTCATCATATAGTACATATCAAACACAGATAAGGCCCAAAATGAAGCCCGAGATTCTCTCAAACTTATCCAAGCTCAGCCACTCGGAACGTGATTGTAACCCAACCAGCCTCAAAACAATCAAAAACTGATTTTTCAAATTTGTATGGGGCCCCAAAAACATTTAACTCGAAGCTAGGCCCAATTAGGCTGGGCTAGACAAATGAAGCTCCTCTCAACTAGCCTATTGATCACGCTACTTTTCTGTAAATTGAAATGAAAAACTTTCTTCCCTAAGAAAAGAATGAGCTGAAAATAGGAATTGCCCTTGTATTTTGAGGATAAATAGAATTGTGAATGGGCTTTCCCACGTCATGTTTAACTCCATTGTTTTTCCCAATCAAATCGCATCCCCACCTTGTTTTGAACAAATGCAATCAACATTCACATGATTGATTAATGACTTTGCAAAAGCTCGAAAACAACCAATAAGAAATAGTCTCTTTTGCACCACCGCCGCATCATAAAAATATATAACCGATGTTCACATCCCCACCTCATCTCAAACCGAAGATGATCGACACTCCAAAAATTGATTAATTTTCTCCAAATTAGCTTAGCAAAAGCTCGAAAAGACCAATATGAAATAGTCTCCTTTGCATCACTGCCTTATTCTAAACAAGTAAATTTGACATCCACAATTCACTAACTAATTATTCAGCTCTAGATTAGCTTTGCAAAAGCTTGAAAAAAGAACAAGTATGAAATACTCCCTTTCACATCACCATCTCATCCGAAACAAATAAATTGACATCCCAAAATTTGATTAATTAGCTTTGCAAGAGCTCGAAAATGACTGATATGAAACAGTTTTTTTTTTTTGCATCACCACCTTGTCCTAAATAAATAAAATTGGCATTCGAAATTTAATTAATTAATTAGCTCCAAGTTATCTTTACAAAAGCTTGAGAAGGCCAACAATGAAATAGTCTCTTTTGCATCCCCACCTCATCCTAGACAAATAAAATTGTCATATCGCAATTAATTAATTGATTGATTAGCTCCAAATTAGCTATGGAAAAACTGGAAAAAGGACCCAAGACGAAACAGTCTCTTTTGCTTGACCATCTCATCTAAACATACAAAAGTTGACATTCCAGATTTAATTAATTAATTAACTCAAAATTGGCTTTGGAAAGGCTGAAAAATACTAAGAAGAAGCATCTTGTTTGCATCAACACCTAATCCTAATTTAACAAATTTGACATTCCAAAATTAGTTTTGCAAAAAATCGAAAAAGACCAACAATGAAATAGTCTCTTTTGCATCCCCACCTCATCCCAAACAAATAAAATCGACATTCATAAAATTAATTAACCTATCAATTAGCTCCAAATATGCTTCGCAAAAACTCGAAAAAAAAAAAAAGACCAACACAAAATGGTCTCTTTCATGCATCTTTCTCCAACGGCATAAGGCCTCGAGTCATTACATCGATCAAGTAATTGTATCGTTTCTTTCCCTCTCTTTGGACCTTTTGATCAAGTTATTACATCCATTGCACTGTAGTTAATAGAATAAACCTTCGAAATTGGAGCATATGCACCAGCATTGTGGAGCTGTCTAGATGCACGAATCCATGATCTCGAGAAGTACAATTCATTAGTTAATAAGTGTCTTAAACAACTATCTAACTCACCCTTTCCCAAGCCGCCACCTCTTTTTCCCCTTCAATCACGTTGCTCCTTACCAATTCAACGCTGAAAAAAAGAAAAGAAAAAAAAGAAAAAGAAAAGGAAATCCCACCCGACATATCTGGCACACGTGGGAAGGTCAGGTCGGCTGCAAATCCCTTGATGTCCGGTCGAAACAATAATTTCAATAAACACATTTTATTTATTTAATTTGTCTTTCGGAACCGACAAAAGGAGACGTATAGAAGAAGATGATTCTGGTCACGTGCTAGAGCACGTCCTCCGCGTTTGAGCCGTCGATTATATCTCCACCGTCCATAACGTCGGCCTCCGTAGCCGCCGTTATCCAAGCACCAAGCACGAAGTTCATGGGACTTCACTTTATCGAGAATTGTTTTCTTTTTGGACAAAACAAAGGGCGAATCGGATAATTTTGGTCGGTACGTGTAAATTTGATAAAAGTCAATGAATTAAAATAAGTAATTAAATTAAAATTTAGCCTAGAGTGACTCTAATCGAGCTTGATCATGCGAGGATAAGATTACGTGATTGACGAAGTTGTAATGGGTTTGGTTCCACGTTGCTCGTCTCCCTCTATGATCCTATCGAAATCACACAATTCCGTATGAGCTCGGCATTTAGGGTCCGCTAGTGACGTTGCATAACCAATGTTTTGCAAGAATTAAACATATTCAATCAAGTTGAGATTGATGTCGTGCAACTTCACGCCATTTCCAGCCATGGGTCAGTTGGTACGGTGTAAATCGATCCCAATCCACCTTGCAAACTGGACAAAACCGGCCATTTCTAGGTGGTTTCCGAGGGTCATACCAGATTGATGGCCTGATTAAGATTTCTTATTTTTTAATTTTTTTTTTATTGTAAAGCAAATCCTAAATAGTAATCTTTTTGTTCTTTTTATGTTTGGAAAATTCCATTATTGGAGTGGGTGGGGCAATTTTAGGTTCCGCAAATTGATAAAATCTTGCCTCGATTCGCTTTCGGGTTTCAAGGTGGAAATTAACCCATCCTGAAACCGATTACCCATTTGGGTTAGAGACTCAAAATGCTTTGTTTGCGATATTTACAACGAATGTCGACACACTCCGAAGATAAGAGGGTGAAGGGAGCTCAATTTATTTAATTCAATATGACCAATCGAATTACACATTGACTAGTCCTTTCGAATTTTGTACGCTTCTAATGTGAATGCTCTTTTTTTTTTTTTTTTTCATATTCATACCTCAGATGCGCGCATGAGAGATGAAGCATACTAATGAAGTATCCAAATGATTCCCTCAACGATTCCCTTGGTTTAAAAAAAAAAGAAAAAGAATTTATGCTCCAACTTCCTCAAGATCAAAAACCCTGATTTTATATAGTTCAAATATCGCTGGCGCTCTATGCTTTTGCCGTCATCGAATCGGCATCATGAAATCGGCTTTTCTCTGTGGTTTATACGTCGATTCTCTCTTTGTGGAAAACGGTTTATATTCGGACACCTTGTGACGAGGATCTAAAGATTACAGTGAACAGACAACTGGGCCCCACATTTACCCAAGGCTCGAGTTTTTTTCTTGATTAAATTTTCGGATATAAGGCTCGAGTGTAAACGACAACAAATGGTTTTTTTTTTTTTTTTTTGCCATTATCTTGTCGGGATTGCCCTGGTTAGTTGTATCGAGGGTCCTGTAGCCTTTTTCAATTCATTTTTGCAAGTGATCGATAACACCGAAATTATATTGTTTATTATGTAATCCACATACTCATTTGAAGTATGGACAAAGAAAATACAACGATGAATGAGCATGTGAAGAGAAAAATGAAAATTACAATTTAGTTATAAACTTTTCAATTTGATCAATGTAGTTTTGAAAATTTTAGTCATTTTGATCATTTGCCACTAGAAATTGCTAATGTGATGTTTCGTAAATTGTCCATGTTAGTATGTCGCGTAAGAGGTTGCAGATGACTAAACGCCACATCAGTAATTTCCTATGGCAATTGGTTGGCAGGACTATATTGAAGTTTTGTACAAAATTTAGGATCATATTGATAATATTGAAAAGTTTATGATCAAATCGATATTAATACAATACGTTTAAGATTAATCAGTATATTAAGAAATTATTAGAACAACCTCATATTATGAGAAGATGAGTTTTATTAAGATGGTAGAAATTTTATTATGAATGTAAAATGTGTAAGAGGTATGGAGGATACATTGTTGGTTACACTACTCTTCTTAGACTGGGATGCTGTTCATCGCTTAACATTAAATTTTACAATTTTCAATAGAATGCATTATGCATGTATCTCCATGAAATTGAGATCGAAAACTTTTTGCGTGTACTTCACGAGTAGCAAAAGGTAAAAGGATATTACATATTCAAGACCGTCTCCATTTTACTATTTAAATATTGCACTCGACAACTTATTCGTCGTCATTGTTGTAAAGACGAGCGAATAATGATAAAGTAAATAAAATAGGAAAATAAATCATATGTTGTATTTTACATGATTTGATTGATGTGACTCGTCTCACGAGGAGATTAGCACAAGATTGCACCATAAATAAAGTGATTTCATGGAAATCACAATCACAATCGAGTTATAGTCAAATATTCTCAACATTTCCCAACTTTTAATACATCCGATAACTCATATAATGTACGTTAATAATTTGTCGGAAAATATTTTTTCAATCTCACATAGAGATTCACAAAATCCCATCACGAGATTTACTGGTTTCAAAACACTTATGATTTCTCTAGGACATACTTCATGAGCGCACCGCACAATTGATTGTTACCATAAGGAACCCTTCTTAAGAAGTCCACTAAAATCAAGAGTATATTTGTTTATTTGAAAAGAATTCATTTGGTTCACTAAAAATGATCAATCTACAGAAAATCTTTTACAATCAAAGAAAATACGCATGCTTAAAATTGAGAAAAGGAATTTCCTAACCTAACAAGGGCTGGACATTTTTTATAGAAAATGATTATCAGGAAAGTATTTTCTTTAAACATGAAATTTCTCTCAAAATAAACACGTTTCAAGAAACCACTCAAAGCGAGTTTGGTGACATTTATGTTTCCGATAACAATTTTTGTTCATAACTAGTTTTTTTTTCCTATTTATGTTCCTATGAACAAATAATTATATATATTTTTACTTATTATTTCCATGCAAAATCTATTCCTTAGTTATTTTTTTTATGTTAGTATAGAAAAATTAATAGACATTATCAAACGGATATCCATTCTTTTTTCATTTCGAGAAATCAAAGAAAAAAACAAGATGATTATTTAACATATCCTTAAATTACCTATTTAAATTAGGAAACCATCGGAAACTATATAAAAATTTAGATTGAAATTTCTTTACGAGTTCAAATTCCAAAAGATGAGACGTGGCAATTCGTGGTTAATGTGGTCCAATCAAACCCCAGGTCGGTGGGAGGAGGAGGTGGAGGAGGAGGAGGGGAACATGCACATGGGATTGTAGGATCACCATGATCATTCATAATCCTGAGCTGTACATGATTTTTGGGCTAGCCGAAAAGAAGATGCCTCTTTCAAGTTAGAAATTCGAATCATTTTACAAAGAAGAATGGGAAAAAGAAAAAGAAAAAAGAAAACGACCCAATTCTTCATCATCCGCCCGAAGAATAAACTCATAAACAGATCCAAAAATATAAATAAAAAATATAAAATAAAAGAAGCAAGCAAAAGCCCTAGAAAGGCAAAAAGCCATGGCCTGGCCGCCACGTGTCGGTCCCGCCCCCTATAAGTACTACCGCCGATTCATTTGTTACTTACCGTAACCTGCAAATATCCCTCGGGTCTCTCTCTCGCCAACCTCCGCTCCCTTTCGATTTCTCTGTTTCTTCTCCATTTTCTCGAGCCCGTTCGAAAAGGGGTTTTTCTGCAGAGAGAAATTCCGCTTCTCCTTGGCTTCGGTAAAGAGAGAGATAGCAGAAGAGACAGAAAGGAACAGGAAAATGTCTGGCACGATGAATTGCATCGACATTATCCTAGCCATCATCTTGCCTCCTCTCGGGGTCTTCCTCAAGTTTGGTTGCCAGGTGATGATCGCCCTCCTCATCTCTCTCTCTCTCCTTTTTTTTTTTTTTTTTTTTTTCCTTTTTTACTCTGCTTTTATTTTAGAGTGAGAAAAAAATAGTAATTTGCCTTGAAGTCGAGAGTTCTGGGTTTTCTCTTTTTTAGTAGGGTTTTGCCAATTTTATGCGCGGTGAAAGTCTTATTTTGGGAGGCAAATTTTTTATTTTGTATTTTTTCTGGTTTTCTAATGTATAAGCAAAAGCAAAAAAAAAAAAAAAAAAACGGAAAGGAGATATAATTCATGGGAGGCTTTCTTAATAGTTTTGATCTTGATTTTGGTTTTGATTTTGACTTATGTATGTATATTTGCAGGTGGAGTTCTGGATCTGTTTGATTCTCACGCTCTTTGGCTGGATTCCTGGTATCATTTATGCCATCTATGCCATTACCAAGTAACTGAACTTGATTGAGTAAGCTCTCTCTCTCTCTCTCTCTGCGTGTCTATATATACACACGCGTATATATGGATATAATTTTGAAAAATATTATTAGTTCAGATAATTGTTAGAAGGACTCCACTCTCTCTCTCTTTTCCCCCTCTCTCCCCCTCTGTCTCCCCAGAAAAGGAAAAAAAAAGAAGAAAAAAATGAGACATCACTAATTTTGTTCTTAAATTTTGTTCCAAAAAAAGAAATAATTTTTTTTTTAATTTTTTGTTTTTGTTCCAGAAGGGTTTCTGAGAAAAAAATAGGTTTGAAACAAAAATGTAAATAAATCCGTTTCTGTTCTTTTTTTTAATAAATAATTTTTTTTTTTAAATAGAAAAAGAAATGAAAATAAACAGGCCCTTAATAGATAAAATTATATGATGAGTCATGCATGGGGACTCGCCTAATTAGGCGGGTCTCTTTTATTTTATTGTTTTTCAAACCGGATATAATAGACCACGACGCGTAACGATACGCGTCCAGTACTTCCGGGCTTTGGAATGCGCAAAATATCTAATAAAGAGTACGTGCGAGTTCAGGCGTTTTAACGAAAAAAAAAAATCTCTTTTTTTTTATTTTTGTTTCGACAGGTGGCAAAACATGATGGGCCGATGCGTCTCCATCCAACAGTCGCGATTTCGTGGGATATTATCTTCTTCTAATTTTTTTTATTTTTTTTTTGGGTCATAGGGATATCATCTTCGTCGGATGTGTCCTTTCTTCTCTTCGTTTTTTTTCCTGTAATTGTCATTAGTTGTCCGTAGCGTGATGATGATTTGTTGTATTATTGGATTCATTTCCTATATATGAAATGGCGCCCTGGCTCTGTCGGCTGGTTTTCAGATATTTCTTTAATTGACCCCACTTGAGATTTATAAGTTTTCCTATTGATAAAATTGAGATTACGCTCGAAGGTTCGTGAACGGAGGAGGACAGCGTCCCAATTTGCCGAATAAAGTAACGAGAGTCATTTTCGCAATGACAATTTAAAATGATGAAAAATATATATACATTTTTTTAAAACGACAGTTGGAATTGCTTATGATAATAAAATAGAGTAAATTATTATCATTATACATGAAATTATTTTAGATATGAATTATTTTTAGAAAATATGTTGTTGATACAACGTTCCATAAATTTTCTTACGAAACTATGCCATGTGCAATGTAGGATTATTGATGGTGACTAAATTAAAGGTAAAGTCAATTTTCCATGGTAATTGACCGAATAATTACACCAAAAAAGTTTAGGATCATATTAGCAATTTATGACTGAATCCATATCATATAATATATTTGAAACTAATTGAGTGTTGTATAAGAAAGTATTAGAAGAATGTCGTGTCAAGAGAAGTTGAGTTTTGTTAGGATGATAGAAATTTTATATAAATGTAAAATTTGTAAGAGATAAGGAGGACACGTGGCTTGTCACTTTTTCCATCTTAGATTAGGATATCTTGTTCATCATATAAAATTAAACTTTTATAATTTAACTCAAAGATAAATATCACAAAAAATCTCAAATTTTATCTATTATGACATAAAGACTCCAATTTTTTTATGTAAAGAAAATCCTAAACTTGCCTGGCATAGCTCAAAACCCTATATTATTTTCTTAATCACGAAAAACCCAAACTTAGCCTCTACTTCAATCCTATCAATGGTTAATTTGTCATGTGAGTATAAATTAGAGTTTTTATGACACAAAAATGTTTGGGGTATTTGTGTCATAACGAGCAATTTTAAGGTACTAGTGTCAAAAATATTAAGGGAATGTGTGACACAAATACTATATATTCTTTTCTTAATGACAAAAAGCCTAAACTTAGCATCTATTTCAATCCTATCAATGGTTAATTTGTCACACTAGTATAAATTAAGGGTTTTTATGACAAAAAAAAAATATTTGGGGTTATTTGTGTCATGATAAACAATTTTAAGGTTATTAATGATAAACAAAATTAGATTATTTGTGTCACGATGGACATGATTTAAGATTTTTTGTAATAGTAACCCTCATCAATAGAATGCACGTATTTCCTTGAAATTGGGATAATTTTTTTTTTTATATGTACCTCATGAGAAACAAAAGATAAATTGATATTAATTGTTGTTTGCAACGAAGAATAGTCAGGTTGTCTATAAGAACAAAAGCACGTGACTAGAATGTTGACAGTATCATTAAGCATGTACCCGTTGTCGATGATCACAGGGATTATTATCGATATTAATGCAGATCGATGACTAATACTGTTTAGTTGTTGATGTACGACGGTGGATGGCTAATGATAGTTGACAAAAATATGGATCAATAAGGTCGATAGATTATCGATTAAGGCATCAAGAGAGAGTGATGGAGGTTGTGGAGCGACCGACGTGCGATTTTAAAGAAACAACTATTTGGAAACGAGGTCATGACATCGTGAAAGTGTGGGCACAAAATTTTCAAAGGTAAGGGAACATGGCTAGAAGCATAGAAGAACTACTCAGCGGTAGGGGTGAGCGGTTCCAGGTTCCGGTTGCCTCCGTCCGAACCATAACCTACCTCGGGTCATGCGGTCCTCAAAACGGAGGAACCCGGAACCTACCCGCGGGAATCGAACTCCTAACCTACCCCGTCACGGGTTCCATTGTGTTCCAGTTCCCAACAGGTTCTTTTTTTTTTTTTTTTTTTGTTATTTTCATATTTGGACTATAACATACGCACGTTACCCAAAAATATAATGTACGCGCACGTTACCAAAAAACTATAACGTACGCGCACGTTACCCAAAAAAAAAAAACTATAACGTATGCGCACGTTACCAAAAAAAATAACGTATGCGCACGTTATAAAAAACTATAACATGCACGCACGTTACAAAAAAAAAAATATAACGTATGCGCACGTTACCAAAAAAAAAAACTATAACACGCACGTTACCAAAAAAAAATATAACGTATGTGCACGTTACCAAAAAAAAAACTATAATGTACGCGTATACTACAGAAAGCGACTGGTTTAGCTTTGCAAGAGATTGTATAAACATGTACCACACGTTACTTGGACTTCTATTGTAATTACGTCAAAGCATGGAAATGACATTCAAATAATGTATCAAAAATCTTCACTTGACAGTAACAAGTGTGGTTAGCAACACCTAACGAGTGTTCTCAAGTCATTCACGGTTGACTTGACATGCCATACAACTCCGAGAAAGATCCAAGACTTTACATCTTAATTTAAGCATTTGCCACAACATAGTGTAGGTAACAACACCTAACGAGTGTTTTTGAGTCATTCAAGGCTCTCAAATTTCTACAGCTTACATAGCAAAGTCACAAGTAAGCAATTTTTAAAGTCAAGGAACCCCACCTAATTCATTTTTTATACTCTGCAAGGATGCCAAAATCCAAAGAGTTGGTTAGTTCCCTGATTTTCGACAAGCACGTTGTGATTATCTGGAGATAATGATTGGAGGAAAGATTTGAAGCAGCGATCTTTTCACCTGCATACTTTGCAGTTTCCACCTCATTCCCATCACACAAAGCAACTTTGAGCTGCAAGTTGATCAGAATATTTTTCAACTGCATGATGAGAGAGAGAGAGAGACTAAGCATATGCAGAAAACAACATGACATCTGAAGGTGACATACAAGCTCAACAACAGAAGCTTGTAAAGAGATTGACAACTCAACTTCACCTTCTTCCCGTTAATTATCATCATCTTTGGCATCCTTCATGTACTTCTCCTGCACTGCTGCCACTGTGAGACTGGTTTGTTAAAGAAATCTCACTAATGTTATGAGATTGCAGAAGGACCAATGCCATTGTAAGGCTCAATGATCACAACAGTCACACACCGTGCAAAGTGAGTAAAACAGTGGATGGAAACTAAAATCTGAACTCAGATACTCCTGGAGCAGTACACAAACTTAATGCCTACCAATGTTTCTTACATGGTTACATAAGAACTGCAATAGCAAGACTTCGTGTCAAATGGAAGTTCAGAGGCCACCCCCTGTTCTAAACAGCAGATAGTCAGTCAACCATCACATGGAGATGGCCAGTGGCACGGAGACGCGGCGGTGCGGCGCGGAGATGGGCGGTGCGGCGACTGAGCGAGTCTGATAGAGAGAGAGGGGGGGCGGCTACGGGCGACTGGGCGGTGCGGCGCGGAGATGGCCGGTGGCGCGGAGACGCGGCGGTGCGGCGCGGAGATGGGCGGTGCGGCGACTGGGCGAGTCTGAGAGAGAGAGAGAGGCGGCTACGGCAGATCGGTGCGGCGCGGCGCGGAGATGGCCGGTGGCGCGGAGATGGCCGTGCGGCGCGGAGATGGCAGGTGGCGCGGAGAGGCGGTGCGGCGCGAGATGGCTTGTGCGCGATCCCCAGGCAAGTCTCGAGAGAGAGAGAGAAGGGGCGGCTACGGGCGGCGACCAAGCGGTGCGGCGCGGAGATGGCCGTGGCGCGGAGTGGCCGGCGGCGCGAGACGCGGCGGTGCGGCGCGGAGATGGGCGGTGCGCGGCCGGCGAGTCCGAGAGAGAGAGCGGCTACGGGCGACTGGGCGAGTTTGAGACAGAGAGAGAGAGAGAGGGGGGGGGAATGGCTTTTTCTGCCCTAAATTAACCGGTTCGTTCCGGGACAGTTCCGGAACCGGCCCGGACAGTTCCGGTTCGGTTCCGGTTCCGGTTCGGACAGTTCGGTTCGGTTCCGGTTCGGTTCAGTTCCGCTTGGAACCTGAACCGAACTGAACTCCCGGTTCCCAAAAAAGGAACCGGAACCGAACCGGTCCCCCTTGGAACGGGGAACCGAACCGGACCCTCCTCCGGTTCGGTTCCGGTTCCGGGTAACCCGGAACCGTGCTCAGCCCTACTCAGCGGTGATTATGATACAACCATTAAAATAACATTGTTCGTCTATAGAATACTGTGTTTGTGAACAAAAAAATGTATTATCTTTCAATTATCTTTACTTTCATGTACTGCACTTTTAGTTTCTAAAGTCATATTGTTTATTAAATTTTGATGTGTTTCTTAACTATAGTTTCTAGATCTGTGTCGTTGATTAATTTGAGTGATCGTACGACATTCTAAAACGTCTAATGATAAGTGTGTAATCCAAAATCACTAATTTGAGCTTCCATTTTTACAAAATACATGACTAAGACTTTTGCTTTATTAATATTTCATAAATTTCAAGTATTTAAATATCAATGGATTATAGCAAATGATGGTCATTAGAGGTAATGATTTACTGCAATCGTTTAATTAAAAGTACATACGAAATGTGGGTAGATGGTAGATTTCTGATTCCTAAGTATGCAGGATTGGTTTAAGGTTCTAAAATTAGGTAATCTATTATAATAGGTATGTTCCAAGTTCTAGGTGAAACTTGAACGGGAACAAAGCTAAAATCGTCCACCCATAGTTTCTACATTAGGTTTTGTTAGTTTATGAAAGGTGAAAAATTTTATTTTCTTGATGCGTGTGCATGTTGACGGCAAAAGTTTTTTTCTTTTTTTCCTTTTGGGCGTTTTGTTTATTAAGAAAAGAAGAAGAGAAAAAACATATAATTTTGGGATTGGCCAAAGAGAGAAATGAAAAAAAAAAAAAAAAATACTTATCTTTTGGGGTTTCAATTTTGATTATATATTTGAAGGTGGAGTTCCAAATCAGGAGAAAATATTGAGTGGGCTAGCCACGCCAAGTTGCTGTGCATTGGTCAATCAAGAGGTGACATGTTCTCCACGTGGAGCCAGGCCTCACCATTATTTTAAGTCAACTCTCTCATCCATGGCTTTATTTTGAGTAGCATTTATGCCATCTATGTCATTACCAAGAAGTCAAGTACTCTCCCTCCCTCTCTACATACGAATAACCACAAAATAATTGAAGTGCCCCATTCTCTCTCACACACACAAAAATTCTCAGTGTTTCCCAACTTATAATTATGCCCAATAATTCACATAATGTTCGCTATTTGTTTCTCACAAAATAGTTTTTAGTCTCACAAAGAGATTCACAAAATCTCAGCACAAGATTTATTGGTTTCAAAACACTTGCAATTTCTCTAGGATGTAATTCACGAGCACCCCGCACAATTCATTATTGCCATCAGGACCCTTCTTGAGAAATTCACTAAAATCAAGAGTCTATTCGTTTGAGTGAAAGATTTTCCGTGGATTGGGTTTTTAGACGATCCTACATTTGGTTTGCTAAAAATGATCCGTTAATAGAAAATCATTTACGGTTAAAAAAATGCTTGCTTAAAGTTAGGACCAAGAATTTTCTAACCTAATGAGGGAAAAACATTTTTCTGGAAAATGATTATCCAAAAAGTATTTTCTTTAATCAAGAAATATCTCTCAAAACAAAAATATTTTAGGAAACCACTTATGGTACGTTTGATTACTTTTTTTATTTCTGTTAATAAGTTCTATTTAGAAATAATTTTTTTTTCAAATTTGTTCCTGGAAACAAAATAGATATATATATTTGCTTCCTGTTTCCGTATAAAAAAATTAACACATGTTATCAAATGGATTTTTATATTTCTAGAAATAAAAAGAATAGAAAAATAGTAAAAAAAAAAAAAAAAGGATGATGATCACACATGCCCTAAAACTACCTATTTAAACTAGGAAACTATCCGAACTAAAAGAAGTAATAAATAAAAAATAGATCGGATTTCCTTCGTGAGGTCAAACGCCGGAAGATGGAAGGGGACAGATCACGACACCAATTAAATGATGTGGTCCAAGCAGACCCTAAATCCAATGTAAGAGGGTTGGCAGCCGTGCACATGGGGGGGTGTCTTAGGATCACGAACCGTCAGCCCATCTTCTCATCATCCCCATTCGTGATCCTGAGCTGGACATGATTCTTTGGTCAACCCTAAAGGAAGACGCTTCTTTTAAGCTTCAAATTCGAGTCATTTTTTAAAGGAGGAGAGGGAAAAAAAAGAAAAAAAAAAGGCCTAATTCACCATCCCTATCCCTCTGAAGAATAAATTAATAAACAGAAGCAAGCATACGCCCACGGGAAGCAAAGCCCCGGCATGGCCGCCGCGTGTTACCCCAGGCCCCTATTAGTACGAGCCTCGATCCCGCATCCCTTTGCTCACTTTCGCCTACCAATATCCCTTGAATCTCTCTCTCTCTCTCCCTCTTCCGTGTTTGTTCTGCATTTTCTCAAGCTCGTTCGAAAAGGGCTTCTTGCAGAGAGCAAATTCACTCCTTCGCTTCGGTAAAGAGAGAGCTAGCAGAAGAGAGAGAAAGGAACAGGAAAATGGCGGACGAGAGCACGATGAACTGCGTCGACATCCTCCTCGCCATCATCTTGCCTCCTCTCGGGGTCTTCCTCAAGTTTGGTTGCCAGGTGATGATCGCCCTCCTTATCTTCTTCTTCTTCTTTAATAAATAAATTCAGTGGGGGAAAAATATTAATTTGCCTTGGAGGTGGGAATTCTTGGTTTTTTGTCTTTTTTAGTAGGGTTTTTGTTAACGTAAGTAGATATTTAACTATGCTTTCATTTAACAGTTTAAATTTTTAGAATAGTATTTATCAGTTTTGATATTATGTAAGATTTTCTGAAATTACTACTAATTATTCTAAAAATTTAAACTATTAAGCGAAAGCATGGTTTAATATCTAATTACCCTAATAATTTTGCCGATTTTATTAGGAGGGTGAAAGTCTTATTTTCGGAGGCAGTTTTTTATTTTTAGTTTTCTGGTTTCTTAATGTTTAAGCAAAAAGGAAAAAAAAAAAAAGGAATGTGATTTTTTGGGAGGGCTTTTTGATTTTGATTATTTTGTGTACGCAGGTGGAGTTCTGGATCTGTGTGTTGCTCACTATCTTAGGCTGGATTCCTGGTATCATTTATGCCATCTATGTCATTACCAAGTAACTGAACTTGATTGGGTAAGCCTCTCTCTCTATTTATATAATTATGAAAATTGTTATTAATCCAAATAATTATTAGAAGGATCCCATCACTCTTTCTCTTAAAAATATAAATAAAAAGGGATTATTACTCTCAAAGTAATTAGTAGATAAACTCATATGATGAGTCATACTTGGGCACTCCGCCAATTAGGTGGGCCTCTTTTATTATTATTTTTAAATCAGATATTATAGACCGCGGCGCCTAATGACACGTGTCCAGTATTTGCTGGCTTCTAAGTGTGCAGATTTCGCTGTTATATTCAATAAACACGTCAGGAAGATTACGTGCGAGTTAAGGCATTTTAACGAAAAATCTGATCTCTTTGTGTTTTATATTTTTTTGAATTCTTCTTCCGACAGGTGGCGATGCGCGATGGGCCGATGCGCCTCCATCCAACGGTCGCGGATTTGGTGGGATGTCATCTTCTTCGAATGTGTCCTTTCTTCTCTTTGGTTTTTTCCTGTAATTGTCATTAGTTGTCCGTAGTGTGATTATTTGTTGTATTGTTGGATTCATTTCTTATTTATCATGTCGCTCTCCCGATACGTCGGCGGATTTTCTGATTGCTATTTTATCTCATTTCTTTAATTGACCCCACTTGAGTTTTATATGTTTTCCCAATACTACAATCATGACATGCTCGAACGTTCGTGAACGAGGGACATCGTCCCAATTTGCCGGATAAAGTAACGCCGGTCATTTTCGCATAAGACTTTTTTTTTTTTCCTTCCCATAATGACATTTTAAAATGATGAAATATATTCGTTAAAAAATAATCGTTTGAAATTGCTTATGGTAACAAATTAAAGCAAAATATTTTCATTATTCACGGAATTATTTTAGGCGTAAATCATTATCGATAATGAAAACATCGTTTATGAACTAATTATATCAAGCGACAAGAGCGGTCGTTTTTTCAAAATTTTCCTTCGAATGATTCAGTTTCCATGAAATTCAAGATATTCTTCAGAATATATATTGCTAATATAGCGTCCCACGAGTTGTCTATGTATATACCGTATAGGATGGTTGGTGAAGATTAGACGTCACATTAACAATTTTCGACAATAATCCGTAGGGAGGACTATGTTAGAGTTTTGTGGAAAGGTTTATGACTACATCAATAAAATTAGAAAGTTTATAACCACATCAACATCATGCAATATGTTTAAACTGATCGAGTAATTATATGAAGAGAAAATATTAGAAGAATGTTAGTAGCAAGAGAAGATAAGTATTATTAGGTAGATAGAAATTTTTTTATAAATATAATATGTGTGACAGATATGGCGGATGTATGGTTTGTCACATTTCCCTTCTTGGATTAGGATCTTGTTCATCAGATAAAATTAAACTCTTATAATTTAATTAAAGGAAAATATCACAAAAAAAGCTCAAACTATATCTTACCGTGATACAAATATCTCAATTTTTTTGTATAATAGAAACCTTAAGCTTGCCCACCATAACACAATTACCTAGACTTATATCGGTGTGATATATAGATTTGAGGGTATATTTATCACATTGATATAAGTAAGAGGATTTTTATGACACAAAAAAAGTTTGGGTTATTAATGTCATCGTGGACAAATTTGGATTTTTAGTGATATAAAAAAAAATTTAGGATATTTGTGTTATAATGGGCATAATTTGAGATTTTTTTATTCAATAGAATGCATGTATTTCCATTAAACTGGGATCGATATTGTCGTTTGCACTAAAAAATGGCCGAATTTACTATATGAATAAAAGCATGTAACAATAATGTAAAGTTTCAATAAGCATGTACCCCCATTATTGACGACCACAGGCATTATTATCAATATTAATGCACATTTGATGACTACTACTAATTAGTTGTCGATATACACACGATAGTTGACAAAAGTATGGATCAATGAAGTCAACAGGTACCAAGAGAAAGCAATGGAGGTTGTCGATCAACTAATGCGCAATTTTAAAGGAACAACCATTCAAAGACGATGTGATGGCATTGTGAGACTCATGAATGTTGTTAGGTTAGCACAAAATTTTTGGGGAAAATTTACAAATAAGGATATTTCATACCATTATTTCCTCAAATAAAAATCTGAATTCGACCTTATTTCAAATAGGACTCAAACCCTCATTTTCATAGATAAGGATCTGAAGTTGATTTTATTTCAAATAAGATTAGTGATTATGTCAGTCTCGAAAAAAGGCATGATCTCACTGGTAAATGGCATCTTCGTCCTTTACTTTTTTTCCCTTCCTTTTTTTTTTATTTTTTTCTTCTAAAAAGGACAAACTCAAAAGAGAAAATAAGGCTAAAATTTAAAATTACAAAGCGGGAAGGCCGGCTTGTGGAACCTTGAAATAAGGCAACAATGCTTGCAAGCAACGAAACCTTAGTCAACAACCAACCTGGTTTAGCCAGGTTTTCGCATGGGACTTGATTGCAGGTGTATGATAATTATATTACCAATTAAAGAAAGAATGTGCTTAGTCGTCAAGCGCCTAGTTCGGATGGGGCAAATTTTGTGTTTGATCGTGTCGCCTTCATGTGAGCAAAACCTTAGTCGCTACGCGTGAGTCGGATGTGCATTGATAAAGATTGACTGAGGAAAAGTCCATAGCAACAAAGAAGAGCCCTCAATATAAAGCCGAAATGAAGATTACCACAAACATACCTCAAATTTCGCTCAAGACCACTAATACACCACTATTTTCGAAAAATTTCAAATACATATTTGAGTTTTTTTTAAAATCACTTCACACCTTTGCATCAATCATCTTTGTGACTATATGCAACAGTATCATTTTCTTTTAAAAATACCTATAATGAAATCCCTAAATTCTCACACCTACTATTCAAACCTTAAGCTCTATTGCCGCTACTATCTCTTGTAAATACGTTGCTAGTTGTTGCAACATAATAGGTTCCAGATTCCTAAATATTTGAGGTAGGCTCCAAGTTCAAGAAATGAGGAAACCTATTTCAATGGGTATTTTTGAGTAAAATCTATACAGAATTTGAAATCGTTCATCTTTTATTTCTATACAAAGTTTTGTCAGTTTTTTTTTTTTGGTCAAAAGAGTTCATGTAAGGTGGGAGGTTTAATTGTTTCGATGTGTGTGCGTGTTGAAGGCAAAAAGTTTTTTTTTTTTTTTTTATTTTGGTTTTGTCAGTTCATGTAAGGTGGAAGGTTTAATTGTTTTGATGCGTGTGCATGTTGACAGCAAATTTTTTTTTTTTTTTTTTTTCTTTTGGGTGTTTTGTTTATTAAGCAAAAAAAGAGAAAAAGAGTATAATTTTGAGATTGGCAAAAGAAAAAAATGAAAACAATAATAATTTTTTTGGGGTTTCGATCTTGATTATATATTTGCACGTGAGGTTCTGGATCCGTGTGGCTTTATTCCTGGTATCATTATGCCATCTATGTCATTACCAAGAAACCAGTTAACCAATTTCTCTCTCTTTCTCTACATATATATATAACTAAAAAATAATTGAAGCACCCCATTCTCTCTGTCACACTCAAAAAAATAAAAAAATAAAAGAGGAAAAGAAGGATTATTACCCCACAAAATAATAAGTAGACAAAAATTCACAAAGAAGGCATTTTTCCAAACAAAATCTGATTTTTTTGCTTTTTGACTTTTAATTTTTTCACTTGACAGGTGGAGATATGTGAGAGGCTAATGCGCCCTCTAATCCAGCAGTCGCTGATTTCGGGGTGATTTGATCCTCGAACATGTCGGGAGACCTTCTCTTCGTTTTTTTTTTTCATATTTTGTCATTAGTTGTCTTGTCTGTAGTGCGATGATTTTTGTATCGTCGGCAGATTTTCGGATATTTGCTTTTTTATTCTCATCTCGTTGATTGTCCTCACTAAGGATTTTTTTCACGATTTTTTTCATGATTTTTTTCATGATTTTTTTCGTAATAAAAAAATGAGGATATGCTAGAACCGTAGAACGTTCATGAAAGCAAAGACATTTGGAGTGTATTTATTTCCCCAAAAACAAATAATTTCAAGAATGCTTTTTCATTATAAATCGTCGTTTGTACAATTTACATAAATAAATGAACGGATATTGAAAATATTATTCATTGATTGATTTTATCAATCAATACAAGTAATTATTTTCTTTTGGAAAGTGTTTTCATATAATTCATTTTTTCACGAAATAAATGGAGTTGTGATGCGTTTGTTTAATTGAAAACTTCATAGTAAAAGATAAATTTCCCATGGAAACCATTGTTACAAAAAAAAAAATGATTAGTCTTCATTTATTTGATGATTTAGAAAAAGTGATTTCTTACTAATCAAAAGATGAAGTTTTTTTCCCCCAATTTAATTTATGTTGTTTTGATAAATGAAAAACGTTTTCCAATTGAACGATTAGTTTTTTGTTATCTAAACATTGAAAAAAATTCTCGAAAATAACTTTTTCAAATAAATGAATCCTAAATTTGTCTTCACTTTCTATCTTTTCAAATAAACAGATAATCATGCAAAAGCAAGCTCACTTTCTTCGCGTTGAATGACAGTTAGAATGGGAATTGGAGATTGGGAACCAATTTAAAAATGTGAAGAAAAAAAGAACAATGAGAAAGAGAATTAGGCTTCCGCTTAGAGAGGTAGGTCCAACATATCCTTGTTTTAATAAATGACTTCCAGTCGGAAAATAAATTGGCATTTCAAAAGATGCCGAAGATTAATTTAATTTTGAGAATACCCAAATTTCAATAGCTTTTATGAACATTTGACAGAGTCGATTACCAAATATATATGCCGGAATTAATCAAATGAAAAGTAAAATATCTTTGTGTTATCTCCAAAAGTAGAAATTGTGATCGATGCCATGTATAAAGATAAAATCATTTACAATCATAATAATTCATTCATTCATTCCGCTGTGAGTTGCCAATTCACATGCCATCCCTTTTTCTTCTTTTTAATGTCAAATGATCAAATTACTCACGATAATCTTCTCCCAAGTTCGAATCTTAGGCAATGAAATTTGAAAAAAAGAAAAAAAAGCATAATCAAGACCGTCACAATCCTAATTGTAACAACCTACAAATTGAAAAATAGAACGGAAAGCATAGACTTTTATTTCCAATTGCACTCTCGTTCCTTGTCATCTTCCTACTTTTTCTAGGGACATGCGTGACACTCGAGACTAAGTTTATTTGAATTCCCATCTAATGTCTCTATCTTCAACCACACATTGAATTATAGGAACAAATCATGACAATTTCGACCCTACTTTAATTATCTTTTTACGGTTTCGTACAAAAACGATGTCTTGCTCTAAACCCTAGCTAGAGTTAAAAGGCAAGAGAGTAACTTGCTTTTCTTAGCCATAAGGGAAACAAGAGAGGAAGATGCTAGGATTCTTTGGAAAAGTTGGGCATGGTCCCATTGGGCGAAGGACCCACGCACGTACCAAACCATCAACATCTACATAGTTGTCAATTTCCCCTCAACTAACGAACCCCAGTCCCACCGCGGACCAGCCCATCTGAAATCTAAAGCTTAATAATGAAGCGAATGTCTACTCTTTTGGTCTGAAAAGATAGTCCTTTGAAGGAATTGTTTTCTTCGATGAAGTTGGTTTTTTGGGTCGAGGATGCTTTCTCAAGGGTTTTTTTTTTCCAAGAGAAAGATCTTATTTTAAGTCATGGGGTGGTAAGTGACAAGGACAGATAGCGGTGGCGATAAGAACATGCCCCAACAGTCCATGAATGGAGTAACTATTCTTTAACGATTGCTTAGGGCGCGTTTGGTAACATTTCCGTTTAAAAATTGTTATAGGGAATAGAAATAAAAAAAATGTTTCTGTTCCGGGGAACAATTTTTTAACAAAAACACGCGTTTGGTAAATTTGTTCCGGGAATAAAAAATAAACAGAAACACGTTTGGTAAATTTGTATAATTTTTTTATCTTTTATTTTTAAATATTTTTCTATTTTCTTATTTCTTTTTCCTTTTTCATTTTTTCATTTTTTTTTCTTTTGGCCGGTCGCCGACCTCGGCCATGGCCGGCGACCGGCCAACGAGGGCCCGGCGGCCTCGCCCGCCACGGCGAGGCTTGCCCCCCGGCGAGGCCGAGCCTCGCCATAGCTGGCGAGGCTCGGCCTCGCCTGATCTGGGCAAGATCGAGCTCGCCCGGTCGGCGCGAAGTCGGGCTTGCCTTGGCTAGGCGAGCTCGAGCTCGCCCGGATCCGGCGAGCCCGACCTCACCCGGCGGCGGCGAGGCTCGGCCTCACGGGCCACCGCCCGAGCCGACTTGGCGGTGGCCCGATGACGCCGAGCCTCGCCGGCCGCCCGGCGAGGCTCGGGCTCGCGGATCTGGGCGAGCTCGCCCGGCCTAAGGCGAGCCCGAGCCGCCAAGGGCCGGCGATGCTCCGTGAGTACGCCCGGCCCCGACGACCGGTCGCCGGCGGGCCACCGCCCGGCCGAGCCGGCCACCGACCAAAGAAAAAAGAAGAAGAAAGAAGAAGAAGAAATGTGTTTCTCAAATGTGTTTCAGAAACGAGAAAAACAATTTTTTTTTGTTTCTTATTATTTTGTTCGGATGTGTTTAACAAAAAAACAAAACGCACCCAAACGCGTTTATTCATTTTTTATTTTCAGGAACAGAAAAACAGAAAAGTTGTTTAAAAACAAAAAAAAAGTGAAAACAAACGCATCCTTAATGTGTGTGTAAAGAGATGAAAAGATTAAATGAGAAGTGACGTATCAAATTAATGCAATCGATAGGTACCTTCTTTCTTTCTTTAAAAAATAAAAACTTTATGTCACATCCCTCTTTTTTCATGCCTTATCTAATTAAGTTGATGTACTTTTAACTTGTCTAATCAGTTCTTTTAACTTTCACTCATTTCCCACCTTCCAACATAAAAATCTGGACAAATCTAGTTGACGTGCCCCTTGGAGGAAAACATAATATGATGGTTAGGTCAGCTCACAAATTTTGCGCCACGAAGACATGATTATAAAATTCGCGAAAGTCTAGAGACTTGAATAGAGAGTAAAAATAAAGAGACTTGATTAGAAAAAAACATGTAAGGATAGGGACAAAAATTAGAAATTTTCCTTTCGATAATGAGAGAGAGAGAGAGAGAGAGAGAGAGAGAGCCGTCCAAGGATGAAGCTTCGAGGGATAAAGGAAGCCACTAGTCTGTAATCCAACTAAGGTGATTGCGGAAACGTCAACCATGATTTCCCGATCTCAGGAATTGGTCGGCAGTGGGAAAGAGCGCCAGTTGGTTGTGTTCAATTTGATGTTGCGTACAAGTAGAGATCTATTTCCCAGTTTCAGGAATTAAATGAAGACAAATTGCAGATCAGAAGAACGGACAAAGACATGTGAATAAACCAAGTTTGTCAACTATATAGTACTTGAGATCCACGTCTCTCAACTTCACTCATTCACAATGACCAACAAAATGAAAGTCCCTCTGGCATATCTCAAGCATGACAGGTGGGAGAAGGATCTCTCTTGTGCTTCGATAACAAGGAACGGAAACGGAACTGGTCTTGGTGATAGCGACACCGACAGAGGACGATGTTTTCATATACGGGTACCTGAATTTGGTAATCTATTAAACTGTTTCGTTCAACCCTTAGGTGAAAGCAACTTGGCAATATATGCAGGCTTATAGACAAAGAGGATGATGCACAGGCAGCGCATAAGCAAGGCCCGCCCATTTTTGAGCAAATATCTGTGATCAAAACTAAGTATCATCAAGGCCTGCTTTGAATCGATACCGATCCAGCCACCTCGTCTTTCCTGGTTTTGAGAACACTTCAGATCCCAAGGAAGATGTCCGCGCAATAGGTTAGAAAGTCTTAAAACGACATTGCCCAGTTTCAGCAAATTGCACAGGTCAGGAGACATCCCAAAAAAAAGTTTACAGACACCAAATTAGTTGACAGCGATAGGTGATTGTAGAAAAGTAAAATTCAGATTACCAGAACAGATGTAGTTTAATGCAAGGCATGAAAAACATGCAAATCTGCAATCTTTAGACAGTACTTAAGGACTACTGTGTATCATGATAATCCCTTGAATTCATGCATATATAAAGATTACATTGCCACACTTATAAATCAGACATTCATGACAATAAGGCCATTCACATAGTGGGTAGGGCCAAACACCAAGTAATGTTGGCCATTCACATTAACATTTATCCAAAGTGACATCATTCCTCACAAATCAGTAGCACATACCTTTCGCTGAATTAAAAAACACTCAAGCGCAAAGGAGGAAGAGTTGGAGGATTTCATACACTTTGGCTTGTAATTCCATAAATTGCTGTTCTTCCTAACTCATGGGGTGCGATGTCTGTGTCATCACCCATTTCAAGATGCAATAAAGATGGGAGGATTTGTGAGTTTTGACTCGTCATTCTTTAAATTGCCATTCCCTCCGACACATGGGGCAATGTGCCTGAGAAGTCTGTGAGTTCACCCACTTCAAGATGCAATGAAGATGGAAAGCATGATTGCATGCACCCCATACTGCAGAACAATCGCAGAATATGTAATCAATATGACTATTCTCAGAAAGCACACTTGTTTTCCTTTTCTTCTTTTTTTGTGGCTTCAAGGAGGGGAGAGAAGGCAAATTGGGAAGAAAGGAGAAGTGACCATATCTTTAGAGATATCAAAACATCCATGACACAGGTTCAAGAAATGGGGGTTCACTTACATAGACCGGAAATGACAGCACATCATGTTTCAGAAAAAAGCCATGCTATTTGACATTATAAATATCCAGTTCCTGTTCAAGTTTTAACTAATTGCAATAAGCTCAACTTAGAATATCCAAGCTCAGCTTACTCAGCTGAAAAAAGGCATGAAACAAAAGCTCAGCTTGGAACTTTGAATATGAAGGATGATTTGGCCTCAGACAAATGCCGCATACATTTCGAAACAAGAGCTATATCCAAGATTGCTCCTCTTCTAGCAAAAAAAGAAATAAAAAGCCAAGTAAATGGGACCTTCTCAGAGTGCAGCAAAGAAATTAGACGCCCAAATTCATTTCTAACCTTCTGCACATGTTGAAGAGAAACAGCCATTTTATGTTAAACAGCAACTGTTTAGTATTTGCTTGAATTACTTATAAAGCCCAGGGCATTTAGCCTAGCTTGAAGCCTTGTTGACTATTTAGAGATACTTCAGATTCAAATGCAGACATCTCAAGAGGAGAAATACAGGAAATCTCCATCTATATTCAAGAGGCAATATCAGCTATAACATCATACCTTACTAAGAAAAGAGTGTGGAATGGTAAAAACTTACTCAGTGGACAATCATCCCCAGGGAGTTTACAGTCGGGGCAACAGCCATCGAAGGCCATCCTACAAATTCCACACGTTTCATCCTGGGCATCCCAAGTCCATGAAGCGACAGCATGCCATCTGTGGTTCAGATAAACAGAAGATTTAGGGTTCCGCAGCCACTACAAATGAACAAGTCCTTCCCACTTTATTACAAATCTATAAATGCCTATTGCAGCTATCTGCTAAAGGTGAGTACTTACTCTGTTCAATAATACCAGCAGGAATTCAGGAAGAAATAGGTCAAGGAAAACTGTCCCCACAGAGTAGAACATTTGTAACAAAAGAATGAAGCAGATGCTTGCTACCAGTTGATGTTAGTCTCCAAACACTTCTGTGAAAATGAATCAAAACATTGATCATGGCAAGATCTATGAGGGACTAATAAGCTGATAAATCCAAAATTCAAGCCTCCTTTTTCTACTGGCTATTCTCGATGTATGTGTGTGCCCACACGCGTGCATGCTTCTGTTCTTGTGCACAAGCATGCACAAAGGTGTGTTTTTGAGTTTGCACAACAAATGCACATGAATTGTGCACGCACACATTTGAGTAATGAATTTCTGCAAACTAAAGAGAACCGTTTTACAAATTCTTCTGTTGTCCTTGAAATGGTTCATAATGTGAAGAATATCACCAATTCCTTTTTTATATTAAGAGCGAAAGCAAATAGTAAAGACATATAAATGGGCATCAAAAGAAGCAATGAGAAAGAAAAAAAGAGAGTAATAGTAGGAGGACAAAGTAGTAGTAGAGAGAAAATCAGGAGCATAGGACTTACTACAAGTTAAATCTCTTGTCTAAGTCATATGTCTGATCATATATAAGTTTGCTGTTTCACGGATAAGAAAATGACAATAACTGATTTTGATACTCATGCGTTGAAGGATATATAAGATCACTCGCCAATAAAAATTGAAAGAATGAAAGATGTATTAGAAATCAATAGTGGAAGGATCCATTACTGAATGAGAAAAGGTTTAAAGATTACACCAATGCAACATCCAGGAAACAGCTACATATAGATCAAATCTTGGTCAGACAGCACAGAGAATTGACTGACAGCCCGACGGCACAAAGAAACACTAACAAAGCTCTCATTACTGGACTGTTTATTCTTTTTATTATGAAAACAAAAAAACAAATTAACTGGCCAGTTTATGAATATATTGGGCAGCAAGAAGCGCAGCCAGGCATCGTGTGAAGGATACTCAAGAGCTTGACTCTCATCCTCGTTTTCTGCAAAACCGAGAAAAACAAAAACGACCATGATGTTTACTTTGTGCAGTACACAACGTATAATAAAGATATGCAAAATCCGTGAAACACAGTAGCACAATGAAGATATGAACATTCACATTAGTTATCTCAAAGGATACTTCACTGGGTTCCTAGAACATGTAAGGCAAGATAGTTTGATTTGTCTTTTCCTTTTCACCCTACTTGGCCTCACGAAAATCCCCCATTTACATAAGAAACCCACTGGCCAATGTCACCATGGGCTGATCGATTCACAATGTTCTAAACATTCTCTGTGGCTTGTTAGAAGATATGCAGCTTTTGGTAGTTTATAATCTGATTTGATTATGATTTTGTACATCAATTAAGGATTAGATTTAGATCTAGATTGATATAGATTGATACATAGAATTCTTAATTTCCATTAATTGTACAATCTAGTCTTATATCTTTGGAGTCTGTACATTCTCAATACAATTGAATAGAGAAAATCTATCTCTCATCTCTCTCTCGACTTCTTCCACCTCAGCCTTCTCTTCCCTCTTCCTTTTTACCTTCTTTCATGGTATCAGAGCCTGTTGGCTTTTGTTCTCAGCTTCCGCATCTATCTTCCATCTCAACCTTCTGCCCAAAATTCTGACCTACAAAACAGAATATTTTCAGGCATTAGAGTTTCTCTCAAGGAAGATTATTTTAACTTACCATGGCTAATCCACGGGAGAAGCCTCAGTCATCCGTGACCAGCCCTCTGAAGGAGTCGTTCCCTAGATCTCGCAGGCTCGGAATTCACCTGCAATTCACCCTTCAATCGAAGGATCTTCAACCAATGAACAACTTCCGTTCCAGGCCCAACCCATGCAATGGCGGCCCACGCAGGCTCAATTCAGTATGGGGCAACCCATGACGGGTCAACCTTACCAGTGGATTCCTTATCCGCTTTACCTTGGGCCGAGCCTAATTCGTCATCGCCGGCTATGGGGGCCCCCGAGCCACGTCCAAACCAACGTGGGCCCGCCAACCACAAGTGGGGCAAGCCCAACCGAAGGAATGGAGCGGACAAACGGGTCAGGCAAGCCGGGTATGGGAACAAATCCCTACCCGGGTCTTTACAATGCGGATTATTCGATCGGGTCAGGCAAATCGGGTCTAGGAGCGAATACCTACCCGAATTTCGCACCCGGTTTTCTACCGTTTCCAATGGCGGCGTTCACCGACGACTGAACCCGCGATCCACCGTTCGTCTCAACGCCGACGGACCCCGGGCGAGGCTAATCGCCAACAAACCCTGACCGGACCAGAGAACTACACGAAATGGTCACAGGAGTTCCAGCGTGCCCTGGCGACAAAAGACAAGGAAGGTTTCCTCGACGGAACCATTCCAGTGCCTACCGAAGAGCGATTAGCGCGACTCTGGAGGAAGATCAATCGCCTGATCCGAACATGGATCGGCAACTGCATCTCCTCAGAGGTCGCGGGTGGACTCCCACCAACAGAAGATGCAAAAAACATGTGGGATAACATCAAAGAAATGTACGGGAGATTAGATCAGACAAAAATCTTTAACCTCATGCAGGAATTAAACAACTTGAAGCAGGGGAACATGATGGTCACAGCCTGTTTTAACAGGCTCTCGTCTCTGTGGAACAACCTCGAAGCGGCCGAGGAGAGGCTCGAGGGCCCAGAGTCAACAATCAAGCAGTATAGATCCATCAGGACGGGAGAAAGCTACACGCTTTCTCCTTATTTTGAACGAAACATACCTCGTTTTTCGCTCACGGATCCTCGCCATGGATCCGATGCCACCGATCGGACGGATTTTTCAGCTCGCGTGGGAGGAGAATCGGCGGTTCGCGACGCCGGACCACACCGAGGCGGCGAGAGCGTCGCACTCGCTGCTCGCGGTGAGCGGCGAGACACGGCCACCAAAACCCTAGCCCTAAATCGAGAGAAAGAGGGGCGAGCGAAATTAGGGTTCGCAGAAGAGGAATCCGGGGCCCTTAAATACCCTCGCATGGACGGACGAGATGGACTGCGAGGATCGATTTGGCTTGCAAGGACTTGATCTTGCGATCGATCCAACGGTGGACAGGAGTCCGCGCTTAAAGGGACCGACGGCCAGATTTTTACCATGTCATCAAGGAATTTCGCGAAAAATTTCAAAGGAAAGGGTAAATTATTTTGCGAATATTGCAAACGTACTAATCATATTGTTGATAATTGCTGGAAATTGTATGGGAAACCTGGAGAAAAGGAGAGAAAAATTTCAACAGCTTATCAAATTAGTGGACCGACTGGGAAAAATGTTGATCAGCCCATTTCCTATGATCAATATCACCAGCTGATGCAGGCACTGCAGAAAATGGATACTTCCAACAAAGGAAGGAGTTTCTCAGGTATTACACATTGCTTGATTAATTCTATCTCCAGAAAAGCATGGATAATTGATTCAGGGGCAAGTGATCACATTATATGTGACAAGGGATATTTTTCAAGTATAAATGGCAGATTGGCTCATCCTATTTCGGTGGAGTTACCCAATAGGAACATTACTCATGTCAATGTGACAGGAACAGTGAATCTAAGTTCCCAGATTATTCTTCAGAATGTTCTTTATGTCCCAGAATTCAAATTTAATCTGATTTCTGTGTCCAAAGCCTGCCAAAAAAATTCATGTCGGGTAATTTTCAATGCTGACACCTGTTTATTTCAGGACCTTTCGACTGGGAAACCGATGGGCTTGGGTAGTCTCTCTGAAGGACTTTTTATTCTGGACAAGTAATTTCAATTTTTCCTGCAAATCCCTGAATAAATCATCATTGTGTAACTTGATTAGCAATGATAAAAATCTTATTATGCATTTGAGATTAGGGCATAGTGCCTCTTATCCTTGTCCACAATGTCCCATATGTCCCATTGCCAAACAATCTCGTGCGCCTTTTCCATCCGGTAGCTCCCAAACTAGTGAGATTTTTTCCTTGATTCATGTGGATATTTGGGGACCATACCGCACGATAAATCATGATGGATCTCGTTATTTTCTCACTATAGTAGATGATTATTCTCGTGCGACCTGGATTTTCTTGATGCAGTCTAAGGATCAGACTTATTCTAACTTAAAGGTTTTCCTAGCATTATCCCAAAATCAGTTTGGAAAGACCATTAAGCGGATACGTACTGATAATGGAAGAGAATTCTTCAGCCATGATTGCTCCTTGCTATTTAACTCACATGGCATCCAACATGAAAGCTCATGTGTTTATACTCCACAGCAAAATGGAGTGGTTGAAAGAAAGCACCGGCACCTATTGGAAGTCGCACGAGCCCTAAAGTTCCAAGCATCAGTCCCGGATGAATATTGGGGTGATTGTGTAATTACTGCGGCTTATTTAATCAAACGCATGCCCACTCGGCTACTTAAAGGGAAAACTCCATTTGAATTGCTATTTAAGAAGAAGCCGGAGTTGCAGCATCTCAAAATCTTCGGTTGTCTACGCTATGCTGCAACAATAGGACCTTGAGACAAGCTAAGTCCACGTGCACGGAGATGCATTTTCATGGGATATCCCAACTTACAAAAATGGTATCGTGTTCTTGACATCGCTACAAAGGAATTTCTTGTAAGTCGTGACGTCATTTTTCATGAAGATATTTTCCCTTTCTCTAAGAAAGTATCTTTAGATGAAACCACAGAAAACGTACCTCATGGCCTCCTATCTGATGAAGAATTACCTCACAGTCCCACTTACCTACCGTTAGCAGAATCAAGGATTTTTCCTCCTATTCCTTCATTTATTCCAGCAACAGCACCAACTTCAAATCTTACTGGATCTGATGATGTTCTGGAAACAAGACTCGACAACTCTCATGCTATTGAAGAAAATACGAATATTCCTTCGTCATCCCCAAATGAGGCATCTCCTTCTATGGAAATTCTTTATCCACGACGTTCTGGTCGTGCCACACGACCTCCAACTTGGAGTAAGGACTATATCTGTGCTACTCACAATTCTTCAGGTACTCAATACCCAATCTCTTCCTATGTTTCTTTCCATAGATTATCACAAGAACATAGATGTTGTGTTAATCGGTTATCACAAGAGAGGGAACCGTCTAGTTATTTTGAGGCATCCATTGATCCAAAGTGGCAGCAGGCTATGAAGGCAGAACTTCAGCACTAATTGATAACAATACGTGGGATCTTGTCCCACTTCCGATTGATCGTAAACCGATTGGCTGCAAATGGGTCTACAAAAACGAAATATCGTGCTTGATGGCTCCATTGAACGATATAAGGCACGCTTGGTAGCTAAGGGATTCACACAAAGAGAAGGTTTTGATTATCACGAGACATTCTCTCTAGTTGCCACAGATGTCACAGTTCGTTCATTTTTGACTGTTGCTGCCATTCATGACTGGACCCTACATCAAATGGACGTGCACAATGCCTTCTTACACGGTGATTTAGATGAGGAAATATATATGGATATTCCTCAAGGCTTACGGAGACAGGGGGAGAATCGAGTATGTCGTCTCCGCAAATCCCTTTATGGATTGAAGCAAGCATCCAGACAATGGTACGCCAAATTTGCAAATGCTCTTGCAAAAGCAGGCTTCCAACAGTCTAAATATGACTATGCTTTATTCACACGAACTGAAGGTATGTCATCTATTTATTTGATGATATATGTCGATGATATACTTGTTATGGGAAATGATAAATCTGCTATAGATAATTTCAAGGAATATTTACATGCCACCTTTCACATTAAAGATTTAGGGGCACCTAAATATTTCCTTGGAATTGAAATTGCTCGATCTGATTAAGGAATTTCCCTTAGTCAGCGAAAGTTTGTGTTAGATATCATATCGAAGTAGGTTTATCGGATGCAAGCCAGCCGTTATTCCCATTGAACAACACCGAGTTGACTACGCAGAATATGATAAGGGCATATCTCAAAATGATGATCCCATTCTTAGAGATCCATCAGGATATCAAAGACTTGTTGGAAAGCTCATATATCTGACTATGACTAGACCCGACATCTCATATGCAGTTCAGACACTTAGCCAGTTCATGCACAATCTGAAGCGGTCCCATATGGATGCTGCCTTAAAAGTTGTGAAGTACTTAAAAGGATGTCCAGGACTGGGAATACTTCTTTCTAAACAGTGTGACATGAAGATGACAGCGTATTGTGATGCTGATTATGCTACATGTCCTATAAGTCGAAGATCGGTCACCGGATATTGTATCAAGCTGGGAAAATCTCTCCTCTCATGGAAGACAAAGAAGCAGCTTCAGCTGAAGCGGCCCTAGTATCGAGCTATGACTAAGGCCACTTGTCAAATAGTGTGGATACGGGGATTGCTTAAGGATCTCGGAGTACAAGTGCATGGACCAACAAAGTTGCATTGCGATAATGATGCAGCCCTCAAACTAGCAGCAAATCCTATAGTTCATGAGATGACCAAGCATATAGAAGTGGACTGTCACTTTACACGAGAAAAAATCCAAGAGGGAGTAATCAAAACAGAAGGAATTAGGACAATGGAGCAGCTAGCAGATATCTTCACCAAACCTCTGTGTCATAGACAACATGCATATCTATTAAGCAAGCTGGGTGTCTTGGACATCTACAAGCCATCAGCTTGAGGGGGAGTGTTAGAAGATATGCAGCTTTTGGTAGTTTATGATATGATTTGATTATGATTTTGTACATCAATTAAGGATTAGATTTAGATCTAGATTGATATAGATTGATACATAGAATTCTTTATTTCCATTAATTGTACAATCCTAGTCTTATATCTTTGGAGTATGTACATTCTCAATACAATTGAATAGAGAAAATCTATCTCTCATCTCTCTCTCGACTTCTTCCGCCTCAGCCTTCTCTTCCCTCTTCCTTTTTACCTTCTTTCATGGCTCATGCAGGTTAGTTTCATTCTATCCAAGCCAAGCCTCCATCACTCCACGGTCGCGTTCGCATTCCCTAAAAATCACTCCCACAACTCCAGCCGACCATTACCCATAACTCGTAAAACGGGCAAATCTCATTCAGCGGATGCGATCTTTCCACACTGCTATCCACCAACAGCATTGCCAACCAAATCACGAACAACATCAATACAACCAAAACAGCACAACCACCAAAGCATGTTGCTGGTGCTCTCGTTCGGGGGTACTGGGGGGTATCACGTGCGGGGGCGATCTCGAATGGCGTACATCTCGAATCACTCAAACCCACGGCTACTAACGCGTTGAGTTCAAAACCATACGAGCTAAGAACCGAGGAGGAAACTCAACCGCTAAAGCTCTAATTTTTCAGCAGTAATCTTGCAACCCAAAACGGGAAACGCGAGATACAATCGACGAGCGAAAAGGGTAGGGGGCGAAAAGGTTGGAAATTCATCTGCAGATGAAGGGCCCGGTTTAGGAACTCACCTGCAAGCGACGAGGCAGCTATCGAGGATTCGAGGGAGAGGACTGGCGCTCAAAATCGAGAGAGGAGGGAGCTGACTTCTGTGAAAAGAGCTATTTATAATTTTATATTTATGTCTCGAAATTTTCAAAGCCAAAAAAGCAAAATAAAATAATAACACCGGTTAACCAATTCCGCTATAACCCAAAATATTCTCGAATTTTCCTTTATCTTGGTCTAAGAAAAATTCAAATAAGAACCTAAAATGAGTTTACTTTTTCAAATAAGAACCCGAAATGATCGTTATTCTAAATAAGAACCCGAAATGGCTAACGAGTCTCAAATAAGGACCTAAACTCGCCAGCTAGCCAAAATGTTTACCGGCTGGCGAGCATGTGACATTTCCAGTGGCCGGAATATATGCAATTTTGTCCCAAAAAAATTATAGATAAAAATTAATAACCCTAAAAACAAAACCCCCCAAATTTTCATGTTCTTCTTATTCCCATTTTTTACGTTCTTTGTCCCCTCTCGTTTGGAGAACCCAAATTTTTTTGTTGATGGAGCAAGATCCATTCTCTATCGATGGAGCAAAATCCTTGTCTCCTTGAGTTCCAAAGATATGTGTCCTCCCTCCCTCCCTCCCTAAACGAAACCGACCTCGGTCGAATGAGAGTGTAAATTAAAGTGTATGGCAAACCTAAGAAAAGATAATGAAGAATCGAGGCCCTCGTGTTACACAATGTCTCAATAATGAAAATGTGGCTTTACTTCAAGATTTGTCTTATTCGTTGGAAAGAATGAAGACAAAAAATAAAAGAAAAAGATGTGAAGAAACAAAGGTAGGAGTTTCTTGTTGTGTTTCAATTCGTGTTCCATTAATAGAAAATTTCCGTGTTCCAAGCAAGAGAGGACAAAGAATGGAGAAGATGAAGAGCAAAAGAAGAAAAACATGAGAACATAAAAGAGTTTTTCTTTTTAGGTCAAAAGAATGTGAAGAGTTTTGGGAGGTGATTTTTAGGGTTTGTTAATTTGTATTTATATTTTTTTGGGACCAAATTGCTCATATTTCGGCCACCCGAAATGTCACACTCTTGCTGGCTGGTGAACATTTTGGTCGGCCAGCAAGTTCAGGTCCTTATTTGAGACTTATTAGTCACTTCGAGTTCTTATTTGGGACAATGGTTACTTCGGATCATTATTTGAGAAAATAAGCTATCTTTATTTGAGATGTTCTCCCTAGTCTATTTGAAAAGAGCTATTTATATTTATGTCTCAAAATTTTCAAAGCCAAAAAAGCAAAATAAAATAAAAAGGTTGGTTAACCAATTATGCTATAACCCAAAATATTACTCGAATTTTCCTTTATATTTCTTGGCCAATACATGTGAATTAAGCCTGATTTCTCAGACATGACGTTTCCTTTTTTTGAATTATGAAAATTTTCCAACAACAAATTATCAAGTAAGTTAAATTTCGCACACAATAAACCGGGTCGTTGGAGCAAGTTGGGAATCAATTTATCCTCCAAATTTATAGGATAAATTTCAAATGTAGGAAGTGAGACCATTTTCTGAAATCGGTCTCAAATAAAGGTCCGATCATGTTGGTTAGTCAAATATTTGCCGACAGACATTTTCCGGCGACTAGAATGAGGTTAAAATATTGAAAAGAAGAAGAAAATCCTTTTTTTAAAATAAAGTGAAAATAATTATATATTTCTCGTTTCGAAAAATAATAAGACAAAAATGTTCTCCACCGTCTTTATTATATTCTGCGCGGCCACTCCGGTTTGAATTTTTGGTTCCTCCAACGGACTTCTTCTCGTCACCATCTCCCTCGAAACAGACAGACACAGTCTAAAACAATTCTCTCTCTACACTCTCTCTCTTTCTCTCTCTCTCTCTCTCTACTCTTTCTCTCTCTAACTCTCCGTCCGCCATTGAAGCTTTTCCTCCAGCGCGGAACCCTAGAGGCATGAAGGCGATGAGGAGCACGAAGCCGCTGAAGCCCCTCAAGCTCGCGGTCCCCGCTCCCGACGCCCCGATCGCCTCCTTCTTGTAAGCTCCCGGCGCGCGGGTTGGGCTTTTTTTGTCCCTTTTTTTAGGCCTCGGATATGAGCTCCGTCGTCGCCGGCTCCGATTGCCTCCGAAATCGACCTGGATTTTTCGGTTTCTCCGGCGATGCATGTTCCGATTGCCGCGTAGTAGAAGCCCCATAGGATTTGGTACTGTGTCTGTCGCTCGTGGAAATGCCAGATGAACGAATAAGGGCATGCAATTGGGGCGTTGCGGCAGATGGAGTTACCTTTGGTGCTGTTCACTTGGTGTTGAGTTGAGATTGAGGCGGCATCGTGATTCGACAGCTTGAGCTGTTGTGGTCGATGTGGAACTCTATGTCCATAGTTAGCAGCTGAAGTTTACTGATTAGTCTTATGGAGATTGTTCGACTTGTGGTGAATATAAACGGGCGCAATTGGATGCAGGACTGCGAGTGGCACGTTCCATGACGGGGATTTGCTATTGAACCACAAAGGTCTGCGGCTCAAGTCTGAAGAAAAGGAGTCTTGTGTAAGTCTGATTTTAGGTTCACTTCGCCGTAAGAGAGGTTATCTCTGTCCTCCTGCGGAGGATAGGTATTTGTCACTCGGATGGATTGTGTGAAGTTTTTTGCAGAAGCCAATTTGACCGAACCAGCGTAGTTTTCTAATTCTGCTTAAATGTGTGGTGAATTGCTACATATAATGCGTGTGCTACGCTGTTAGATCTATGACCTATGGGAGAGCAATTAGATAAATGCCCAAGAAAGAAGTCATGGATGGTCTAAAATTCCCAAAGCAAAATAGAAGCTGCATGTGACTCCTCCATGAATGGCTTGCTGGCCTGACATTTGTATTCTAAGATGTTGAGGACTTGACTCAAGTACTGTTACATTGACCATCGGGTTTACCTGTTCCCACTGTTATCCTGTTCTCTCCTTACTTCACCAAATATAGTTTCCTTCGTACCACTGTTCTCTGCATCTAGTAACTTTCCAGATTACTTGACTTTTGGATGTAGCATTTGAGCTCTATTGGGTGGTGTAAACTTCACGAATGCTGGTAGAAAACATCAACATAAATGTTTTTAAGTGAGAATCTGCGATTGTTGATGATCTGTGTTTCTTATTAGAACCTTTGTCAATTAGAAAGTCAGTTCCTTGTCCACTTGAACTTCCTATGGCGTTGGACTTGATTTTCACATTTTCTTTTCCTTTGTTGCTGTTGCTGTTGGCAATCAATATGGTCGACATAACTGGATGTTTGATTTCATAGCACTTCTTTCTTAATTTGTTCCAGTTTGAGCTCATGAGATTTGCTGTTCTTTTTCCCACATGGACAGCTTTCCAATGGTAAGCAACTTGATCTTGACTTCTCATTGGAAGACCTTGAGACTATCAAAGTCATAGGAAAGGGAAGTGGTGGTGTGGTACAACTTGTTCGCCATAAATGGGTTGGAAAACTATTTGCTCTAAAGGTAATTATAATAACATGAAAGGCTTCTCTGTTGCTCAGCAGGTTTTCCTATTTGATATTTTTCTATGTTGCATTTGGTCTATAATCTATCTTGTCCATGCAATCTGCAAGATATCCCTTATGCAAGTAATTTTACTTAAGTATTGCTTTTCCATCAAGCAAATTTCTGATATGACAAAGGGGGCAGGAACAAAGGAAAATATATTCCAGTGTCAACGACCAACAGGAGTGTCCATCAAAATCCATCTATCACTTTTTGACTTGACTAGGATATAGTTTAGATTGAGGCTCAGGCAACATCTATCTCAAAGGAACAGAAATCTGTAGAACACAGAATTGTATGCAGATTTATTGATTGTGCATTAATATATGTATAATACAAATGAATGTTCCTAATTATCATGATTTATCATATCTTGCCGAAATAATAACTTGATTATTAGTCTATAATCTAAATCAAAATTAGTAGTTTTACTACAATTTAAGCGAAAGTTTGCTATCTAGCATCATGATCTTCTAATGCATTTACATGCTATTTGTGTGCGCATTCATATTTATTACCGGCACAATTTTGTTAGAAAAGATATCTGATAGCAATACTTTCAAAGCAGATGTCAGGATTGTCTATTTGGAGTTATTAGGGCATTTCTCACTAGTAATGAGACAACTGCTATCGCCCAAAATATCTTATTTTGCAGCATATTTTGCTTATTATGTACATGTCTATAATAAGGAACATGATGATAGGACTTTGAGGATCTTTAGATTGAGTTCAATTTACATTTAAACCTAAGAGGCTCATGGTTTGAATATTAATCTCGTAACTATGTCACACAGCACTAAAACCTCAGAGGTTAAACTGTTCATGGTTAGACTAAGTTCGGGTTCTCAAACAGAAAGTGATTATTATTGACAATCTCGAAGAGCAGTGGCATTACTGAATGAACTATCTGTACACATGCAGCTTAGATGTTAGTCTATTATCTTCAAACTCAAAATTTTAGAATGCATTTGCTTCCATAGTTTCTCTCTGTGTTGGGTAGAGTTTCACGCTGAATATACCAATGGCATTTCTGCTGACGATTTTTCATTGACAGCTACTGCATAGAAGTAGAAGGTTCTTCTATTACTTATATGAGTCTTTTGGGAAGTTTCTGGTCTTTGCTTGATGGGAGTTGTATTTCGGACTTGTAGGTCATCCAGATGAATATACAAGAAGAGATCCGTAAACAGATTGTACAAGAGCTAAAGATAAATCAAGCTTCTCAATGTCCACATGTCGTGATTTGTTACCACTCGTTCTACCACAATGGAGCTTTCTCCTTGGTGTTAGAGTACATGGACCGTGGATCCCTGGCTGACGTGATCAGACAAGTTAAGACTATTCTAGAACCATATTTAGCAGTGGTCTGTAAGCAGGTATTGAGTTCTCATGTGGATAAAAATCTCTCATAAAACATGAAGAGTTCCAACGAAGCTTTTTGACACTAAAGGCTGATTTTTGTGTTCAGGTCTTACAAGGTCTTGTTTATTTGCACAATGAGAGACATGTAATACACAGGGATATAAAACCATCCAATCTGCTTGTGAACCACAGAGGTGAAGTCAAGATTACAGATTTTGGTGTCAGTGCTATGCTAGCAAGCTCAATGGGTCAACGGGATACATTTGTTGGAACTTACAATTATATGTCGGTATGTGGGTACCACTGCTTTTGAACTACCTTCATGAAACTGAAACTCATTCCAGTCCCGAGTCATAACTTCCAGTTGTGTTGGCACATCGAACAAACATTTTTGCATGGAACAGGTTTATGAAAGTTCAACTAACTCTCATTATTACTTCTAGCCTGAGAGGATTAGCGGGAGCACATATGACTATAGCAGTGATATCTGGAGTTTGGGCATGGTAGTACTTGAATGTGCTATAGGACGCTTTCCTTACATGCAATCTGAAGATCAGCAAAGCTGGCCAAGCTTTTATGAGCTTTTGGAGGCGATCGTCGAAAGTCCACCACCTTCTGCTCCAGCAGATCAGTTTTCCCCAGAGTTCTGCTCATTTGTATCTTCCTGGTAAGGACAAAGCACTGTTTCGTTACTTGTTTGCTGTAATTGCCATGTATCCTCATTTTTGCCCTCACCTGAAGCCAAGCTCGTGCCTTTACCTCTTTGGCAGTTTCATATTTCATGCTTCCAGGGTTTGGATATTGGCACAAGTCCTCCACAATATTAAATCTATCTGGCACATTCTTTGTCTCCTACTGGATTGACAGCAAGCTATCTCCACCCCTCAAACCTGGTGTTTGATCCCACCTAAATTGTGATCTTTATGGGCCTAGGACCCTAGACAATGGTTTTTTTTTTTTTTTTTTTTATCCATCACAAGTCACTTCTGTGATCAATTCCCAGCTGTAACACATTCTCTGTTATTGCATCAGTCACACAGTAGCTTATGTGGGATCGAATATATCAATTTGAGAATAGGAGAGATGTCTCTTGAAACTAGTTGAACGGGGAAAGCATTTGGTGCTCTTCTGAGACAATTGCACGATCCTCTTTGAAGTGGTGTGGCAAAATGATATGCCTTTACCCTAAAGAAACAAGTTAGGTTCAACTCAAAGAGATCACGCTATCCTTTTGTTTTTTGGTATAAATTAGATCTATCAACTAGAAGGTGACCCATAGTGCTTTGGTGCTGGGCACGAGCCAAAACAAATGCAAAAGACAAATCACAAAACTTTCCTCAACTTTTTCCTCATCTTCTCTTTGTAGAATCAGTATTGTTTTTTGACGTGCACTTTCCTCTGTGAATCTCAGCATACAAAAGGACCCTCAACAAAGATCTTCGTCTTTGGACCTTTTGGTAAGTGATAAGTGATGCAAACTCTGTTTCAGATCTAAGAGTCTCCCTGATGGTTTTTTGACAATGAATTCTTTCATCTTTCAGAGTCATGCTTTCATAAAAAAGTTTGAAGACAAAGATATCGATCTTGGGATTCTCGTAGGTAGCTTGGAACCTCCCGTAAGTTTTCCGAGATGCTAAGCTGTGGGTGTTTATGGGGTAAAATCCTCTTACTCATATGTATCCTTCCTGTGCGTGGTTGAGGATTCGCATAGAGACTTCGCTCGAGCAATTGAGCAAATGATGATAGAAGTCTCTTACTTATAGAAAGAGCAGCATGCCAAGGTTCTGTACTGAGAAAATTCTGCCTTCTACTTAATCCTACCAGCTTAAGTGAGCTTACCCGAGATGTACTTGTTTTGGCTCCATAACCTTAAAGAGCTGACTCCTGAAAAAACAAGAAAACAGGCACCTAATACCTATAATCCATGCTTAGCCTTTATAATCCATCTTCTTTAACATTTTCTGCTTATGTATGCGAGAAGAAAGGCAGATGCATCAAACCTTTTCTGATGTTGCCCTTGAACAATTCCCACGTTGTTTGTCTTCAAGGTTTATATGTTATTTTACATACATGTGGTTTCTCTTCTTGTTTTGTGGTTGAACATTCAGACATTGAATTTTCGGCCCCTCATGTGTCGTCTTGCATGATAGAAGGGTTTTCAATGTATCCTTGCTTGTTTATGTGGTTGAGGTTGTGTTTGGTAACGAATAGGTATTTTTGTTCTTTTGTTTTCGAGAATAGAAATAGAACAAAAACACGTTTGGTAAGTTACTTTGTTTCTAGAAACTGATTTAGAATAGAAATAAGAAACAAAAAAAAGTTGTCTCTTGTTCTTGAAACAACTCAAGAAACAAAAATCAAGTTTTTCTTTTCTTTTTCTTTTTAGTTGGTTGTTGGTCGATGACTGCTTAGACGAGGCTTAGCGAAGTCGCCATCGGCGAGCCCCCTAGAGCGTTGCTAAGGTTGGCGAGGCATGACCCGCCCACATCTTGTGAGGCTCGAGGTGACCTCGTCGGTGGTTGGCGAGGCCTCCCGAGGCCAGCGACCTCATCAACCCTTGTCTGGCCGAGCCGGCCAGTGATTGGCTGGAGGAAGGAGAAAAAAGAAAAAGAAAAAGAAAAAGAAAAAGAAAAAGAAAAGTAATAAAATTATTAATAAATAAAAAGAAATTTTAAGTCATAAAAATGTATGGGATCGTGCCAAAAGCATTTTTTATCGGAAATAAATTTTTATATAGTTACCAAATATGCAAATAAAAATAGAAAAAAGTGTTTTTGAAAAAAAATGATTCTTTAAAACAAAAACGTTACTAAACGTACCATAATATTCTCTTTATATACATGGGTCTCTCTTCATCTGTTAACTTAGGGTTGGACTTTTTGACATATTTTTCCACGTCATTCAAGTTGTCATTTCCTTTTATATTCTTTTCTTTTTTTGGGCTTTTAACATCCGCAAACTCAACATGAACAGCATGCATAAGGTCTGTGAACTCGAGAGACCTTTAAATTAAATTGGTTCGGACCAAGACATTTAGTACGACACCCTTACTGTCTTTAGGGCTCTTGCCCTCCTTTGTGGTGAGATAATTATAAAGTTCAACTTCACAAGATTTTCAACCTCCTCAACCCTGTATCCAAAATTTCCCGAGCCAATTCGCGTCTCGAGACCATCCTCATCTCTCCGTGCACACCTTGCGTTTCAAGTCAATGAAGACGAGACACTCGCGAAATTCGGATGTCTCGGGTCCATATTCGCACGAGGCAGACGCAAGACGTTCTAAGGATGCCGGCGCGGCTTGTATTGTCCTCGAAGATGCGTTTCTTGATATATCTGATAGCCAAAACTTTAGTTGTACTAAGGATGCATTTGGGCGTGGGCTTTGGAAGGGCTTTGGACACCCAAAAGGTCTTGAGCCAAATATTGAGTGTTTGGCAAATATTTTGTAAACCCCATTGGAGAAAAGTGGGCATTTAGAAGACTGAAAGCCCAAGATAGGCTATAGGCTACCTTGAGCTTTCTCGGTATGCCCAAGACTAGGGTGATGTATATTTTCTTTTCTCAAAACTATCCTCATCAACTTTCTATTTTACCATTTTTGCCCTTGTTATATGACACTGTTTATCTTCTCTGTTGAGGTCGATTGACATGGTTGTACCTGGCTACAAGGGGTCGATGGCGACTAGTGAGATGTCGGAGGTTGCAACAACACGGGCGACTATTACTGAAGGGTCAGGTGACCTCCGCGAGTCGCAATGCCGCACGATCTAGGAGGTTATGGAACTCCCGTGAGTCACAGCAACCCAGATCTGAGTCACGACCATTGCGAGGGGCTTGATCTAGGTTGCTGCAACCTCCACAAGTTGGTTGTGGCGGTGCGCAATCTAGGTTGCCCAACCTCCTACAAGTCGTTACTACCTAGATTTGAGTTGCGGTAACTACCGTGAGGGGCCACTGGCCACGACTTGTGAAGGTCGCAGTGATCCAGATTTGGGTTGCACAACCACCCTGAGGGGTTGCGAGGGTCGCACTACCTTGGTGTGCAACTAGGCGGCCCTCACCGAGGTCATGCGACCTCAAGCGGCCTTCACCTGAGTCACGCTACCCTCGCCAGGGGTGGCCCAACCCCAGGCAACCCTTGCCGATGGTCTTCAATGGCCGCTTGAGGTCTTGCAACCTAAGACGTCATCGGCGACAAATTTCGATCGCTGGCAACTGTCTGCCCTTCGCTGAGCAATTATTATTTTTCTTTTTTCTTTTAATCACAAAAGTCATTTGTAAATGTAAATTTATTCAAATACTATTTTACTCAAAAGTACTTCACAATACACTTTTAAATTACAATTTACCAAATGCAATTTATATTTTGAAAAATTTCTTTCTATTTAAGTCCTTTGGGAACCTCGAGTAGAAGTTGCACGAGCTGGACCCTGTAGACAGAGCAGGTCGAAGCCGAACTGCCCGGTGGAACAAAGGGCTTCACTTGGTTTGCAAGAAACGGCGACGTGGATCGTGCATTGGCCTGATCGGTCCTTTAACATATTACTTTGTTGTCGTTGTCACTGTAGCATTTGTCAAAAACAAGTATTATCGTCGGAACTAGGCTACTAGTTTCGTTTCCTAAAGATAAGCGGACCTTTAGGAGATGATAATCCAATCATTTAGTATAATTCACTAATTATATTCAAATAACTAGGTGAGACTAGTTCTTGCAACGTGATGCTTAGCGGACACGTTAACTAATTCAATCATTATTTCTCATTCTCAATCCATATTATATATAATGCTTTCGAACTTTAGTGTCCATCCTAAATTCATAACCATATCCTCGCATCCACAATTGAATTCGAAGATAGTGAAGTAGTCAAGGGGGCGTGATCAAGACCAAACTGAAGGAGTTTCCGGGCCTCACTCTGGCCCATTGCAGCAAGGACATAAACAAAACAGCAGATTGGCTTGCAAAAGCCCAAAGAATGAATAGCCTCCCTAGTAATTGGGTAGCAAACCCCCTGCCTGTTCTCTTTGATCTTTTTATGTGCCGATGTTCTCGACGTGTATGCACGAAACTTGGTTAAGTAAATTGGGGTACTTTCGACAAAAAATTGGGTGGGGGGTGTGATCACATTTTGCAAATCAAAGATTCCGATTATATTCGCAGGCGAGCACGGGCATTGCCTCTTTAGTCATAGTTATATACCCGGTCTAAACCTTTTTTTTTTTTTTATTTCCTCCAACCAAGTCAATCGTTAGAGTCTGACCATGTAGAATTTGAATGGTTCAGGGGATTCTAGAAGGGAAAAAGGTCCCACCCTTTGGTCCCCGCCCGGACTAATTGGCGGAGGCGTGCGTGAATCGCGTGCGACTATGAAACATCGCAAATTTTTAGTCGGGTGGACAAGACGAGGTCAATAAATTTGCATGACAAAAAAGGTGGGTGGAGCAACCTTTCTTCCAAATCAATCCTGGTGGATTCGAGGGGACAATGGCAAATAGCTGGTGGGCACCCCTAAGACCCGAACGCGACTAATTATAATGTTGGAAATTATGGACTTTGTTGCCCTTAAATGCTCCACGTTGTCTTTGGGATACCTACCCAAAAAAAAATTTAAAAATCATAAACCTATTGTACATATATCAATTAAGTTTAAAATTTTTTTATATGACCAATTTAGTTTTAAATCTTGACGATTTATCAATGTAGTCTTTCCGACCAATTTTAGGCTAGGAATTACTAATATGGATCGATTGTCCTATGTGGCACAATCAATGTTAATTTGGACAATTTTGCATTTTCTTCAAACTTTTCGAACTTTTTGATTTTCTTGTCTTTGTTTTTTTTCTTATTTCTCTTTGTTGGTTTGCAGCCTCAACGGTGGTTGGTATAGGTCCCCAACACACAGGCGAGAGTTGGATGCCCTCATGGGGCCTCTTCAGATTTGGGTGTTGTGGCCTTGACCAAATCTAGAGAGGGGCGGCAACCCCCTTGTCCAATGAATTAAAAAGTTTATAGTTTAATTGGCACTTGTATAATATGTTTAAGATTAAATTAAATAAATTTAAAAAATTATGATTAAATTAACCGTCATAAAATAGGTGTAAGGGCTTTTTGATTATTTCCCCTATTTTATTTTGAAATGCAAGTGTTTAAAAACCATATATTTGTGGGGGCTTTGAGCAAGTTTCCATGATTTATGGCTTTGAGACTCTATTTAAAAAAAACCGTCTTGGGCTCGAGCCGACGTCACATGTTACTTTGGGACCGACCGGAGTAGGGTTCCCCTTCTGGCCCGCTGTCCTCGCTTGCTCTGAGCTCTTCAAAAAGAAGGATAAGAAGAAGAAAGGTGAGGTTTGCAAAAAAGGGCAAAAAAAAAAAAAAAAAAAAAAAAGAGAGACCAGTAGATGAAGGGTAGGCATCAAAAACAGATAAGGGTACTTTTTGTGGGGGGCCCAATCTACAATCTATGGGCGTTAATGGAAATGAATTAGGTAAGGCGGCAAGGAGGGAGAAAAAAGTGCGTGGATAAGATGATGAGAATCGAAAAGGGTGGGGAGGTGGGGGCGAAGGGCAGTCCAAAAAGACAAGACAAAAACGTGTGGTAACCTGTGAAGGAAAAGGGCAGATCCTCTCTGTCCTCCCCCCTCAAAATCGCCATGATGACTCCTCCCCAGGTCAACCTTCTTATCCTCTCCTGCTGCCAGCTCTCCTCCCCCAGCTCCCCACGCCTTGAAAACCCAAAAAGAGAATTGCATTTATTAGTAGATATCTTTGCACATACATTATAGTAATGAAACTCTCATTTTTAATTCGTGGGTTATGTGGACTGGACTGGTCTCTATCTCGATTCGATTCGGCTACTTTAATGATGAGCGTTATCTGGCAACGCGATGAAAGACGACGCTGTTTTGGTCTTTGGGGATTCGGGGTTTTGGCGAGTTGGGATTGGTGTTTTGGCTAAGTTAGAAAGAGGGACAGGGGGGATTTCTTTTGGGGAGGCTTGTCGGTACCTGTGTTTTCCATTTGTGGATTAGTTTATTCCAATAGCCTCGATGTTTGACCATGGAATGGCGATGAGCAGCCGGGTTCTATTGAAAGTTTGTTAAAGATTTCATGTCAAGAAAAACAGTGCAAAACAGAGATAAGTGTCCAAGTTCTTTTTTTCTTTTCATGAATAATAGGGTAAAAATGGGTAATTGGCGTCGATGGACCGTTCTTCAAGCCATGTTCTATTGCTTGTTTCATAGAATCTGTTATGATACCAGTGAGAGTAGAGTCGGGGTTACCTTACGTTGTTATGGGATTCAAGTCTATATCTGTGAATGAATCAATGCTTATTAAGGCCGAGGAGCGACCTGGGGATTCAAACATATGACCATCGGAGTCCAAGACCTCACATTGAAAATTAGCCCTAGGCTACTTACTAGTCCAATCACCGTGGGGTGAGAAGAGTTCAAGATAGGGACTTCTTGGTTGGACTTAGAGCCCTAACGGGAGATAACATTTGAGCCCCGTCAATTTTGAAATGGACTAGCTCTAGAAAATAAAATGAAAAAACAAATCTTGGACTCCCCGCAAAGGACGCAAACCCAGAAGGCAACTCCACGTAATTTTGACTTTGGCCGGCAAGTCAATCACATTCTACATAGTATTAATATATAGAGATGAACGAGAATAGTCGTGTTTCTAACAATAGATGTAACCATGATTAGTGCTTGTCAATTAAACGGATAATCATCGGTGACTGACGATGGGATTATGATTAATTATCTGCCTAAATAAGATGACCAAACTCGTGACCCTAAACCCATTTTATTTTCAATGGGTTCTAGAAAAGGAAATTGGAGATGTGTAAAATTCGAAAGGCGAGAGGTCAAAATTCGGACGCGCTTTTGTTATTGCTTTATGAGGCAAAAGAAGGCCAAAATGGTAAGGGGGCTCCTCTTCTTGATCAGTTACCCATCAATGGAGAAAGGGATAGATGCGTTTTATACTGGTGACTCGGATATCCTTATGGATGTCTTCGAAAGAATATTTAAAAAATAAAGAAAAATGAAAAAAAGAGAGAGATAATCATGCCTTATCCTCATTCCCAGATGGGGAAAAAAGGGCTTTCTTCCAATAATGAATTCGGACCATTTATTGGAGAACGAGAATAGGAATGAGAATCGGGGGGAAGAAGCCCGACGATGACGACAACTGCCTGAGGATAAAGCCCATAACGTACCAAGAAAAATAGATAGGTAAGCAAGCAATAGATTAGATAATTATATTCTGACCAAAGGAAGAAGGAAGAAGGATTAGATAATTACATAATTAATGAATTAGATAATTACATAATTAATGGATTGGATTAGAAAAATGGGTCCATTTCCTATCCTGTCCACGTGCCACCTGGCTGCCGTTTTGGTATGTGGAGATAGGCTACTATTTTCTCTCTCCGTTGCGCATTCACGCACATCACGTTATCTTATCCTTTTGCTGCCGTTGTTTAGAGTACGTGTGTATTTATATGCTGCACCCGGATGCTTCCTCAAGAGCGACCCTGCGGATCATCACTTCATCCATCCTCTGCACAGAAAGTCTTCAGAGATAAGACCACAACACAATCTCTCTCTCTCTCTCTTATACATGACATCAATGGGTGGAGAAGACCAGAGCTTTGGCGATCTGGGTTTGGAGTTTCTTGACGGTCGTCCGAGGAACGAGGGGTGGAGGATCACGGAAGTTGGTGGTGGTGATAATGTCTGCGGCGATTCGGAATCGAGGGAGACGTCTATGGAAGATCAAAGCTCGAGAGACTCTCAAGAATCATCGTCGTCGTCGTCGCTGTCATCTTCGTCCGATCTCCTGGAGGATGCTTCTTCTTCTTCGCCTTCGGTTTCCAAGTCGACCCTCTATTCGTTTCCTTCGTCTTCCTCGTCTTCGTCGTCTCTTGCGGGCCAGCACGGACCTCTGTACGAGTTATCGGACCTCATGGCTCAGCTTCCTATAAAGTAAGTTTGATCATTTCTTGTCCCGCATTTGAACTCGATCCGTAGTACTTAGTTCTGCTATCATAGCTAAGATTCGATTCAATCAGATGTGTGAGAATAGAATGTCATCCTACCTAACTCAAACTTGATCTCACGCTCGTGTTAATTAGCTGGTCATCTAGAGAATTTCTCGTGTTTCATGACATCATAGGGCCGGCACGAATCAAGGCACGAGCACGAGAGCGAACCCGAAAATGGTCGCTCTTAGTTTTGATTCATCGAGAGAAGAACAAGGAAATATCGTAGTACGGTAGTTCTTGAAGCATTCGGATTGCAAGAAAGAAAAATCCCGACTCAACAAAAGAAAGAAAGGGTTTATCTCAACCCACTAAATTAGTCGAACTGGGATCATGCCGAATGTGGAGCTGAACTTCCTAACAAAACCCTATAAACAACAGCCACAAAAACTGTAGTGTACACATTCATGAAGTGACGCTGATTGAATTCGTTGATTTCGTGGTGGTGCAGGAGAGGGCTCTCGAGGTATTATGACGGGAAGTCGCAGTCGTTCACGTCGTTGGCGAGCTGCGAGAGCCTGCAGGATCTGGTGAAGAAGGAGAGGCCCTGCATAAAGAGATTGAAGCTGTGCAAGAGCTATGGAGGAGGCCTGGACAGTTCCGGCAAGTCGTTCAGTCCCAAGGCGATCATATCGAAGAAGGGTTCGTCATCAAGATCTGCCTTCTCATCATCGTCTTCTTCTTCTTCTTCTGCTGCTTCACATCTAGGGAAGAGGTTTGCTTCACTCGGCAATAGACCGCCCGTTCCGATACTCAAGACCTTTTGAGTTTTGCTCGATGTGCATAAGCACTTAGTCTTCGATACATCTTCCATTCCATGGTTAATTTGTTTTCTGTTTTTTATTTTTTATTTTTTTGGCTTTTTTGGCATTTTTGCTTTGTATGACTTGGGAAGAGTTTAGGGTAAATGATCAAGGAGCCGGTAATTTTGGAGGAGTACCTGATGCGGTTTTTTCTTTCTTCAATTGTTAGCCCTACTAGTCTATCGATGCATCTACAGAAGGATAAAATGTTCCAAAATCGACTGTCGGAAAGAAACATCTAATATGTATTCAACAACACTTGTACGATGAGATGAGGCATTAAACAAGTCATGTGTAAAGTAAAATTGAAGACGTTTGCTTATTCCGTCGGAAAATAGCCTTGCCTCGATCGGCATAACAGGCGCTTATGCCGGTGGAGCATAGTCGCGAGGTGGTTTGAAGAGGTTTTTCCTATTCCCGATCTGTTGAGGCTTCGCCGGGGCTTAAATGATCTGCAAGAAGCAAGCATCGTCATCTGCTCGTGTTATCGTATGATCCTTTCCATCGAAGAGAATGGATAAGCATATGGCATCCTCGTGTCTCGTACCAGATCAAGAATGCATACGTCAAGATAAAGATGTTTCACGCCAATGGCATGGGATGATAATGACATTGATGATGCCACGTTGCAATCGTGGAAAGAGAGGAACGACGGGAGTGGTTATCCAGTTAAATCAGGGTCGATTAGGGTCACTTTCTTACTTTGAATAGCGTTTATTGGCTTCGACTTGATCTTGACAATTTCAAATTCGCCAGGAAATCAAAAAGAGCAGATCGAAACTCATAACGCAAGTCACAACGCGAAGCACATAATTGCGATTTCAAAGCAAAAAGGAATAGATTCGATATGCACTAATAGATCTATTTCCACCCGTGATAGTATGCCGGTGTTCTCTGGTATACAACAAATGCCGTGCAACGCAATACATGGAAAACAAAGAGAAGATTTGAGGCCATCCCAACAAAAAACCTTCTTGCCCCGGCATGCATTCCAAGCTAAACACGAAAAATTTCCACTTTCATATCTTGTTTCCTATAATTAACCCAATCTTTGGGTGAATCAGTGTCGTAAAACCCACAAAATTTGGAAAAACGTATTCTTTTTAAATGTATTTATAACTTGTGGACGGGCACTATCCCAAGGAGATGGAAGCATTTCCTCATGACAACTGCGGTTGCTTCGCACAGCAGCAACCTGCTGGTCTCCTCTGCTGATCCAACCACCTGCGGGTAATTTCAACATTTGAGGACAATTTCCAGTAACATTGCAGCTAAACTGCATAAAGGTGCATTAAGCATAGCTTAAGTCTGTGTAAGCAGGGGATAAACATAATGTAATTCATCCATATGCATCCTGATATAGCCACTTCCCTCACTGATGAATAGGGTCAAATATGGAAAAGAAGCATCATGGAAATAGCCATCAGAAGGAAGTAACCTCTCAACCTCATATCACTGCGAATGTGCAGAGGCAATCCTCAGACCTTAGGGAGGTTATCCAGAAATAAAAACGTTTCTCAAAAATATCAGGAGTACTCTGGCCACTTGAGAGATGCAACTCAAACCTCAAATTTAAATTTTAGCACTTTTAAGGAGGCAGTTGCATATCTGCTCTCAGAAGTGATTGAGGAGAGCCACAAATTACACCATTATTTTTCAGTAGCACCCCCCCATTAAAATCATACCACTTTACATATATGGACTGAGATTCTTCATTTGGTAACCATTTTGTTCCAAGGAACAATTTCTGCTTAGAAATGGTTTTTTCTGATTTTGTTCCCTAGATAAGTTTCTTAATATTTGAAAACATCTGGTAACTACACTATGATTCTATTCCTGGAATAGAAATGCGTTTGGTATGGCCCTCAAATTTTATTATGACTAAGAATTTCTTTTAAATTTTTAATAATTTTATTACATTTTTCTCTTTCTTTTTCTTTTCTTTTTTTTTTTTCCTTTTCTTCTTCTTCATCCTCTAGCCAGTGACCGGCTACGACAAGGGAGGTTGACCCTCACCGAGGGCCAGCAAGGCTCCTGCGAGGTTGCCGGACCTCATCTTAGAGGAAGAGAAAAAAAAGAAGAAGATAAAAACAAAATGATTTGAGCCCTTAGCAAACTCGACAACCAGACAAGGATAAACCAGTGGAGATGAAACAAGCGCACATGGCATGAATGCTTGAAACAAGTAGCAGTTCATGTCCTGCTATCTGGAAGCAAAACGAAGGCAAAAGATGTAATAGTACCTGGCAGTTCGAATAGAATTTGGTAAAATTCTCTGACAAATTGTACAGGTATTCACACAACACATTGGGCAACAGATTAGTGCAAGCCTCCTCCACAGTCTGCAAAGTGACGATCAAGAAAGTAATATTAATATATATCCCACTTTGCAGCAGAGAATATCCTGACATTGTCAAAATCATGGTCAATTCATGTCCTACCTCACCGAATTGGAGCAAATGAAGCCCCAATGCCCGTTCATCTGGATGATTCAATGCTATGCTTCCAGTCTACAGCCAAGAAGCACGAGTTAAAAAACAAACGAAAAATGATGAACTTGTAGCACCATGGAATAGTAATTTTTAGCTTCAAGTCCCAAATTAATCACCAGGAGGTAATTGAATTAGCATTCATAAGAGATGACATCGTTAGTTGAGTTTGTTGTAAAATTCCATAAACTTTACTACAATTATATATGGCAAAATGAAGGTGCAATACTTTATTATCTCCCATCTCCCAGAGAGAGAAAGATAGAAAGGGGGGGGGGGAGGGTTGGTATCATTGCATTATCAAATGCATATGCCCATATCCAATTGAACATAAATAACAGACAGACTACTTACTTTCTTGAGTTCCTCTATATCTTTACCAGATTTTCTGATAATTGAGCACATCCTAGCATGGGCATACAACAGATAGACAGCAGTATTCCCCTGTCATCATAAATAACAACTTAGCCAAAAGGAATCAAGAAAAGACAGATAAAGAAATAAGGAGCACGTGCATGCATGTGAGAGCAGGTAAAAATGGGATATAAAACTCACGAACTGAGTGGAACATAATAAAAAATCTAATAACCAAATTCAGTCAACACAACCAAAGTAATTTTGTTCACCTAGTATAGTAAAAATTTAAGGAGTAGAGAGGACTTTATTTCTCTGGTAATCATGACAACAACGTCAGCTACACCCATCAATTATTGACAGAGCTATCGATGGAGAACATAAATCTTCACCTTATCATTAAGCATTTGATCAAAGTTGAAGGTGTAGTTGGTGGTCCTATTGTTCTTCAAGTCAGCATACCTGCAAAAGAAGTTCAGGATATCAATTCTCTTAATTCCTAAATCCATATAAAGGACAGAACAGACGACTACTTCATCATGCAATGAATTTTCACAAAAGAATCCTCAACCATTTCTCTTATAGCAAGGAAAATGCTCTAAGCAATTCTAGATAGAGAGCATATAATAAGATCTTATCAAAAAGCAAAAGCATAGAAGAATATTCTGAGGATCTTTCTAAACCAAATCACAGTTTCTATATACTAGTATATCACTCCCGAAAATTTTCTTGTTTGTTGCTAGAGTCTAGGTTTAGTTCAGCTTGTGCTTCCCGAAGCTTTACTGAGGCCTTCTTCAATGCACTAATGTCTAACTTGAATTTTGGTAATAGACCCACTTGATGACATAAACCATCTCATCAGAGCTGTTTCTGAGCATGGGAACCAACATAACAAAACCATGGCAAGCTCATTAGCAGGATAGGGGACTTACTTCACAGCTCCATAACCCACTGCCTCTGCAATTTTGTCAAGATCCTCCTCGCTCCATTCCTTATCCTTGCCTGATGAAAGTTCCACCATAAATTTCAAAGGCTTCTAAATGAAATGCTGATAACAATATTTATGTAGTCAAAAGGTGTAAATCAAACAATTAATTTCAATTAGGAAATTCCAGTATCAATGCAACGTGTACATCCTAAACTGAGCCAATGAGTTTCATGAAACCCAAATAAAGAACAGTGACATACCACGTTCAATAAGTGCTGCTTTACTGCGAGCTTTGGCTTCATCCAGTAAATCCGCAAGTCTAACGACTTCAGTACTGCGAGTTCGAAAACGCTTACCATCTTCACCAAGAACAAGACCAAAGCCAACATGGTTGGTCCTAGGGTATGCTTTATCATCATCAGGAAGCCAACCTGCACGCTTAGCAGCCTGAAAAAAACAGAAACAAGGGTAGAAGTAAGCTTAGTTCCATGCCACTAACCAATCATATGGACTTTGTAAAGAAGACCTATAATGTAAAAGCCAATGCCGGCATGTATCCTCAAGTCAATGAGTTCATAAAGATCGAATGCAGAGAATTTATAAATGAATCGTTATACTCCATAGCACAATAAACAAGGGAAAGAAATTAAACAGAAAGGCATACAGCCCTGAATATTCACCTTGAAAAACATTTGAAAGTGCTCGGACTGACCAACATCGGTGACATAAATAATCCACTCAGCCTTTTCTATGTTCAGGCGATACCTGCCATTGTCAGGTGAGACCTTATCGCTTAAAAGTAACAATAGTAGAACACCAATGTAAAACATAAAGTGAATCCGGAATAACAACAATGCTTCTGAAGGACCATTAACGCCCCTCCTCAAATAGAGGAAAACATTGTAATGTTGAGCAACTTAGGTAGACGAGAGGAGTGTCTGTGAATAAGAGTCTTGATGCTGGATGTTTTACAGGAATTTCCCCATTTTCTGTTTAATATTCATTTGTCTCTCTAGAGTTTAAAGAGTCGCACCACCAGCATGTGATTTTCAATGAGGTTCAGTGATGGAGATTAGATCTTAAAGTAGATAAAGGGCTAAGATTTTAGTGTTGTTTTGAATCAATTATAGATAGTCCTTAAACCCTATCCATAACGCGTAAGCCATCCTCTTTCTAATATTCTTTACAGCAGATTACACTTTTAGGAGTTCTCAGTTTTCTTAACACTAGACATTTTCGTATCTACAGCTTATAATATATTTGCCGTGTCTCGTTATTTTTGTGAAAACCTTGATTACCTGCATCAGTTCTAATAACAATTGAAACCACCATACACTAAATATCCAGTTCCTTCTTCACTAAAAACCTTTAGCCAATGTCTCCCAAATATACAGTCAAATCAAAGGAATGGACTGCATTACAGGCTAGAATGTGAATGCATGAAGTCGACATGTTAAGCAGAAGGATAAATCATTTTAAAGAAACATTTAAAGAAATTAACCTAAAGGATGGTCATGTAAAATAAGAAAAGACTATGACCAAGTTTAAGGAAATCTAACCAAAGAGCAGCGAGATCAGTTGATGCATAGTTGTAACCGCCGTCTTTCTTCACCACGATAACAGGTCTCTCAAAACCTTCAACAAATATCACACGAGCTCCTTCACTTTCTTCTACTAGCCCTAATTCGCTCAGCTTCTCCAGTACACTAGGAATATATGGGTTGTAGAAGCTTTCTCCCTGACAAAAGGCAATGCATAAAAAAGTAGTAAGATTTGCCAGTTAAGATGCTTAGTTGTGGAAATGCACTATTCCCACCATGTACGACAAACATTTGCCACTAAAGTCAAATAGAAATTCATAGCTCCAACACTATGTCACAGAAAACAAAATTAGAGGAAATTAGGACCCAAAGCTCATATAGCGATGTTCTTAAAATCTTCAACACCACGTAAAGGATCATCTTTCTCACTGCTAAAAAGGATAAGTAAAGCATTCAAAAGAAGAAGATTTTCCATGGAGCTAATATTATAGATAACATAGAAGTATTCCATCACCATGACTTCCTCAAATTGATTACTGCATCAAAATGCACACTGTAGATTAATTATATCTCAACTGAGTGATCGATGATCACTCATGTACAGGAAAGAGCATCGCATGAGTCAAAATAGTTCTTAAATCATTAGACATCTCTACAAAATAAAAACCACATGCTGACTAATGGCAGGAATTCCACAATGTACAGTACCTTCTCCTCCAATGAAACCCCAAGGCGCTGATAAACCCCATCAAACTCCCTTCGGCTAATATCACAGATTTGCGTCCATGCACTGCGGTACCTTGGTTCCCCACCCTGAACACAAGTTCAACAGTCACCCAACAACAGACTTACATGTCCTAATGGCGGTTAAAAAAAAGGAATATAGAAATTGCAGCTGTCCTAAGTACACGAAACTACCTGGAGGCGAACCACAGCCTTCTGTGCCCTCTCCTTAAAAACAGGATCCTCATCAAATTTCTGTTTTGATGCCTTATAAAATGCCTGGAATACACCAATTGAATTAGTAAAGCAAATTTTTAAGCCCAATCGATTCTGTTTCAGAGAAGAATTTGAATATCCCATGTAGATTTTGTAAGCTATCATGCTTAATGTTAAAGTTCAATGTGTTGCTTGTATTTTGGATCCTTGAAAAATAAACATCAAAGAAAGACAAAAGCAACTGGAGGAAAAAGGTATTAAGCACAGAAAAGCTGACTACATAGAGAGGGCAACTGTGCATAGAAATTAGTGAGATTTCACCCAACTTATGTTAAAATTTCCATTTGAAACAACAACCACCTCCATCACAAATGGATAAAACTGCAACCCTCCAAAATTTAAGCTATAAACATGCGAAACACAATAAATAACTAACAATAGAATAGAAAACAATAAAGTTTCTTTATATTGGAGAAAGAGTTGTCAAATAAAGAAGAAATGTTGCGGATAATAAAGCCATAAAAAGCCTGCAGCAACCGCAACATCAAGGAGAAAGAAAGAGAAATTGAGAAAAGAACAACATGAACAAGGTAAAACAGCTATCAAGAGGTGGGAAATAGTTTCCTCTCTTATCTTTTCCCATTTCTACATATGAGAAATTTCCCAGCTGTCGTAACTTCATTTTTAACAAAAGAAAAAATCACTGAAGAGATGACCAGGAAATAATATGAACAGCCCTATAGAGAATATTTACAGTTATATGTCTAAAAAGAGAATCCATCATAAAAGGTTCCTTCTCTTTCTTTATAATCACTACAAACAAATAACAAAGTCAAATTGCTGTCTTATAAGAATTAAAGCAGTTAAACATAACATTCATCAAAAAGCATGCTGGCTGCTGGTATGGCCTATGCCCCTTCCACGTGCTAGAGGACAAGGAAATAGAATCAAAGATAACCAATTTTGGCATTGGAAAATATCCTCACTCCAGTTCAAACTAAATTACACAGGGACCGCACAACAAATTAAGTAGTAAGCCTATTGAACCTAACATTTACTTCTCTTTCACCAACTCCATTATTTCCCTCTCCATGCTATATAAGAAAGGCCAGAGGGACTTGAGTGGCAACAAATGGTTAGAGATCCAAAATCCTTTTGGCAATGACTGGGGGTGGCAATGGAAACACAGGGGGGTTGATGGGATGATGTCATGTGGTAAAAATGGAGAATGTTAGATTCAAGTGTCAGTTTGCATATGAATGACCAATTCCGATAAACATAAAAAAATAAAATAAAAAACAGCACACATCAAGACATAATTATGCCCCTTATAAACAGTCAAACAAACAGCATATTCCCCATATAAACAGCACTCAGAAATATATTAGGAAAAAAAAAATGAATTCGGTAACCTGCAGGTCTCCCATGGAAGTTTCACTAAAATCTTCCCAATCAAGGCACTTTGCAAAAATAATTTCATCAACATGCCAAAACAACCTTCAAAAGTATAAGGAATTGAAACGCCTAAAACTTTTCGCGATGCATGCTAAGAAAACTCGAGAATCCCTTGTAGGAAGAGAAAACTTCTTTAGGAAAATAAGTTGTCAAATAGACAAAAAGCTGACTTAATCAAATAATGGAGCCCCAAAAAGGCCTGCAATTATAAGATGTCAAGGGAAAGATTATGTGAAAATAACAAATGACTGAGAAAAATTATTGATCAAGAGTTAGCAGATAGCCAAACTGATTATTTCCATTATTTTCAATTTTCTCATTCCTAAATAGTTGTCAAATCGATCCAGAGTTACAAGAAATTTCCTGAATTAGTTGCAAATTAATTTTGAACAAAAAAAATCACCTGATATCACAGGGGAATATAACCCTATACAGAATCGTTTACAAGAGAGAAGATCAAATAGACCAGAAAAGAGAATTTGCCACAATAGGTCCACCGTCGTAATAACTAGAGCAAGGAAATAAAAAAAACAAAAAAAAAATGATTGAATTAGGCATTTGCACATACCTCACCCCATTTACACAAAAACAAACTGAAGTGCACAGGAACCACAATCAGTCACATCAAAAGCCTATTATCGATAGCTAGGTCTTCTTCACCAACTCCGTTATTTCCTACCTTACTTAATAAACAAGCACAAGGAGTTCAAGTGGAGAAGAACATTGGGGGTTGAAAACCTTCCACTGCAAAATCTTAACCCAGGAGATGGAGAGGGGTTAGTGGAATAACTATCTAAATGATGGAATGCTAGATTCAGGTGACAACTTCACGGATTAATGTCTGAATCTGAATGAAAGAAAGATACTAACTGCCAATAGGAATTTAATGAGCACTCCCCAGATCAAAGGCAGACAAGAAAGCATTTTATGCCATTTTTTACAAGGTCCTAAACAGCATGTCATCAGTCGAAGCTTCAGTAGTCAGATATATAAAACATCTCTAACCTGCAGGTCTCCAATGGCAGTGTCACCAGCATTTTCCCAATCTGGGAACTTCTCGAAAAGGAACTCAATTAACATGCCAAACTGCAAAACCCATACAGCAGGGAAGTCACTTATGGCATGACAATACAATAAAACAAAATTTTGAATTTGTTAAAAAGAGCATATTGCATCATCAACAGTCATCAACAGGACAATGAAATGAAGTAGGCCTATGTTCCCTCAAAGTGGAAAGGGCAGCTAGCACTCAATTTTTAAAATGTGTAATCTGATGAGAAGGATGAAAATTCAGATTGTAAAAGATTCATTTCCCCAGTGAAGCACAAGCAATAAGCTTTATGTCCCCTTATAATTTTAAGAGAAATCAGTCTCCAACTTATGAAAATAGTCAACACAACAAGCAAATTTTCAGGAATCACCTGTGTACCCCAATCACCAACATGGTTTCTACGAAGAACTTCAACGTTTGAAAACTCCAGCATGCGGGCCAGTGTATCTCCAATTATAGTAGATCTCAAATGTCCGACATGCATTTCTTTTGCAATGTTAGGAGAAGAAAAATCAACCACCACCCTTTTAACTGAGAGCCCTGGCGCGCATGTTTCAATTCCATCAATCAGCATCTTCTGAATGTTCTGGAGTACCAATAAAACATTTATAACTAGGTGAGTCATGGTGCTCAATTTGGCCTCCTACATAAGATCTATTTCAACTGCCACAACAGTATCAATGGCATTCAATTGCAAACAGAATTTTTCGAGACATAATCACCTTGGCAATCCAATTCTTCGATAACGTGACGTTCACAAATCCAGGTCCAGCAACAGAGCACGCCTCTACCATTTCAGATGAAGGAAGGTTCTTCATAAGTGCCTAAAGAGAATAAAGTTGACAAGTTAGAAGATCGTCAGCCAGAAAATTCATGGACTAAAGAACTCTGCTGTACATAGTTTGCACCTGTCCTACTGCCGGGGGACCCCTGAATTCTGTCTTTTTACCTTTGATCCTTGGCCATAGGCTCATAGCATTGTTGCTATGACACATGGACGTCACAAATTAGTATTAAGAAATCAAAAGAGGAAAAACATGATGAGGCCAAAAAAATCTTCATGTTTGGAAAATGCACAGCGATAAATTCATACAATTCCAGCAAACTTATTGATTTCCAAATGACCAGAAGGTGGGTTAAAAAACTACCATTGGTAATCGCCAAACTTGGCAGTGCAAGCAGCAACCAAGGGCTCAACATCTGATTCCTCAGGGACAGTTGTCCTAAGAGATGTCTCAAACAGCTTTGCCAGCTGTTTCCTCACATTGCCAATGTTTTCTTGATCCTGGGAAATGCCAAGCCAGACCGTCACAAAAACAATTTCAAAGCCGAATCCCGAAGAAAAGTGACAAAATCTTGGTTTACTTACACTCGCCATTGTTGTCGCTGCTTGCGTCCTTATGCTCCAAACCGATCTCCTAGATTTCACTCTCAGGATATCTGTCTAGTTTCACAAGGATTACAAGAAATTACCGGAAGAACTCGCACGAGAGACAAACACAAAATCGACCACCAAACATCACATGAAGCATGCATAATAAAATCAGTCACAAAACATATCCCTAAAAGCACAAACGGCAAGGCGCACGCATCATCACACTCCAAAATTCCTTTCACAAACCACCGCAATTCCCACAGAATCTCCACCAAAGCCCGACCACAACAGCACCGCCAACCTGAAAACCCCCAACCTCCGAACCTCACACTCTCCGACTACCAAAAAAAACCGCACAACGAGCTCAGTCGCAGGCGAACTACACCAGTTCGGCAATCGAGACCTGAGAAGGACGGCCTCAGTAGAACAAACGGCAAGCTAAGCGGACAATGCATCTCGAAATGCGCGCGCGCGCGCGCGGGGAGGCGGCGAGCCCTCTCGATCGCCGCCGGAAAATCGGCACGGGCTGCCGGCGGCGAAAGTAGAAAGGAACGAGCGGCGGAGCGCGCGCGGGAGCTGAAGAATCCGAAACGACTCCAAACCTAGAGAGAGAGAGAGAGAGAGAGAGAGACGGAGAGAGGCTCACCGGAGGAGAAGAGGGGACGGAGGCGGAGGCGGAGGCGGCGGAGCGGAGGCGGCGGAGGAGGAGAGACGGTGGAGAGCAGCGCGAGACCACCTCTCATAACGGCCCCCTTCTCTATTTATTATTCCCCCTGCTTTCTCGCTGGTGGAGGCACAGGCCGTATGCGTGCTTTCTCCGCCGGCGCCGGTGCTGGTCGCTAGGGTATTTTCAGCAGAGTCCGCGGTTTCGGCTGGCTCGCGGCCCGTCCAATGAAGCGGCGACACGTCAGCGGATGCGGTCCAGGTGGATATTTTGGTTGGCTCGTTTCTAGAAAATATTGTCGTGGCAGTAAAAAGAAATGGGAGTAAAGTTTACTTATTTTATGGTAGTAAGCAGTATTTACAATCAGTTATGTTGTTCTCCGAAATAAAAAAAAGTGATAATTTTTTTTTTCCCGATAATAAAAAATCTATTTTTTTTGTTTCCGGAAACAAATTTAGAACATAAACAAAAAAAAAAAGTAACTTTTTCTTCTTAATAATAATTTCTAAAAATAAATCAATTTTTTCTTTTCTTTTCTTAATTGCTGTGGCCTTGGGTGGTCGCTTGCCAATTGCCGGCCACCTCCGGTCAACCGTGGCCACCGTCGTCGCCGCCACCCACAGCCCACCGCCCACCATTGCCATCGTCAATTGTCGACCGCCGTCGCAAGACCGTCGGCCGCTCGTCGTCGCTGCCCCCCAACCGCCGTCACGGTCGTCGTGCCCAGCAGTCCTATGGCGGCAAGTGGCGGCAACGGGTGATAAGTAGTCGACAGTCCATGAGCAAAAGTAAAAATACAAATAAATACAAAAAAAAAAAAAAAAAAAAAAAAAAAATCGTACCAAACGCATTTATATTCTTTTTCTATTTCAATAATATAATTTTTGTATAGTTACCAAACACTTTATTTTACTAAGAAATTTCCCCGGAGTAGAAATTAAAAAAAATTATTTCTGAAAAAAAATTATTCCCCAACCAAGAATCAATCTATGTTATTTAGTGGGTCAAGCTTTCACTTTTTGCTTTAAATTTGTCCGAGCAATAGCCACTTCGGCCCTTAAAACAAACTTTTAAATTCTTTAAAAGTAAATATATGTATCATGTGGAGAAAAAGAAAGGGACACAAGGAATCATTATCCTCCTCCACCTCCGACGAAGGCGTCATGGAGCCTTTAGCATCATTGCAAAGGGCACCGCCACTATTTACGGCCCGAGATGACATGATCCGGTGCAAGCATTGACAGAGGGTTAAGCAACCCTTTGTTGCGGTTGGAGTGGGCTACACCATCCAATGCCAAGGTGGGGAGGGTTGTGGATTCTCTATCATCGAGAGGAGAGTGTTGAGCAAATTCCTATTGTCCCAAACATTGAAAGGCAGGGCGGGTTGTGGATCCTCTATCGTCGCAAGGACATAACCAGCAACCCTAAGGTGGTGCCCATTTCTTTGTTTTTTTTTTCTTTACCATTTTGTTTGGAAAATGCTAGATTAGGCAGCGAAAAGATGGGGGAAAAGACACTAAAGAATAGAATTTGGAAAGGCATGAAGATAATAAAGATGGTAGAGAATAGAATTTGGAAAAGCATAGGTAAAGTTGGGTGAAAAATATCATAAGTATTTCTATCTTAGTTCGTAATGGTTGTTTATTATTCTTCGACATTGAATCAGATTCTTCAATTGTAGGGAAAGATCTTGTCTTTAACTATTTTGACAATCTATAGACCAAGAAATCCCCAAACATGTTTGGTGGTCTCCTTTCTCTTTAGTAGGGAAAATTTCAAATAAGGATCTAGAGTGACAATTTAATTTTAAATAAAAATCTAAAATGGCCACCAAATTGGCCAAATTTTCGACGGCCAACAAGCATTTGCTTATTTTGACAGCATGGGTAGGGACATTTTTGTCCAGAGACATTTCTTTTTCTTCTTTTTATTTTCCTGTCATTTCACTGTTCATCCTCTCCATGCTATGTTGGAGCTTTGGAAGGAAGTTGTAGGTCTCAAGCTCACTCCAGCTTACCACCTAGACAAGCCGGTGAGGATTGATTTCGACTTTCCCCTACTAATAGGAATGAATATGATTCGGGTGGCCAGTTCTCGTCTTGGAACTAGTACCGCCAACTAAGGGTCGATTCTAAAAAATTGGAACCGGGACCTACTCATTGGTTCCACTGATCCACTTAATAGCTAGATCACCGATTTGGTTTGGTTCTTGGGTAGTCCATGGATCCGGTCTCTAACGCCTACAAAGTTTGTTTGGCCTTATATTATAGTTGAATTGCGAGCCATTAATTTTGATTAAGGATTGAAAACTATAAGATAAAACAAATAGATAATATTCATTAACTAAAAATTTAATTTCTTTGAAGGTCATGGTGTGATCCTCCTAAACTTTTTTTTTTTTTTTTGGTAAGACTAAACTTTATACTAAAAACATGTGGAAAATTAAACTCCAAGTTAAAAGTCCTTACCTCCATAGAAGTTAAAACATTAATCGCTTGATTCATCCTTTTTTAATGTCAACCTAATTTAATCATGGGAATGGTTAATGAGAGACATAATTATACTCTTAAGACGATCCATTGGCTCTTATGAATATCTCCAATCAGTTCTCCCCTTCCTTTACATTCATTTTTTTTTTTTGTTTTGGTTGAGAAAGTAAGTAAATGGATAAATGGAATTGGAAAAAAAAAAGTATGGGGTTAATCTTATTATACATCTAAGTCTATATATATCTCTAGTCTAAAAATTACAAAATAATTAAGTAATTGAGATGATATATATATATATATACCAGTCCGATCCGAGTGGGTGGATAGATGGTTCTACATATAAAATAGAGAATTAGACCAATATTCACCAGTTTTATTAAATTGGAATTGGGAACTAGATCGATCCACATGGGAACTACTAGTTTTGATTCTTGTTTCGAGCGATTCCCAGTTTTTTGACATACCCTTAATTGCTAGACCACATCAACTTTCTTGATCCTTCGAATGATTAGGACCACCGGGAGAACCCCTAACATTGCAAGAACATCTGATAACATGGAGACTGCTATGTTGTGTGGAGATGCTTATTCTCCATGCCTCGTAACAATTGTAAAGATGAAATCTTAAGAGCTCTTGCTACCACATCAATGCAAAAACTCTGGCCCATCATATAATGAGAGCTTGCTAGCACACTGGTTGAAACAAAGAAGCCAACATACACGAGCTCGTGGAAAATCGATGACAAATCCACTTTGAAGGACAAGATTGGCTTCTTGGGTTTCACCAAACTAGGAGCAATTGTCATATTGATCACTTCCTCATTGGAATATCTAGCTTGCTCAAGTCATCATCGGCGATGTAACAGGTGGTTGGCGCAGAAGCATTTGACACCAAGCTGCTGATGTTGATTCCAACGTGGTTGTCATTAATGTTGCCGAACTTGAAGTCTTGGACAGCGTGAACTCGACAGCAAAAGATAAGAACTGACATCACTGGCATTGAGTCGGGCCGAACATTGCCCGGGCAGGGTCCAAAGGTCCATGGTAGCAGAGACGGCAAAGGCGAGGTCACGACCATTAGATTCGGGTTCTTAAGGACAAAGGCGAAAACAAAGGCGGACTTGTCACGTTCTGATTTAGATTTGGGAACTTTCTTCTACCGATCTAGTTCTTAATTTGAGAATGTGAACTCTCTCAATTTAGTTCTAGATTTGGGTGTTATCTTTTCTTGATTTAAATATGAGAGTTTGATAAATATGCTTTTAGGGTTTCAATGCCTTTCTACTCTATTCATGTATAGGTTTTCTCTGCTCCAAAATAAGAAAGTTATTTTTCTTGAATAACAAACTTATTTTAAACTAAAAAAATTGAAATTATATTTCAATATAAATAATATTTGAATTATAATTTAAGAAATTAAAAATAAAATAAAAATAAAAAATTATTTTTAATTAATCTTATTTTAATTTATATATTCAACTTTTGGTTCTATCTTGTAATAAACATTCAATCTATAAATTAAATATTTATATTTATGATATATTTTAGGTATTTTTGTATTTTAGGTATGTTAGTATAGTTTACTATTTGATAAAATTTTATTAAAATAAAATAAAAATAAATTAAGGAATAGTGTTACGAGAGATTTTTATCATCTCCGTTTTGATCATTTAACCATTTATAATTGTTTATAAATAAATAAATAAATATAGTATAGAAGAAGTCGAATTTAGGCATGCACTGCCAACTAACAATATTGTAGTTATTGAAGAATGAATTTTGATCGTGTGCTTTATCACTAATTATAAGTTTTCGTACAATAGTAGATTTGCACTGCCAACTAACAATATCGTAATTATTGAAGAATGAATTTTCGGCGTGTGCTCATCACTAATAAAGACACGAGATTTAGTGATCAGCCGTCCATTTTGTTTGATAGATCTGCTCACGTGGAACGAATTTGTGTTTAACTTTGCAAATGCTCCATCAATCCTCCTTGTGTTATGGATTTCGTATTCAATTTGCTTTGTCATGAAGACTTAAATACTTCTGCATAAATAATGACTATAATTTTCTCTTGATCAAAAAAGAAAAACTACTCACGTTACTTCAATTTAATAAATCAAGTCCATTGAACTTTTTTTTTTGAATTCCTCTATGTTGAGGGATTGACTTCCAAACCCAAAATCAAATATTACTGCCTCATCCCCACCTTTATCATTAACCCAAATGCACAACAGACGTGATCAATTGAAATCCTCAAGTAAGAGAAGATTCTTGATCCATAATTAAACCATTGGAGAAACAATGGATAATAGCATAAATAATCCTCGAACTTCGATTCAATGCACAATATCAACCTTGAACTTTAAATTTTGTATAGTATGATATTTAGATTTTGGCCAAATATGTATTGTTTGTCTTTAAACTTTTAATATGCTTTATATGATCTCTGAACTCTCAATAATGATTTAATGTAGTCCTTAAATCATACGAAAATATTTAAAAGTTTATATACCACAATAAATATTAAATTAAAATTTACGGATTGAATTAAATAAATTAAAATAATAGTAATAATAATGATGGTGACTACGATAGTGCTCGTTCTTATCCGTTTCGCCATGTTCCTCGAATCACATGCCCACACCTTCCCATCTCCCACAGTTTCGCTTTCTCTCTCTCTCCATTGTTTCTCTTCTTGGCCCTGCTGCTCTGTCCCCTCTCGCGTCTCCGTCCAGTATAAATCCCCGCCCCATTTCTCGCCACCACCTCATCATCGATCCATCGACCGATCGCGAGATGAAGAACGCGGGGAAGAGCAGCAACAGCCCGAGGGCCAACCCGAGGCCCGACGCGCGGAAGGGCCGGAAGTCGGCGACGGGGTGGAACGGGTCGCCGAAGAAGGGCGGCCACGGGGGCAAGTTCACGTGGTCCGGCGACGGGTACTCGCCGGGCCGAGATGGGGCTCGCGAGGGAGGAGGCCGTGGACGCCAAGGACCCCAACTTCGAAGATCCGAAGGACGGGAACGAGGACGAGAACGAGGGCCGGACTCGGGACGCTTGATCGGCGATCTCGACGGCCGGGGTCCCCGGGTGGATCGGAGTGTAGATATTTGCTGATGTTTGATGAACGATCAATAAACGAAATGCGATTAGAACGGGATGTACTCTGTGCATAGTGTCTTATCTACGGCGATGGTTTGATCTCGTTGGGTGTTTTCTCTTCCCCTTTTCATTTTTCTGTTCTCTCTCTGCATACGATGAAGGTCCGATCGCCGGACGGAAAATCGGTTCTCCGGCGACGGACATCTCACTCACTCACTGCTTGGCGAGATTGTCGCATCTGAACTTCGCGACACACGTGACACGACACAAGCCATGGTGATGTCCGAGAGAAACTGGGCAACTGATGCGACCTGTTGAGGATTGATTCGACATCCACGTCCGCTCCCCGTTCCCCGTTCCCCGTTCCGTTCCGTTCCTAGATAACTTGGGCATATTAGCAAAGCCCAAACATTATATAAATAAAGATGGGTCGTTGATTGGTACATCTTTGATTCTTTTTATTTAGCCTTTTATGCCTTTTTTTAATAAGAATTAAGATGCTAAAATTAAGCGTTCTCTTGAATAAAGTAGAGTTTCCCCCTCAAATTTGGACACGTCAGCACCGAGAAAATCTGATTCTTTTTTGTTTTTCCTTTTCATTATTTTTGCTACTTCTTTTCCGCATCTTTTCTCCAATTTTTCCCTTGCACAGTGCGAATCACGCATGGCCTTACCAAGCTCGACTGTCGACCACGAGCATGCCTAGCGAAGCTTTGGCGGCCAGCCTTAGCTGCACCCGAGACGTTCCCTTTTGCCACCGTGGCCACCTTGGGCATCGAGAGTAGGGTCTAGGCACGCAATGCCCGAATTCAACATCGTTAAGCCCGAGTCCCCAGCATAGCTCGAGACTGAGTGGCAATGTCACGGGGGTCATAAGATTGTGCCAAGCAGGCCTTCACTATGGGAAGAGAGGTGCAGCACGGCTGTTGACAGCCAGCCAGGCTTTAGTGGCAAGAGGTGCGAGCTCAAACTAGGCATGACTGTGGCGATGTGGCGGGTGTGGTGGCACCAACATTTTAGAGCGCGTTTAGTAACGATTATGTTATGAGAAACAAATTTTTATCGGAATTTGTTTTTTTTTATATTTTTATTCTCGAAAATAATTTATAAATATAAAAATGCGCTTGGTAACTATACAAAATTTATATTCCATGGATATAAATGCGTTCGGTAGAATTGGATAATTTTGTTGTTTTTAATTTTTAAATATTTTTCCTTTTTTTTCTTATTTCTTTTTTCTTCTCTCATTCTTTCTCCTTTGTGTGGTCGATTGTCGGCCATGACGGCGGCCGGCGACCGGCTAGGCGAGAGCCAGCAAACTCGTCAGAGGCTTGCCTGGCCATCGCGAGGCTCAACCTCGCTAGGCGGCACAAGGTCGGCCTCACTATAACTTGGTATCGCTGGGGGCTAGAGACGCTCCGATGAGGTCACCAGCTAAAAAGAAAAAGAAGAAAAGGATAGAGAAAAAGAGAAAAAAAGAAAGAAAAAAATTATTCTTGGGAATAAATTTACTTTTTCTACTTCATGTTTTTGTTCCAAATTTATTCCCGAAATAAAAAATAATTTTTTTTAATTTACAAGAACAAAAAATTTACCAAACATGTTTCTATTTTTTTTCGTTTCCCAAAAAAAAAAACAAAATTAGTTAGTTCGGGGACAAGAAATCATTTTTACCCAATAGAGCTTTAGTGACAAGCGAAAAAAGAGGGAGAGAGAGAGGTGTTTGGCAATTGCATATTTGGTGAAATTTCAAAGACACAAACATTTTGATCTAATCAGTAAAATTACTTCTTAAATTGCATTTATAACATGAAAATGAATAACTTGATAGAAATCTTCTTAAAATCACATTTTAAATCGATCGAAATAATTAGCTAATAAAAATATTTTCTATCAATAATAATTTATGTTTAATTTTTTTTTTTATAAATAATAATAAAATTATTTATTCATTTTTATAAAAAAATATAAATGATTATTTAAAAATATTTTCCACATAATTTATTTTTCATAAAAACAAAGGAGCCCGAACGCTTCATCCTGCCTTTTCAAAAAAATTCTTGTACCAATACGATAAATTACAGCATTTCGCCACGTCTGGAAGTTTGGCCCATCCCCGACCCCGACCACCTCCCGCTGATCCGATCGCCCTTTGCCGTTGGCCGTTTCGCAGCCCCCCAACCTCCGCACGCAACCCCGTGAAGACAAAAAGCCAGGAATCCAATCTCCCTCTCGCTCGTCGACGCTCGCTCCGGAAGAAAGCCCCATCATCCATGGCGTCGTCTCCGTAAAGACTTGCACCTCACGGAATCGCCCCCGTCCCCATCCATGGGGAACAAGATCGCGCGCACGAAGCAGGGGTCGGCGTCGGAGTACTACCTCCACGACCTGCCCTCCTCCTACAACCTCGTCCTCAAGGAGGTCCTCGGCAAGGGCCGCTTCTTCAAGACGATCCAGTGCAAGCACGACGAGGGGCTCGTCCTCGTCAAGGTCTACTTCAAGCGCGACGACAGCATCGACCTCCGCGAGTACGAGCGCCGCCTCCTCCACATCAAGGACACCTTCCGCGCCATCGATCACCCCCACGTCTGGTCCTTCCAGGTCGGATTCGTCGCTCGATTGCGGTTTTCGGAGCTCGATTAGGTGTTAGAGAGAGAGAGAGAGAGAGAGAGGCGAGGTTTGCGGGGGGGAGTCGTTCGAGTTGGAAGTTGCGATTGGTGCTCGGAAGTGCCTTTTCTCTTTGCTTCGGTCAATTATAGTTTGTTTGCGAGTTCATCATCCTCTGCGGAGTGATGTTTCTTTTTGCAGATGAATCTTAAGCCTTTTTTTTTTTTTTTTTTTTTTTTTCTGGAGGTTGTAGTTGCGTGGTAGTTTAGCGTCGTTGAATTTTCTAGTATTTCCGGGGGGTTGAAAAGTGAGAATGTGGATTTTGCCTATCCTCCTCTTGAGAATGCGGGAATTACTGGGAGGTTTCGCGGAGTAGGGGGAAACGATGACAGTTTTGGTGCTCGTAATGCATTTGCTTTCACTTATAGATGGAAAAGGGCATTACTCTCCAGCATTTTCTACTTTCAAAGATGTGAATTAGACTACTACGTGTGGGTGACAGTGTAGGTTGAGGAAAAGATATATACATGCCCAAGATTATGTGTAATTTTAGGAACATGAGGTATAAGCTGGTCAGTATGTTATAACATTCTGTTTCTTCTGAGTTCAAATTTGGGTGATTTTTAACTATTCCCACTTCTAGTTTAGAGACATATTGATTCTAAACATTGAAACTTTCACTCGGGTTGAACTTGATGCTAGTGTTTGGCGCTTGAAGGATTTTTAAGGTGTATGTTCATCACGATAACCAATTAGATTGAACTTCTCTTTTGTGATAGAGTATAGTTGCATTTTTGGCTTGGAGTACTTCGCTTAGTTGAACTCAATGTGGACAAAGATGAGACATGTGCTTCTAACTTTATTGTTGGCAATTTGATTTTTTGGGCACCCAAAACCAACTGCTTTTTAAATATGAGAAGAGTGCTTGTTCAATACCTCATGCGAACGTGTCTTCTTGCAGTCTTGGCAGGAAACTGACAAAGCGGCCTATCTGCTAAGGCAGTACTTCTTCAATAATCTGCATGATCGGTTGAGTACTCGCCCTTTCCTTAATATCATCGAGAAGAAATGGTTGGCATTTCAGGTTTTTCTCTAACCCTCTTGATTTGAGGTGTCAAGTATGCATTCCGATCTCAGCTCTTATGATCTGGTGGTTCTGCAGTTACTCCTTGCGCTGAAGCAGTGCCATGAAAAGGGAATCTGCCATGGTGGGTTCAGTTGGTTGGGCTTATCACTAATGTTTATTTTTTCCTTTAGCATTATTACTATTTTTTATTTTTTTTGGCTTTCTGACACTTTGCCTTGTTTAGGGGACATTAAGTGCGAGAATGTGCTTGTAACCTCATGGAATTGGCTTTACCTTGCTGATTTTGCCTCCTTCAAGCCTACCTATATCCCCTATGATGACCCTTCGGATTTTTCATTTTTCTTTGACACTGGAGGTAGAAGACTATGCTATCTTGCCCCTGAGGTTGGTTTTTCCTGTAACTTTGGTTCTTTTCTAGTTATACCATTTATTTTGCCTTTTACTTCATTGAGATTCTATGAGATGAAGACTTTGTGGATGTGCATCAAACGAACAACCATATAACAACCATATGCTTAAGCAAGCAATGTGTTGTTCAGCAGTCTTAGTTTTAAGAGAAAGGCCAAGACTTCAACCCTTTCTTCCATCGGAAGTACCACATTCATCTTAAACTGCGGATGTTATGAAGAAGTAGCCCTATGGAAGACATTTTGTCTCCTTCTGCACAACACATCTGAGGGAATTTCCTATTGCTTTGTTTGGTAAAATTAGTCAAGAAAGTGATGTAACTTAATAGGAGCAGTACATCTTCTATTTCCTGCCAAAGAGTGATTTCTCGTTTCTTAATAATACTGATCTAAAGACATCCTTGCTATGCCTTCTTGTTTAGAAAATGAACAATGGGCCAACTTAAATTTAATCCTTACAAGATTCTGTCTTAGATGTTTGGATATGCATTTGGATTTATGATTCCTCTAATTAGTATGGCTGCATAGCAAGTTTCCTTATGTATGGTCTCGAATCAAGGCAATCTGGGGTACAGATCAATACAATCTATCTATAGGTCAGTACTTATCTTTCACATTGAAAGGGTAGCTACATGAATAGCTTTCTGTACCAATAGCCTTTCCATGCCTGACCCTGGTAATGCCTTTATTTGCATACAATTCCAATTTTTAGACAGCAGGAGACTCTTAGAAAACCATCTGATGTATGATTTGGTCATGTTTGCAAAACTCATTAGGTGTGCATGCTTTTCCTTAGTCTTTTTATTGCACTTCCTTAATCCTTGTTTAGAAGTCATGAGATGTATCTGAGAATTTCTTGTTCAAACCTCGTGAGCCTTCTCCAAGCATATACATTTGTTGCCGGGAATTATTAGAGATTGTTCTTTGCAGTTAGTCCTCTGTGTAATTCGGAGATTGTTCTCTGAAGTTAGTCTTTCATGTAGTCTAAGGATTTTACTTGGGTAACGACCAACCAGTTTTTCCCTTAACTTTCAGAGATTTTATGAGCATGGAGGTGAGATGCAAGTTGCCCAAGATGCACCTTTAAGACCATCTATGGATATCTTTGCTGTAGGGTAAGCATTTTTACCATGAGAAGCAGCAGCTTATGGCTTGTCACTTCCCGAGGACAGCAGAAGCTGTCCCAAATTCCTATTTTGTATTGCTGGAAATTTTATTATAAATCATCTGTACAGGCTTTCTTATAAAAAATGCAAAGTCTATCTCTATGTTACCAATAATGTGCTTACAGGAGAGTCTAGCTAGGTGTTTCAAGAACAGCAATTATAGTACATATTGCCCATTTATCTGTTTGTATAATATTATACTGCATTGTAGCCTATATTGAACATACTTTCACATCAATTTATGGCTAGACAGCGTATTTGTATATATTGGACATTTGGTTATAATGGAGCAAGTAGTGGTGAACTCATTAATTCTAGGATTTTGTTTTGTCTCATTGGAGATATGGCACCTGAAAGAAAACCTTTCCCAGACACTCTCTGCATCTCTTTCTGATCCCACTCCTACTGATTCTAGAGATTATTTCTATGGAATGGATGCATTACTGAGGTGTTCATATCAATCGGCTGTTGGTTGATTCCATTTTATATGGTAATTAGATGGTGCAAGTGATTGGTTTTTTTCCCCACAGTTATTGAGTATAAGTAATTTGATTGTATCTGTTGAAATATTGCTTGGCTTGAATCTAGTTTGTCTAGCTTTGCAGCGCAACTACATTAGCTTGTTACCATATTGTTGTTTTAGGTGCGTAATTGCGGAGCTTTTCCTTGAGGGCCAACCACTTTTTGAGCTCTCCCAGCTTCTTGCTTATCGGAGGGGGCAGTATGATCCTAGTCAGCATCTTGAAAAGGTTCTCTCTCTCTCTCTCTCTCTCTCTCTCTCACACACATACACAGACACATTCCAGCTCCTCTGTTTGTTGGACTCTCATTGGTGTGATTTGTGATCATAGATCCCAGATTGTGGAATTCGGAAGATGATCCTTCATATGATTCAATTGGAGCCAGAATGTCGCCTTTCTGCCGAAAGTTACCTACAGACCTTTGCTGGCGTTGTGTTTCCAGGCTACTTCTCGCCTTTTCTGCACAATCTTTACTGCTGTTGCAATCCTCTTCCGCCTGATGCAAGGGTAATGCCCTTTCAATTCAATCAAAAAATTTACTGCTGCTTTCGTTTCATATTAGACTCTTGATTCTTTTTAATATCTGTTATAGGTTGCAATGTGTCAGAGTGTTTTCAACGAGATACTTAAGCACATGATGAACAATAGGTCGTCCAAGGAATCTTATCTTGGAGCTAGAACACCTGGTAATCTATCAGTGAAGATGGTTGCAAAACAAAATGACAAGTTGGAAAATGACTCGGGGAGAAAAAGAGAGGATCTGGGGAAAAACTCATCAAAGGACCATGGTGGTGGTTTTGGTTATGAGAGTGATCTGCTTAGGGATGATGCAAAGACTGCAGGGAAGGATGAGTCCAATTGTTCAATGCAGCAGAATTTCAAAACAAGTCGGATAAAAGATCCTAATGAACCAAGTGAACACATTTCCCATCCGTTTAGGGTAATTGACCATCCCTGCATGAAAAAGATCACAATTGAGAAGCTGAATGATCTGATGTCTGCACATGATGGCAACTTGGATACTTTCGGCATGCCTTTTTTAGAAGTACCCGAAAATAGTATGAAGTGTGAAGGTATGGTACTCATTGCCTCCTTGCTTTGTGCATGTATACGCAATGTCAAGCTGCCTCATTTGAGGAGAGGAGCCCTGGTTTTGCTGACTGCATGCTCCCTATATATTGATGATGAAGACCGCTTGCAGCGTGTGATTCCTTATGTGATTGCTATGCTTTCCGATCCAGCAGCAATAGTGCGTTCTGCTGCCTTAGAGACTTTATGCTATATTCTTCCTTTAGTCCGGGATTTTCCTCCCAGTGATGCTAAAATTTTTCCGGAATATATTCTTCCCATGCTATCAATGCTACCTGATGATCCAGAGGAAAGTGTGAGAATATGCTATGCCAGCAATATAGCAAAATTGGCTCTCACTGCCTATCGTTTCTTGCTTCATTCAATAAGCTTGAGTGAGGCAGGGGTACTGGATGAATTGAGTTTACAACAGAAATCACCTTCAGTTTCTAGTGAAACAACTAAAAAGCTGCAAGCAGCAAGTACAGATGCACAACTTGCCCAGCTGAGGAAGTCAATTGCTGAGGTTGTTCAAGAACTTGTCATGGGTCTCAAGCAAACTCCAAGCATTAGGAGAGCACTCCTCCAGGATGTTGGTATCTTATGTTGTTTTTTTGGACAGAGACAGAGTAATGACTTTCTGCTACCTATTCTGCCAGCTTTCCTGAATGATAGAGATGAGCAGCTGAGGGCAGTATTCTATGGGCAGATCATATATGTATGCTTTTTTGTTGGCCAAAGAAGTGTGGAGGAATATCTCTTACCTTACATTGAGCAAGCTTTGAGCGATCCGACTGAGGCTGTTGTCGTCAATGCATTGGATTGTTTGACCATTTTGTGTAAAGGTGGCTTATTGAGGAAGAGGACTCTGCTTGAAATGATAGAGCGGGCATTCCCATTGTTATGTTATCCCAGCCAGTGGGTGAGAAGACTGGTTGTCACTTTCATCTCAGCTAGCAGTGAGAGTTTAGGTGCTGTCGATTCCTATGTTTTCCTTGCACCACTTATACGCCCTTTCCTCCAGAGGCAACCGGCATCTTTAGCTTCTGAGAAGGTTCTTCTTTCATGTCTAAATCCTCCGGTAGCAAAACAAGTGTTCTACGAAGTGTTGGAAAGTGTAAGGAGTTCAGACATGTTGGAGAGACAGAGAAAAATATGGTACAAATCGTCAGCACAAGTGAAACAATGGGAAACTGTCGAATCCTTGAAGAGGGGTTCAGGAGAAACAAACTCAATGAAAAGTTGGCTAGATAAGCCACTAAATGTTGATACACAATGCTCAATTGACAGTACCTTAAATCAGCCAGGCCTAACTGAGTCTGATGATAATGTGGCAAACCTAAGATCCACAGGGAGCTATATGCCAAAGACTACTAGCAGTATAGAAGCTACATGCTCAGAAAAAGTGCAATTTTCAGGTATGATGGCTTCACAAGTTGGTGGTTTGAATAGCTTCATGGGTGACAAATCATCAGAAGGGATTCCTTTATACTCCTTCAGTGTAGATAAGCGATCAACTGGAAATCCTTCTGCACCATCTGCTTCTTCAGTGCAAGTGAATTCCTTGGGTTTTGATTCATCATCCATGCCTTGGATGGACACTGTAAGCAAATCATTTTCCTTGGCAAGTTCAGTTCCAGCACCAAAGCTTGTTTCTGGTTCATTCAGCATCAGCGGTGGTTCGAAACAATTTTATAGGGTGGTACATGAACCAGATAGCAGAGAAAATGATCAAGCAAATTTTGGTAATAGCAAATTTCAAGAGATGGGAGTATCTAGCATGGTGAAAGGGAGCACAGTTAGTATGGAAGATGCTTCTACATTGTCTGATATAATGGGACTACCTTCATTTCAACGTGCATCGACCATTCCAGATTTAGGTTGGAGGCCACGTGGAGTGTTAGTTGCGCACCTCCAGGAACACCGCTCTGCTGTCAACGATATTGCAGTTTCAACCGATCATAGCTTTTTTGTTAGTGCTTCAGATGATTCCACTGTCAAGGTGTGGGATTCAAGAAAATTGGAAAAAGACATATCATTTAGGTCAAGGCTAACATATCACTTGGAAGGAAGCCGTGCACTTTGTACTGCAATTCTTCGGAATTCTGCTCAAGTGATTGTTGGAGCTTGCGATGGCACAATACATATGTTTTCTGTGGATTACATCTCCAGAGGTCTTGGCAATGTCGTTGAGAAGTATTCAGGTATTGCTGATATTAAAAAGAAAGATGCTAAGGAAGGTGCTGTGCTCAGCCTAATGAATTATAGTGCTGATAATATGTCCGGTCAAATGGTTATGTACAGCACCCAAAATGGTGGGATCCATCTGTTTGATGCAAGAAGTAATTTGAATGCATGGAGTTTGGCAACTACACCTGAGGAGGGTTATGTTTCTTCTATAGTTGCAGGACCTTGTGGAAATTGGTTTGTCTCAGGGTCTTCAAGGGGTGTGCTTACTCTCTGGGACCTGAGGTTCCTTATACCTGTCAATTCATGGCGGTATTCTGTTGTTTGCCCTATAGAGAAGATGTGTCTTTTCGTTCCTCCTCCAAATGCTTCTGCATCTGCCATGACAAGACCACTTGTTTATGTTGCTGCTGGCTCTAATGAGATTTCCCTTTGGAATGCAGAGAATGGGAGCTGCCATCAGGTATAAGGGTCTCTTATTCTAAATCATAGCATTAAGAATCTGCCACAGTAACATTGGTGTAATTTTGTAATGAGGAGTCAATTCCATGATCTAAACAGGAATGAGAAACATAAAATTAAGAACATCATGCATACATTGGCTAATGCACTGTCTTTTCCTTGCTGATCGATAAGAAGGATCAGGCAAGAGAAATAATTCATGAGGCAATTGAGCTGGACAAAGACAATAGAGAAAACATACTCCTCGGTACAACTTTATCAAGTACCGATCCTCTAGGTAGCCTAGTGCTTTTGGGACTTACACTTGTGAGATAATGCATGTACAGCTCCTCATTGAAAGTGGAGACACCCTAATCATGCCCCATGCAAATGGAACCTTTGTCTCTTTTGTGGAGTTCTACCTGTAAATGGAGATGGAGAATAAACAGCCTTTGCACTATGTTTGGAAGCACCAATGTGATGGAATTTGCAGAGAAAGTATCAAAAAATTTAATTTTCCCTCCATTTTTTTCTCACAACTATTCCCAACTTTTACCCAAATATCCCAATCATAGCCTTGGGTATGATACTTATTATTTTATGGGTTCTCTTACACCAGATTTAAAAGATTGCAATTGTTTCATGTAGAGATATTAGTTATATTGGAAGATTTGAGACAGATGTGTCAATGACAACCTGGCTTAGTGCATTGATTGCTGGGCATGGTTACTAATTTGATGCAAAATTGAAAAGTTAGAAACAACTCATCCATCCTGTTTTTCATTGCTCTGAGAGTATAATCATCCCCAATAATTATAACTTGTTTAACCTCAGGAAGAGCTTTTATATTTTGCATTTAAACCGCCAACATACTGTCACGGGCCATAACAGGCTTTAGCATCGAAGTGTTCCCATGAACTAAGCCTTACTGAGTCAAAAAATACTTGTGGCGCCTTTCCGAACATCCTACTTAGGTCATTGCCCAACCGTGGATTTTGACTTATTCAAAATATGAACCTTAGGCTGATCAAAAAGTACAGGAGGAATGTTCAGTCTTTCTTCAAATGTGAAAAGTGAACTATACATTCTCTTATATGAATTGTTTCTTTCCTTCACTCTCTAATATGCCTATATTTCCAGGTGATGAGGGTTGCAAATTATGAGGGTGATGGTGAAGTGTCTGATGTGCCTTGGGCACTGGCCAGACCATCAAACAAAACAAGTTACAAAGCTGATCTGAGACGTAATGTGAACCCAAAGTACAGAGTTGATGAGTTGAATGAGCCTCCTCCTCGGCTTCCCGGTATTCGTTCATTGCTTCCGTTACCTGGGGGTGATTTGTTAACAGGGGGTACCGATTTGAAAATACGCCGATGGGAACATTGCAGGTTTGACTTGACTCTATATTTTTTTGCTGGTATGTATCAAACCAGTTCATTTTATGATTAATGAACTTTAATGGGTTTGCAGCCCTGATCGAACATACTGTGTATGTGGACCAAACATAAAGGGCATAGGAAATGAAGACTTTTATGAATCCAGATCATCTTTTGGGGTGCAAATTGTGCAGGTAGGCGTTCTGATTTACAAGGCCACATGCTTCTTTTTTATAGAAAGAAGTAGAGAGCATATGGGCACTTCTTGAACCCAAAGCATTCTTCTGTGAACCCTACCATTACAAACTTCGACAGAAAGTTTTTCTTGCCTTCACAGGCATTACTGCTCTTGATATAGCGCAGAAAACTTCAGTATGGATTTCCATTGCCTTTACTTTCTTTTCTTTTGACAATATTTTCAAGATACTTAGAATTCATGTACCATAATATTGATTCTTCTGCATTTAAAAATCTTTTATGCTTACTCGAACCATGATTGAGTTATGGGTGATAATGAAGATTAATTTCCTATCCTTAAACTTGTTTGCTCTTAGATGCTGGCAGTTTGACCATACCTATTAGTTCTAGCTGGAAACTGCTATTCGATGCAGAAACTATTGGCTAATGCACTCCATAGCTTGTGTTATATCACTTTTCTATAGCTTTATATTCTATGGCATTGGAACTTATCACTGCCTTTTTGTTGTCACCTCATCTAAGGAAACCAAACTTCTCTGCGACTTGCCCCCATTCAGTTTTCTCTTGGAAACCAAACATCCTTGAAATGAGATTTGTTAAACGATTGTGCTCTTTTTCTCCTGAGCATGCTAGGGTTTGTTTGTAGTTATCTGAAACCAAGGGGAACTTTTGGTAGAAAGACTTCCAAAGAAAAAATTTAACTATCACTCTGTCAGACTGGTCAGTAAGCTGATATTTCAGCCTTTCTTCTTGGTGAACAGGAGACTAGGAGACGACCTTTAACAACTAAGCTGACAGCAAAAGCTGTCCTTGCTGCTGCGGCCACCGATTCTGCTGGTTGTCATCGTGACTCTATCATCTCTTTAGCCTCAGTCAAGTTGAACCAGAGACTCTTGATTTCAAGCAGTAGGGATGGAGCTATTAAGGTTTGGAAGTAAATAGACCATGCATAACTTTACTAATTGTATATATGTAGAGTCAACTTAGTTGAACTTTATCCTCCATGAATTTTTTCTTATAGTCCAGTGATAGAGTCTGTACAGAATAGTAACATATATTGTCAGTCAGGAATTTGCCTTGTTTCCTCTTCTACGTTATTTTCTCAACCTCATTTGTATGAAAGCTAATTATATAAGATCTGATAAATGAATGTGTCCTCATATGTTCACTTGAGCTTTTGATTTTGGGGCCCAAATCTGAGTTCCAAATGCCAGAGTTTGTAATGCCAAAGGGGCTTTAAGGAGCCAACTCTTGGTCAGGATAAAGGAGGCCAGAGAAACTGTCCTCATGTCAAGGAACTGCTTTCTCAAAAGCTATGGTGACTGAACTGACTAATGATTTTTAGTATAAGCGATGTATTTAAGGCATCTGATGGGTAAAGTTGACTATGGTTCAATGGTTATGTGAGTGCAATTTGGAAAATAGGGATGTGTCTTTGAAGCATGTTTCAATCAATAAGAGCTACAAAATTGGCAGATGCAAAAGGAATAGAAATAATTACTTTTGATCATAAGTTATACAGGTTGCCAATGTGATCTTTCCAATGCTAACTACCCATGACCATTGCTAGTAAGAGTCGCATACTTTAGCAGCGAGTTACCTGTGATTCTTGTAATCATCCTTGCCCAAACAAGTGCTTGATTAAAGGATGTTTAGGTTTGCAATCTGCAGTTTAATGCAGAGCAAATTTATGTTCTGCTTGCTAGGTGAATGGCTGATGTAAAATACCATTTTCCATAGTGTGAGTGCAGAAAAAGAGGAAAAAATAATTTGCAGCGTATATCAGGGGTCCGCATTACATATATTATGGATGTAATTAATGACACTGGAACAACGATTTAGAAGCCCTTTGCTCTGCATTTCACATTATGGGTAACAATTAGTGTGTTACTCAGCTTAGAGTAAGTCATTGCAATAACAACGGTTTCTTTTGATTAAGAGTTGTACTGGTGGTCATTAGATAAAGACCACCATCATAGTTTGGACTTCACTAAAACTGCCTATCCAACTTTATGAAAAGTTTATGGTGTACATGAAAGACTTTGCTTTATCATGTGAGTTTGCCACTGAGCACTTGTGTGGCATGCTTGACAGCCCTAGAGACTCTCCATATCTCATGTTGTACAGAATGCCATGAGTCTGATGTGCTGACTTTCTTTGCTTCCTCAATAGCATCATCTATTCCAGGGAAGGATTTACTTCCATAATCATTATGCTTTGAAGGGCCATAAATCTGCAATATGCAAATTCACAAGTCACTTTATTAGTAAATATGTGGATATAGTGGTCACCAAGGAGTATCCACTATCTTGTTTCTGTGAAAATTGCCCTTGGTTAAAACAGCTAGAATTACATGAGGAAGAATGAGCATACCAAATGCTTATACCACGACCTTCCGAAAAGTCCATCAGGGTCTGCAAATGCTCTTTCCGCCATCATTAATCTGTCATTCAGCTCCCTTACTCTCATACGGTACTCTTTCCATATTGATGACCAGCTACTGCTTTCTTTTATCGCCTGGGATTAATTTCTTCTATCAGTGATTACTATGAGAATGAAAATTTTACTGTTGCTATCTATTAAGACCTACCTCTACATCAATGTTTATTTTGGTGGCTGCTCCTCTGAAATCCTCAATGGCCTTAAACAAGGGGATGAGGTTCAGCCCCTTATCTGAGAGCTCATCTTCTAAATCCTTTGCACTTTCCTGTAATTTTTGGATTTTTTACTTTCATGTATACATATTTCCAACAACTTGCTGCAAACTATTGAATTTCTTAAAAGTCAAAATTACTACATCCAACTCAGCATTGATATATACCTGAAGTTCAGATGCATACGAGAGGTAATCGAAAGGTAGAAATTCCTCATCCGCTAGACGGAGAGCTATGAGACCCCAAATGCTTGCCACTGTTTACAGAAAAAAAGAGAAGTCAGATGCCAGTATTTTGGAGACGAAATGATATGGCAGTAAATTGGTACAAGTTCCAGTTGACATACTGGTACCGGAGGTGCAATTTTTCAGTGATAGTATGGGACAGATTATAAGCTAATGAGGCATTACTGATCCAACTGATGTCTCTTCTTCATGCACATGTATTTTTTTATCCTGATCATGTGAAGGTCTATGTGGTACCTGCAAGATGTCTGTGGAACATTGGGTCGCCATACTTTTCCATCCAAACAAAATCATCGTACATAGAGTGGTATACTGGGTATCCTGCAATGCAGAAGAAGATTACTTCATCAACATGCTATTGGTGAATTATACCGTAGATGCTTTTGAAAGCAATGTCTAGAACTTGAAGTTATGAGGAACCAGAAGGCTGTAGTTCTGTGAAGGATCTCAAAGCTTAGTTAACTAGAAGGTAGCATTAGAAGAACTTTCATTCTACAAATTTGGATTATATCATGCGTACGGTAGTCATACTTAAGTACAAAATGATGGAACCAAATGATTAAAGGTGAAAACTAGAATGTAGAAAGTCAAAATTGGCTAGTGAGAGATGGAATTATGTTTTCTTTCTCTCCTAACCCCTTTCCTTGGCGCTCCTGGCTTGTTTGCTCGCTTGATTTTGGAAAAATACAGACATGTTGACAAATGAATTCCTGAAGAACATATGAGACGGTGCAAATTTCTCGACTTTTCATGCTAGTTGCTTTCATTGTCGAGAATGACATGATAAGGCTTTGCTCCTAGCATGATGAAACAACCACTTGTGCTAGTTCTTTCTGGATGTGTCCTTTTGTAGTTAGTGATGTGAGTGATGTTGCTAAAACCTCCACATCATATAAGACTATGTATCCTATTGGTTGAGAGACATCGGCAGTCTTGTGTACAGAATGATCGTAAGTACTTACATTTATTTTGAACAGAATTTCAAGAACTGCACTTACTCATCATCCTCTTTCCAGAGGAGTGATTGGAAGCTTTGGGTTCTTCTAGATCCATCTTAGTAAGGGCATAAATATAAGCAAAATTGTTGCGGTCATGAATTTCCACAGCCTCCTAGTCAAAATGGCTGCTTACATATTGCAGTGCTTTTAACCTCCAAGAAAATCATAGACACTAGCGTGCATAAATAAATCCTATAACGGTCTTGTTCGTGTGACCTTCTGAACTAGCATTTCCATGCTAAGTATTAAGTCATCTCATAGCAGAAACTGTTGTCAACGTTACCTCCTCCAAAAAATAAGTCTGCTGCTGGGACACCAACATGCTGAACAAAAGCTGCATAGTCTGATCCACCACCTCCTAACCGATCAACCTCCATAATCAAGGTCCAAGAATTAGTGAGGATGGATGAGACAGGTTTTGCTTTATGGAAGTAATATTCATATCACAGAAGCCAATGCAAAATAAACAAGATTGCTTGTTGCTGGAGGCAAGGTACTTATATCTCTATTCTTGTATATCAGACTGTAGTTCATGTGCTTATATCTTTGGAATGAGGCCTTGCTATGAAACAATTTTATGCTTACCATGGGGGAAGATTTGCTTTGCCCAGCCCAAGATTCGTATATGGTTTGGGATGAGTTATCTGGATCTTGAACCTTTAAAAGAGAATTAACTGAGTGATTGAGTTAGTTACAGATGTTGAATGCAGCATCACAAAGATTGAAATCCAGACAACTCAAGTTAAATAATATTAGGAGAGTCTGCTTCTGCAAATACTTTTTAATGCCAGAAGAATTTATGTCTCCATTGCCTATATGTTCCATTTAATTTCAAGCCAGGATTGCTAGTTACAAGGTACCTGCTGAGCAGCCTGTCTGAGCAGTTGATCAAGCTGTGGAGTTGAAGCAGCATGGAATCCTGCACCTGATACTGCGCAATCAACGTTCAGGTAAGCGACAGCCTTTGAAGCTAACAGTGCTCTGTTTTCTTCTACCCATTCAGTTGACCCTACCTGAGTTGGTAGATTTTCTTTTAGTTCTATTAAGCATGGCACTCAAAACACAAACGGGCGCACGGGCGCACAGAGAGAGAGAGAGAGAGAGAGAGAGAGAGAGAGAGAGAGAGAGAGAGAGAGAGACCAAGCCATATTCCTCAGCATCCCAATTGCAGAAGATGATTGTTCTTCTAGGTCTCCACCCCTTTTTTAGTAGCTTTCCTAGCCTTTGTGCAACCTACATCTTGCAAGGAATCAGGTAAAGCCAGCATGGGGGCAGGATGGATTAACTTGCTTGAGTTTACTGTTCTACATTACTTGTAGTGACTCGGATTCATTTTCATTCTCACAATCTCTCTGCACTGTAGTTTATTGCACATTGGAGAACTAATTACCTCCAACAGTGCTGCAGTACCACTATTAGGATCAACTGCTCCGAATGTCCATGCATCCCGATGATTGCCTAGCAGAACGTACCTGGAAAAAGTAGAATCTGAGTGATTAGTACATTAAGAAAGAAGCTAGTTATAGTCAAACATTACAGTTCTTATGATGCAAACTTATTTGGTATTACAAACACTTCCATGAATGCATTTGCATTCTTCCTCTGGAAAGTAAAATACTTACCTATCAGGTTCTTCTGCTCCTTCAATCACTCCAATAACGTTCTCTATTGTTTCTATTGTCTGATTTCCCTGACAATAAAGAAATGCCCTCTTTCAGTAAAGTTTGGCCATTATATAGATTAGTTTTAAGTGGATACTTTGGTGGATAGGAACTAATGACCCGTGTCGTACTTACAGAATAAGTGAGATTCAGGATCCCAGGCCCCGGTCCAACCCTATATGGAGGAGCATCTTTGCTCCCTTGCCAATCATCTTTTGCCAACTGACCACCAAGTGACCCCATTATAGTCTCACCATCAGCTCCTGACACTGGCAGTGAAGGTATCAGAGGAACATCCCCTTCCCTCTCTATTTCTTCATATGAGAGCCTCTCACTTCCTTTCGTGCTTGGCCATCCTGGTGTCGCCGGATCACCGGTCCCTGTGTACACCGACCCCACTTGAACCCCACTCGGCGGCATCCACCTGTCATCCGGGAACCACCGCACACCGCCCCCTCCACCACCGTAATCCTTCCTATCAGTATATATGATCGCCCCTATTGCCCCTGCCTCGTATGCATTATGCACAATATCTCCTCTATATATCTGCCCATATTTCGCCAATACTACTGTACCCGTAACATTCACTCCCATTTCTTTTAATGTCTCGTAGTCCTCAACTCGCCCATAATTGGCGTAAACCACGGGTCCAGTGGCAGTTCCGGACTTGGCATACCCATGAAAGGTGGGGAATACTTCATGGGCCACATCGGCATAGGGATCTCCATCATAGATCTCTTGGCACAGGATGAACTTCACCGCCGGCTCAGGGGGTTGGCGGGTGAGCGTCAGGGAGCGGGAGATCGGGTAAGTGAGGAGGACGTCGTAGGAGGCGATGTGGGCTGGGACGTTGTAGGACGTGAGGGTGGATAGGACGTAGGACGCGGCTTCCGCGTTGGCGGGCGTCCCCGCCACGTGGGGGCGGCGGGTGAGGGTGTAGAGGTGGTGGGCCACGGAGGCATTGTCGGAGATGGAGGCCGACAGGAAGAGGGAGTGGTAGAATGATTTCGGAGGGGAAGGGAAGGAGAAGAACAGAGTGAGGGTAGTGGTTACAGCAAAAAAGGCCGATGCGGCTAGTTTGATCATTGGGAGTTTCTAGCTTTGGGTGTGTAAAAGAGGCAGTACTGCTTGATGGAGCGGTACGAAGAGCTGCTCTAGAAATTTCTGTTGCAGAGAGGGGAGGACGGATGGAGATTTTTTCAGCCTTACAGATGATGGGTCTTTCGGGTAATCGACAGCCGCTGGTGGGGCATAATAAGAAGTCATTGATTTGATTACGCCTTTTGCTAAAAGGCTTCGAGTCTATCTGAATCTGATGACTCTGATGATGGAGACACCTTCCAACCCTTGGATTCTTCAATAATTGAGGGCCTAAGCCTTTTATCCTCGGGGCACGCCCTTCACTGTCATCAAAAGTACAGAGATGCTACATGAACGAGACAAACCAGAAATAAGAAAAACCCAATTGTCCTTCTCACTCGCTATCAATCATTTTCCATCAGCGTTCGATACACGTGATGTCGCTGTCCTTGGCGTGAACCTAGACCCTCTTGAAATTTCCGAGGAAATTGTCGCTTCGATGGTAAGTCCAAGGAGAGATTGAAGATTACTTGTCCATCGCCTAGGCGATTTTATGTATTTCTTACGAAAGTAAATGTTCTATAACCGTATTTTGTGGTCAGGGGGTCGTTGTGCTAGATTCTTTTTCTAACCTTTGATTTTCCCTTGGCGTTGAGATAATGATTTGCAGTTTCTTGCCCGCTGGTTGATTAAAACCTCGAGTGCAATTTGCTGGCATCCTGATCCATTCATTCTATAATTACCTAGATTCTATCTTGGCACTGCCGACCGTGTCGATGTCACCACAATTTCTCATTACCGAAAAAATGAGCTTCCTTCCATTTTCCCAGAACCGGATTCTGATGTTGGACGCGATGATCTACCCAATGAGCCCTTCTCGTGCTGCGACATCGAGCATCAAAAGTCCAATTAGTGATTTGGATGGACCAGTTCACGGGGCAGAGAAAATCTCCAAATCATTCTCGTTTTCCGTTTCGTCAATTACGCGAGAGGTTCTAAAACAGGTGTTTGATTTTCAGAGGAAGACGTTCCTCTTATCAGACTCCAGAGCCACTTACGGCCCGTGAGTTTCTACGTGCTTCTTTGTGCTCTCTTGTGAGGTTACAGTTCAAAATCTTGGTATTAAATCTCTTTTCTTTCCCCTTGCCACGGCGAATGTTTTACTCATTAGGGTTTATTTGTTTGACAAAAGGGATTGTTTGTGAATTATTTTTTTGGACTTTATACATTTGGTTTGTTGAGAATGATAGTTAACGGAAAATCATTTACGATAAAAAAAAATGTATTCTTAAAGTTAGGAAAATGAATTTCCTAACCTGAAAAGTAAAAAATGTTTTTCCAAAATTTTTTAGAAAATCATTTTCTTTTATCCTGAAATTTTCTCTGAAACAAAACAAATTTTTGCTTATGCAATCTCGAAGTGTTAAAAGACTACTAAAGTGCTTTACTCAGATATCATACATATTAGTTAAGAGAAAATCAAATCATATGATGGGATCATATGAATATCTGCAGCTTGATATTTGACGAAAGGGTGACGACCCAAAGTAGGTAACATCTTCATTTTCCAGTAAAAGAGAATTAGAACTCAAATCAGCCCTAGAGACTCACTGTGGTCCAACACCTGTTCTGGAAAACAGCTTCCAAGTCTCTCCTTGAAAGATGCCACGTTGTAGCCGCACTGGGTTTTGGTGGAGTTCGCACGAGAAAGGCTTTAAAAAAAAAAAAAAGGCGTATATCAGGCAGATCAAAGATTGAATCGGCCCCATGAGCTGTCCAGACTTTGGTTTGCGTCCAAACAAAAGACCTAGCTCAATCTAATGTCGGTATCCCCAAAAAGAGGTGTTGGCACCTGGTGGGCCTGGCTGTTCTTGATTCCTTAATAATCTTTTCGGAGCTGCAAGCCCAAGTGATTAATTTATTTCCTTTGCCAATCGGCCCAAAGATTAGGTTGGCTAGTTAAAGCTAACGTGCATTTACACTAATCATCTGGGAATGTTCGCCGAAATCGCCTTCTCCTAGACCGGTGCAGTGAGAAGGATCGAGCGGCAATCGACTCGGATAACACTGGCTCAGGTGGTCGGGCTCTAGGTCGAGCTTATATCGATGCCATCCATTTTTAAGTCCAAAGTTAGGAAAGATCAAAATGTAGGGAAAAAAACAAATCTCAGAATTGGTCGGTCAGAATTGGTGGGGCATAAGGAAATTTCCAGTTTGAAAATCGAAAGTCACTCGATTGAACCTATCGGTTGCATGTAAACTACTATGAGTCGGGATCACTTGCACGTGATCTAAATCTAATCGGTTTATGGGGTTCATAAGGTATTTCATGAGATTTCAAATAATCAAGTTTCTATGTTTAAGTCATAAATTGTAAAAGAAAATATGTAAGAAAATTAAAGAGAATTTGCGGACAAGACCATATCGGGCAAATACTTCTCCAATGCTCATGTCAACTCTCGTTCGATCGGCAACATTAATGAGACTAAGTTGATTCGATTCAAGAATCGTAGATACATTGAGCTGCAAAAAGTCATTTTTGAAAATCCATGATGATGTCAATGACATTCATCTCCATTAGCTCAAACGCTATGTACACTCTAAATTCATAATAAAGTAATCAATTTGCGGATGATTGGATCCATGCCCATCCAAGAGCATACCTAACAATCCCCATCCAAACGCAAGGGTAGAGACACTCACGGGCACTAACAGGAACAACAACAACAAACGCTTGGCAAAAAGTTCTCTTCGTTTGTCCCAACCTTTCCTCCATTTCTTCATTAATTTAATCATTTGTAAAGCCAAAAAGCGCACCCATCAGAAGCCTGTCCTGTGGCTAGCGTTCCTCTCTTGTGACCTCTCTCTCTCTATCTCTCTCTCTCTCTCTCTACATAAATGTCAGTACTAGAAGCGCCCGTGACCTATGACTCTCTGTGTTCTGTCAAATGATTCTCCTATTCAGCATCGCTTTCCACCTAAAACCGAAATGCTACGTGAGAAAAGGAAAAAGAAAATGACCGTCGACGCATATAAAACTCAATCGCTAAGGCATTCCCCTCCACCACTTCGAATTCTCACGTCCAAACATTCCCTCCACTTTTCTCATTCCCATTCTCATTCTCTCCGTGCCAATGCCAGAAAACAGACATTCCCTCGCTTCCCACCTCATCGTCGTCGTCCTCCTCCTCCTCCTCGGCTCGAGGACCTCGCTGTGCCACACCAAGGGGCTGCGGCCCGGGCGCTCGGCCCGGAAGCCGGTGCCGCAGAACATGACGCGGGTCCAATACTCCGAGCAGCAGTTCATGAAGTGGGTCAAGTTAGTGGGCAGGCTCAAGCACTCCATCTTCAAGACCGCCAAGAACAAGCTCTCCCCTTCCTATACCCTCACCGTCGACAAGAACCCGGCCTACGGCGACTTCACGTCGATCCAGGACGCGATTGACTCGCTCCCCTTCATCAATCTCGTCCGGGTCGTGATCAAGGTTCATGCAGGAGTTTACACGTGAGTCGAAATTGTCCTCTTCCTCTCTTTTTTCTCCACTCCTCTTCTTGTTCTGTTTACACGTTTATGTACTTCCCAGCTCTGTTTGCAACACTTTTTGTCTTGTTGACCATGTCCTTTTGCCTTTAGGGGGCTTGACCAACTAAAAAAAAAAGTCCGTCTGGTTCTCCCTCCCTCTCCCTCTCCGTGACCATTGATTCTAGAGTTCTTCTTGTCCACACTCACTTGTTTTGTAATCTTTCATTGGCATCAGGTTTGAGATGGTGGAAAACTAGTCTCTATCTCTCTCTTTCTCTCTCTATCTCTCTCCTCATATTTTAATGTACTACGAAAAATGTTGTGTCTTTTGACCAAACCACTCTTGCAGCAAGTAAACCACCCTTGCTTTATCCTCCTTTCCAGTTTTGCCATCAGATTGCACAAATGGGGTCTGATCTGAACTTCCCTTTTTTGGAACCTTACTGCAGGGAGAAAGTGAGTATTCCTCAATTGAAATCCTTCATCACGATTGAAGGCGCAGGGGCAGCTAAGACGATAGTCCAATGGGGAGACACAGCAGACATGCCAGGGCCAAAAGGCCAGCATATGGGGACTTATGGTTCTGCCACATTTGGCGTCAACTCACCCTTCTTCATAGCCAAGAACATCACCTTCAAGGTCACTATCTCTCCTTCCGGTTCCATCACTAATTTCTCAGTCACAAAGAATGATTTTCAGCTGGCTCTGAGATCACATATTCTCTAAAATGTGTACATTTCAATGGGAATTTGTGTCATGGGAAAAAGTAGGTGCGAAACCTGCACTTTTTCTTTTTACTATAATAGGAGGAGCAATTTGATACCTACAATTCAGTGCCTCACTTGACATGCCCACGAGTACAAATGATACAGAAGTCTGATAAGCCGGCTTGACTCCGACATTACTTGATAATCCTAATTAATAATTTTTGTATTTTATTTGAAAGGGTGCAAATTCATGTCTTCATGATTTGTGGCATCTTTATCTAACAATGACATGTATTAAAGCTTGTCCTGTGGGGGTGTTGCGATGCAGAACACCGCACCGGTGCCGAAACCGGGAGCAGTAGGGAAGCAGGCGGTGGCGTTCCGGATATCAGCGGACACGGCGGCATTCTGGGGCTGCAGTTTCTTGGGAGCTCAGGACACGCTCTATGACCATTTTGGCAGGCATTATTACAAGGATTGTTACATTGAAGGCTCTGTGGATTTTATCTTCGGCAATGGTCTCTCGCTCTTTGAGGTTACAAACTCTCTTTTGTCTCTCATCTTTATCTCCTCCCACTCAATTTATGAAACGAACAATTCAACATCACGGTTGGATTGGGAATTCTAGTCCTCTGTCTTGCTTGCATTCTTGCTTGATAAATAAAAAATTACATAAGCTCAATTCTAATAAATCAAACTAATCAAATTTCAACATTGTATAGCTTTATCATCACCTTTTTTTTTTTAAATATGATTGATTCTACCTATCACTAGAAATATAAAGTAAGCAAACACGATGAATTTCTTCCGATTCATGTCACATGCTGAGCAGAGGTGATTTGATAAGAACAGGGGATTTTCCTGCTTTCTTTTAGCCTTTCATTTCTTCATCTTCATTTTTTATTTTAGTTTTTTTACGTAATTTAATGGCCACACATAGTCAGAATTTAAAGTTCATTTTTTGAGGGAGATGTAAAAATGTGGCAGTGGTCCAATTCCTCTCCAGCCACAAGTCAGCACCACCATTTTGCAGGCCACTGAAGGGAGCTTTACTTTTCAAGGATGCTAATGGAGAGGGCACTTTGGTAGGAAAAGCTCTTCTAAAACCAAAAGTAGACATGGTATATCTAGCTAATTAAAATTTCAATAAAGGAGGTTGCCCCCTTAAAATCTTCATCTAAGACTGGTTTATGAAATGGCACTCTGGTATGCTGTGACTTGACCTAAAGTTATTATTTTTCTTACATGAGAGAATGTTGGACCCGATTGCTTGGTGCACTCCAATTTAAGGAATGTCCTAAAGGATGCTTATGTGGCAAATGACATGTTTCGACATCTCTCTAAAACTCGTACGCATACATGATACTATGATTTATAAGGCGCGCCGCTGATGGTTATGTGGGATGCAGAGTTGTCAGGTGCACGCGATAGCACTAAACATAGGCGCGCTGACGGCTCAACAGAGGGGCAGTATGCTGGAAGACACGGGGTTCTCATTTCCTCAAATGTAAGGTTACAGGCTCGGGCGCGCTCTATCTCGGGAGGGCATGGGGTCCCTTTTCGAGGGTCGTCTTCGCCTACACTTGGATGGACGACATCATCATCCCCAAGGGTTGGTCTAACTGGGGAGACCCTAGTCGTGAAATGTACGTATATCGACTTCCTATCTCCCGAATTGATTAGCTTTTTCCATCGCATTGATATTGATTCGAGTCCGTACGATAATTTTTCGGGAGAAGTTCGAATATCAGGAAGTCTCTTTGATTCAGCATTGTTTAGTGGTCCACCCAAAGATCCGGTTCTAATTGTGCATCTTAGCCTTCTCCTAGGTGCATAACACAGTAGGCCTTCTTTTAGTAACGAAGTAGTTACTAAAATGTCAAGATGCTTCCTTTGCACTTTAGCTGAGTTCATCGAATATCCTTTCACTTCATTAGCAAATTCTTGTACTCCTCCCTTACTAGAAACTAGGCAATCCTTTCTTCATATTGATAGCTTCAAATGTAATTACCATATCGACATAGTCACCGACTGAATTCGAACCCCAAATTTCATAAAGTTTAAAGCAACTTGTTGGAACAATTTTAAGAAAAATTAGGTCTATGGTCTAATTATTCCAAATACATTTCTTGTACAATGCTAGGTCAGGAAGCACCATCACTATCGCCAGTGTCCTCAAGTGAACCTAGTGCTTTGGACGGTGCCACCACCTTTTTTCCAATCAAGCCACGCTCATGGGTCTACGTATTTGTCATCTTCCTCTTTTTCCCCCTATGGTCAGCTCTCTGCAAACAGCATATTATACAAACCATTCACAAGTTCTGAAATGACGTGACTGCCCTCCCGAACACTTCCTCACCGGGCACCCACTCCCTTTGCAAGCGCAGGGGCGGCTCCGGAATTACGTAATTGGAAAGGGCTTGAGCCTTAGTAGAATAGTGCCAAAAGCGCCATGTCCTTTAGCTCTTTTTTCCCTTATGTACATCTACGTGTAATGCACCTCCCCGGAGCGTACCCAGAAAACATTTAAAACCCTAGACCACCTACCTAATCCATACAAATCCCACCAAGGGCAATCTCTCCATGTTGGGCAATTTCTGGGACTTATACTAAGTCGGCCTTCCCTTCTAGCATGCGCATGGGATATGCTTTTTTGCATAGACAGTTCTCATTCCATTTTATTTGTACATGCTACACATTTTCCACAAGCATGATTGGGGCAAGTGGGGTTAATTGTATTGACGGTCGAAGATTTTCATTTAAAGGGTAATTGAATAAAATATAATTTTAGTACTGATGATGATTTTTAATATGAAACCCTAATAGTGGTACGGTTTCTTGGGGCCGATGGAATGCAGGACTGTGTTCTATGGCCAGTACAAGTGCATCGGACCGGGGGCAAGCTTCGCAGGGAGAGTGTCGTGGTCGAGAGAGCTCACCGATGAGGAAGCTAAGCCATTTCTCTCCCTTAGCTTCATCGATGGCTCCGAATGGATCAAGATGTAATGTCAATCACCATTGAGATCGAGATGTAGAATCTGCCACCAGTTAATGTTTAGATACATGTCTGATCTCCTAAATTGGTATATACGAAATGACGCCGCCGGCTTTTTACTAGACATCGACAATGACCCGCACCTTTAAAAATACCCATTTGCATTCTCGGGAAATGGGTATCGGACCAGGTCTAGGTTCACTAACATGAAGTCAAGCCGTCGTTCGTTCGCCAGAATCTCCCAGTCATTCTCTAGATGAATAATGTTTACAATGTCCTAAGAAATATGACTGCAAATAGGAGCGGCAAGAAGGATTTTTCATGTCCTCCTGCAAGAAAATCTTCACCACATCCTCTTGTCCGCTTCTTTGCCAAATTCGCTGGGCCTCCCAAGCTTGCCCAGTATGGCATTCTTGAAGCTGATCACCTCCTGGGCTCTCGAGCAGGCCCTCTGCATCCTGGCCCCGCTCAAGCTGCTCCGCGAGCCCGCCGCCGCGTCGAGGAGCGAGAGCCGCCTCTTGGACCCGGGCTCGGGCCTCTGCTTCGGCGCGCTCTGCGACCGCAGCTTCGCGGCGGACGACTCCGTGCTCGCCATGTAGTTCGGGGACCGCCCGCCGATTCGCCCCCAGGAGGAGCCGTCCCCGCACTCGCCGCTCCTGTCGGACGGGGTGGCCGGCCCACTGGGCCCGCAGAGGCTGGAGCCCGCGAGCCGGGGCGTGCTGTGGGCCGTGGTGGAGAACCGGCACCCGTCGCCGCCGCTCAGGGCCCACTCGGGGTCGGGGAAGCTCCGGCGCTCCGGGATCGAGAGGCGGGGCGGGGCACGGAGCGGGAGAGGGGAGGAGAACGTAGGGTGGGGCGGCGGCGGCGGCTCGGCGAAGAGATATGTGTCCGCGGGGTGAGGCCTGGCGGGCCTCGAATGCGGCCCGCCGGTGTCGACTTCCACGATCTTCGGGCTTCCCTCGGCGGTCGTGATCACCGTCGCGGCGTCGAGAGAAGACGACAGCCTCATGCTGTGAAACGATGCTGAGTACTCGCTTCCCGCGTCGTCCGATCTCTCCTGCAAGAGTCGACAAGCATGAACGAGTTCGTCGCGAAAAGGGGCAGATGCCGACGCATTTCGATGGCCGAATCGTACCGTGGAATGGCGCAGCGGGCACTCGGCGGCGGTGGCGCAGACGCCGGGGCCGGCGAGAGGAGCGCGAGCTCGGCGGGAACGGACGGTGGCCTGAGCTCGAAAGAGAGATTGCATGCATTGAAACGCGGCGGTGGCTTGCTTCCTTACCAGATATCCCCTCACCACCGCCTGCAGCTTCACCAGCGCTCGCAGCGCTTTCAGTGCTCTCCTCGCCTGTTCCGCATCCGAAGAAACGATCAAATACAGAACGGAATGAAGACAGGGCGAATCTTTAAAACACTGCTCACCAGATATCCCCGGAAACTAGCCTGAATCTTCACCGCGGCCCACCTCTCGGGGCCGCCGAAGCCGCCGAAGCCGCCGAAGCCGCCGAACGCGGTGCTCCTACCGCAGCTGGTGAGCCTCACGACGTCGACCGCAGCATGAGCCGCCGCCACGGTGGCGGCGGCCACCGCGACGGCGTGCTTGCTCTGCTCCTCCTCGCGCTCCTCCGCGTAGAACGACCGCAGCCAGGCGGCTTCCGCGGCCGATATGTTGGGCGGGATCGTCGCCGGGTTGTTGCACAGTCCCCCGCCGGCACGGCGGCGTTCTGGGTGGCAGCGGCGGTCGGCGGAGTCCTTGACGACTTCTCTATCCTTCCCGATCCCGAACAGGCCCTTGAGCCACCTCACCGCCCGACCCATTTCGAAAGAAACCACCAGCAGCTTCCGAAAGACGCGAGCTATCCAGGGGAAAAAACACGAAAAGCTTGGAGATATCGATGCAATTGGGTCGCTTGTTCTCTTCTCCTCTCTCTCTCTTCTTCCGGCTTCTTGCAGAGCAGGTGTTGGATTTGCAGAGAAGCAGAGCGGCGATCATTCGTTGAAAAGAATACAAGGCTTTTCGGTACACGAGAAGGCGGAGAAAAGGAACAAGGAAGCAGAGGGAGAGGGCGGGAAACTTTGATGTTATCCATGCTGTGTTTTGTCTCTTTTGCTTTCGGGTTGAACAGGAGCTGTCGTCGGGCTCGGACAAAGACAGCAATACGAGACAAGAAAATGTACTGAAACTTGCAGAGGTCGTATGCAATTATGCAAGAGAAAGATGACTTGTCGAACTGCACTCGAGGGTTTCCGAAAGAAACAATATATTTTTTCACTTAATATAGAAAGGGTTAATATAGATAGGTAATCATTGGAATTTTCATACTCGGGGTGTTCATAAAAATTTGCAAAATCACGGTAAGATGCATTTGACTCAAATTTCAGTCGATGCGCTCTTGCAACAGCAGCTCCTCAAGAAAGATGATTCGCGATAGAGATACAAATCAAGAAAGAAGAAGATTGTGTGTTTACATTTGAGATCCCGTGAAATTGTGCAAACGAACCGGTATCTTTTTTATTTGATCAAGTTTCAATTTGGAGAGAACCAACATGAAATCCTAATCCAGTTCCTAATAATAATGGCTTTTGGACATGTCATTGAAGTTCTGTTTCCAATCAAATTTTCAGTATATTGCCTTCTTCTCTAGCTCCAAAATCTGCGGCTGATTGATTTCCTGATCAGCCTATGTCCCGGCTTATTTTTTATTTGGTGTGAAAAATCAAATTATTGTTTTAAGATACAGAAAGTTGGCACAATTTCGCCACGAAAACTCATGTTGTTATTTCTTCATGACATGGCTCCGAGTATTGTTAGTTTTCACGTAGAATCGCCAAGAAATGGTTCTCTCTTGACCCAAGAATCAGTCCGTATGCGCGCTCATCTCCGGTCCGATCCTATGGTCGAACCAGAATCCGACCACCACCCACTTACTTAAATCCCATGGCAAACAGGCACGTGAAAATGAATTTTGAAGTGGTTTCCAAGGGGGGGTTAGCTTGCGAACGGAAACACTATCGCATTCGCTGTGTTCAGGCTGAATGAAAAGTCAACGTCGATGAACAGGGACTTTTCTGGGACATCCTTGTTCGTTTCCCTTCGCCATAAGTGGATGCAGACAATAATGACGACGTTGCGACAAGACCTCCCTCTGCTGTGTCGCAGTCGAATCCGGCGGTCGATTTTTTCTTTTATTTTTTCCCAGGATTCCTCCCTGGTCCCACTGTCCTTGGGGATGGATGGACATGCTAACTTTAGGTGAGTCCATCATTCGGCAAAACTTGACCGACCATCGATTGAAATCCAAAAGCTTTAGTGAAAGATCGTCGCACCGATCAGGCCGACTGATGCGACGCTTGCTTCGAGCGGTGGTCGGTGCTTAAGGACATGCTGCACGGCCGTGGCAGGGACCGTGCGACATGGGAGGCTCGCCTTTTGAACGGTAATTATAATTCAAAGCGAGCATCCCATGAACTCGCACGGAAACGCTATGCATATCAAAGGCTATTCGGATGTTGCACAGGCCGACCCTCCACGTCACCATTCGCCGGACCAGTCAGCCATCGACATGTGGCGCCGGTGGATCCCACGGACAAAGCCTGGGAGACTCCGGTACTTTTCTTTTCCACTGTTTCCCAACACGTGAGTTTTCTCTCTCCACGGCTCCTTCGCCAATCGCGTCGACGAACGGCAAGCTCGCTCGAGCGCTCTCTCGGCCGAGAGTTTCCGCCGACGAGAGATTGGGCTCCGGCGCGACGACCCTCTGACTGGTGACGATCTCCTCGGCGGAGTCGAGCAGCGCCAACCCGTTGAACGGGTCGCCGCCGGCGAAGAACTCGAAGGTCTTGGCCTTGAAGGCGAGGCGAACTTCCGCAACACGTCGGAGATCTGCGGCGGCTTGGAGGAGGCGACGTTTATGTCCGGCGCCGCCGTCGTCGCCGCCGTCTTCGTCGCCGTCGATCGAAGAACATGAAATGAAAGAGAGTGAGAGAGAGAGAGAACAAAAATAGAGGTCGCTCCGTTTCCGAGACAAAAGTCAGCGTCCTGGGGAAGATGAACAGTGGGGAGACAGAGAAAGGAGAAAGTATATTGGCTGAATCTATGAAACCATTCGAGGTGGACACGTGTCCATCGGGCCCGCATTTCAAATTTACCGACTGCAGACCCTTTCTCTTCTCTCGCCTGTGTGTCTGTCTCTCCCTGCGTCCGAAGGTCAGCTTTTCTGTAGATTTAGTTTGGATTGATGCAACGTGGTCACTGAGAAAAAGGCTACCTTGTCCAAGGATGTGTGCTGATGTTAATTTGGTGCACATTTCCTTTTCTAATGCATAGCCAAATTGGGACGTTTCTTGGTGGTTTGTCCTCATACGGTTATAATTGGGATTGTTAGCAACTGTCAAGGTAATGCTACTAGTGAAGTAAATTTAACTCAAATCCTCAGATTACATCACTGGCATTTGGATTAGCAGTTGGTGTGGGAGTAAATTTTATGCCTTAGATGTATGGGGACAAAGAAAAATATATAGAAATTATGTTAAATGCAATGATACTTAAATTGGTAGATAAGTAGGATTGGTTCAGAGAGTTTCATCGACTAATAAATAAATAAATCCATTGAATGTGGTACTAAGAAATAAAGATACTTAAATTGGTTGATGTCGATGGAACTCTAATTCATATGAAATGCTGCTTGACCAAGAAAACCAAAACTACCTGGTGCTGATTTCTCTTTGTTTGTTAAGAAAATAATTGGTTTTTATATGAGCTAGATTTAACTTGTTGATATGTACAAGTGTGAGTGACTGTATTTTAAAAATGTTTGTTTTGTATTTCTTTAGGAGGGAACTTTGAAGAATTATTTCTGTTTTAAACTCGTTACCTCGGTTAATCCTCGCCTCCGAGATCATGTGTAGAGTTATCGAATCGTTGGAAAGAGAGGGAAAGAAAGAAAAGGAAAACTGGCTGAATATGAGGTTTATCTTTACTCATATTATGTGAAATATATTTTGTTTTCTTTAATAAATGATGTGATGTTATTTTTCTTGTAAAAGCATTACGTTAATTACTTGTTGTTCATTTGATTGTAGCATGAAAGTTTCCATCTTGTATATATAATGTGTGATATAAAAAATGATTTTGAGTTTAGGGATGGTTTTTTCTAATGAACTTGAAGCATATTATAAGTATGTGGCTTATGTACTCAACAAATGATTTGGAGTAAAGAAAGGTAATACAATTAAAAATAGAAAAGAAGAAATAATCTTACGGGCTTTTTTGTGTAATTGTAAGGAGCATTTTGTTAGCCTATATGATCAAGAAAAGAAATATGAAAATTTTGAAATTAGATGTGGGTGTTTTGCTCATATCAAATTTAAGGTTAATAATGGTGTCTATGAAATTATAGAGTATGTTTCCAAGTATAATCATGCATTTGTATTGGAAGATAAAAAACATTTGATTAAATGTGGAAAAATGATTTATGAGACTTGTAAGGATATTTTAGTTGACATGATTAAAGTAGACATTGGGGGAACTACGACATATATGTTCTTAGCAAATGAAGTAGGATGAAGCAAAAACTTAGGTTTCATCTTATATGATTGTTATTCTCTATAAATCATGGAGATCGGATGCCTTAGTGAAGCACTTGGACCTTGTTGAAAATATATCTCGAGTTAATCTCGTAAAGGATGCCTTATCTAGATAGATTTCTAGTTGGGAAATGAGAAGGCAATAGCTCTGTTACTCTCGCGATTGTGACAAATGACTCTCCACTTGGAGTTTTTCCCACAATACTAGTTAACCAGTGTATCTTTTGTAGGAAAATATATTTTGAATTTAACACTCCTGTATTGTTACTAAAATTTTCCATTTGATGGGACTTCTAAAGAGGAAAGATCCAATGTGAAAGAGAACATAGATGGCGTAAAAAGAAAAAAACTACAGAATAACTAGAGGGGAAAAAAAAACACAATAAAGGCGCAAATCACAATCATTTTGGTTAAAAATTGATTTTTGGAAGAAAAATATATTTTTCTATTTCTATTTTTGCAGAAGTTTTTAAGCAAAAATTTGTGTTTAATAACGATGCAAAATTTCTATTCTTGAAATAGAATTATGTTTGATAATGACACAAAATTTCTCTTACTCGATGGGCGGCAGATAGTGGTCACGATAGCCATTGGCAGTAATTGGTAGACAGCGACAGTGGACGGTAGTTGACGATCGGCAATGATCGGCGAAAAAGGCAGCCGATGACTAGCAGCGAATGATGGCAACAACGGGTAGGTGGCCAATTAATAGAGGACGAGCAATAAGAAGAGTTTTTATATCTCATTTATATTCCAAACCTATTTTTGGATTAAAAATTTGTTCTAAAAATAGAAAAATTAAATTGCGTAATCAAACGGAATTCTATATTGAAACAGAAAAAAAATTTAGAATAGAAATAGAATGGTTGTTATGCATGCCCTAAGTAATGAGAAGGTGCATATCTCAATTTTTCAAAAGGATTTTAAAAAGAAATATACTTAAAAAGACAAGAAGACTCACCATTAAGAATTTCATACATGGAAACTAGTATGAAAACTTGTCCATGTCAATGAGAAAGAGTAATGAGTAGCCAAAAATGAAAGAGTCCAGGTTAGTGAACCGGGTTCTTTTGTCCCAAAACAAAAGTTAGTGTTTCAAATCAATGATTTCGAGTGAATTGTTTAGTTTGCACTGATGGAAAAATTAACATATTTCTAAAGTAAAAGTTCATGCTTGGATACTCATTTCTTTTCATTTTCAATGAGCTGAGCCAATACAATGAATTAAAAGAGTTCCGCATTATGAACTTTATATCGCACACATAACTTACACGCGCTTTAGAAGGTTGCCAAAGAGAGTATGGATAAATAGAATATGGAAAAATAAATTAACAAAAAATTAAAGGGATCGGATTCTATTTGTATTGTTTCTGTCTTTGGATTGTTTTAGAAGTGAAGATACTTTCATGTTGTGTATTTTATTACATGCATTTTTTTTTTTTTTTTTGATTTGGCTTGGAAGTACTACAGCTGAAAACACTTTTGTGCCATTTAAAAGAACTATAAAAATATGTCCTAAATTCAATATTCCACAATGTTTTTCATTCATTAATAAAATAATAATCCTATGTGGATTTGCTTTTCAATATCTCTTAGTTATGGTCTTCAATATCTTTAATTTCCATAGCTCCAGTAGCCAAATCCACACATATGGGAATTTGTGGTCATTGTGGCATTGCCATTGATGGTAAATAATGGTGCCATCATATTAGCAGGACTTACTTTTAGTTGGAGTAGGATTGAGTAGATTTCCTATTTTGGATCCAAATCCTTTCTATATAAGAAGTGAGTTTTCTTTGTAAATTGCATCAAAAAAAAAAAAAAAAAAAAAAAAAAAAAAAAACTTCCTTTCATGACAATTAATCATGCAGCTCATGAATTTCATCATGAGAATTTGAAACATGAAAATCTTGTGATAAAATTTTATGTAACTCATATGTGGAATTTGAATTATTGCATATAATTAAGTTCGCGTTCGTTTCACGGAAAATGAACCATCTCCTCGAAAATATTTTCCCGGAAGTCATTTTCGAGGAAAATGACTATATTTTCCGGTGTTCGGTGGAAACTTAAATTTTGAGTGGAAAACATTTTCCACCGTTCGTTAACTAATTTCTTTATTTTTCTTTTTATTTTTTATTTTTATTTTTTCCTTTTCTTTTCCTTCTCCTTCCTCCTTCCTCCTCCTTCTTCCTCCTCGTTCCTCGTTCCTCCTTCCTCCACCGCCACACGCCTGGCGATGGTGAGCCGACCAAGATCCGTCGCGAGATCCCACCGACCAAGATCCGGTCGCGGATCCGGCCGACCAAGATCCGGTCGCCGCGATCCCGGGAGGCGGGCGGGGCTCGGGCCTTGCTCGAGCTCGCTGGAGGTCTGGCGAGCCGCGAGCTCACCGGATCGGCGGCGGAGCTCGAGCTCCCGATCAAGGCGAGCCCGAGCTCTCCGCCATCCGGCGAGCTCGCGGCTCGCACCTCTGGCGAGCCTGGGGCCGAGCCCGAGCCAACCAGCTCGCCGGATCCCAAGGCAAGGCTCAGCCCCAAGCCGGCGAGGCTCACCCGGCCCACCGGAAGCCTCGCACCGCACGACGAGCGGCTCGGGACGGCGGGCTCCCGCGAGCCTCCCGCGCGCCGCGTGCTCCCTCTTGAGCCGGATCCTCCCGGCGGCCCGAGCCGCCGGGGAAGCGGGCGCGGCTTCGAGCCGCCGGGAAGCGGAGCGCGGTGGCGCGCGCCCGGACGAGCGGGTGGCGCGAGCGGCGGGTAGGGGCGGAGGGCGTCCGGAGAAAGGAAGCCATTGCGGCGGGGAGAGCAAGAAAGAGAGAGAGAGAGAACGAGAACGAAGGGAGGCTGGAGCGCGAGAGCTGCGGAAAATGACTTCCTCTTTTCAAAAGAGAAGTCATTTTCCGCGATTCCAAAGAGGAATTTTCCGTTGACCGGAAAATATTTTCCGTTGACCGGAAAATATTTTCCGTTGACCGTGTATTTTCCGCCGTCCAACACCGGAAATTCAGGAAAATATTTTTCTCAAGTTATTTTCCACGAAACGAATGGAGCATAAGAGTTAGGAAACACTCTGAGTGTTTCAGTAACTCAAGTGTCCTCGTAATATCTGCAATATCGCTCATTTCATAAAAAAAATTTGTTCTGCTTTCCCCTTGAGGTTAGTTCCATTGACCAATCCACATAAATTCGATATTCGATTGGATTCCTTTATTTTGTTTATTTTATTGCTTGATCACATATTTTTGGCTATAGACCCATCACCTCATCAAGCAAGTTACCTCAAAGCTCAACGGAAAAATTGCAAATCAATCAAAAATTTATTGCGTAAAATTCAATCAAATCCTAAAATAAATTAAGAAATGCAATTGCATTAACAATTTAACTTCATATGTCCAAATCCAATGTAGGTATGTGTCAATTGTGTGCAATATAAAACTCAGTACCCTTTCACGAGAATGCATGATGCTCTATGGCCACCCTTCCCATATAGGAATGAGCGGGTAAGGGGTACGAATTTCCACATTTTAAAAGGGGCTATAGATGAAAGTTTGAAGTATAGAATTTGACTCTCACGCTTTATAAAGAAGTAAGGCAAAAATTTTAGAGTGAGTTGAAAGATAGAGTAGAACAGACAAAAAAAAGAATATCTATAATCATATAGAGAAGATACTCTTTTCACAATATATGTAGAAAATAAGATAATTACAATGGTTTTGTCATGCCAAGCTAGAACGCTACAAAGAAGCTTTGTCAATGCTGTGGGACAACAAAGAAATCATTATTCAAAACCCTACTAATTCATGCACTAATTTCGCCAGATACAGATGCATAAAAGGAATATAAAAAGATTCTGTTTATTTAAAAAAAATAAATAATTTAGAAACTATTTCTTTATAAATGATCGTTTGTATTGCTCGAAATGCTTAGTCAATAAAAAGAAGTTTCCATAATCGAGTAAAGTTTATGTCTAAAAAAATTTTATGGATGAAGAAAATATTTTTCGTCAATTCATTTTTATAAGAGATAAAAGTTATTGTTTATAGGAAGATATTTTCCAAATTTTTTATTTTCTATGAAACAAACAAAGCGTACCAGAATGTCTAAAGAAAGGGTGCAATTATTTTTAAAAAAATATTTTCCAAATTATTTAATATTTGCAAAACAAATAAAGCGTTAAGTTTTACAGAAAATATTCCAAAAAAAGGGTGCAAAAACAGGAAAACAAGAAAGCAGTTCTTTTCTCCTTCAAAGCACCCATTTGCAGCCACTCGCTCACCTTCAAAAAGTCAATTTGCTTTTCTTTATAATTATCATTTTTCAAAACATTGGTGGGAATTTGAAAAAAAAAAAAAAATCAAAATATTAAAAAAATTCTCCAAAAACCTCAATCTATGCACATTATAACATAAATACCTATAATTTTTATGTCACAAAAAAAAATTCAAATTTATACGCGTGTAACATAATTTGGGTATTTGCATCATAATGGGTAAATTTAGGATTTTTGATAACATAAAAAAAATTTCAGGCTCACTTGATTGCTCATTTGTTTCCATGTATTACATGTAGAAGACATGCCGGCAAGGAAGATAACCATCACCTTTGCATTCACTGGTCAACTCTTGTTTAAACCACTAAAAGACGGGAAAACAAGGAAAATAATCGACTCTTCATGGAAAGATTGTAGCTTTCAAATTGCTACCGTGGCTACTTTGAGGATGCCAAGCCCTATAAATCCAACAAAGAACCCCAAGAAAAAGAATAGGAGAAAGCGTTTAGAAAAAGTACTCGGAAAAAAAGACAAATTGATCATGGACTCTATTTCAACATTGAAGCTTCCCATGATAGATCTGTCCGAATTAGATGGCTCAAAGCCAGGGACAGGTCGATGGGACTCCTTGTAAAGTCAAGTCCGAGAAGCCCTTGAAGAATTCGGCTGCTTCGAAGTCTTGACTGATAGGATGACCTTGGAGCTTCACAATGATGCGTTTCAAGAATTGGAGGCATTGCTTGAGCTCCCGACCGATGTGAAGCGTCGGTTCAATGTCCCAGATAAGCTGTATAATGGCTATTTTAGGGATCTTCCTCTTTCACCTCTCTACGAGGCATTTGCAATGACATACACCCCCAACTCGGGCTCTTTCGAAGGATTTGCATATCTCTTTTGGCCGGAGGGAAACACAAGATTTTGGTAATCCTTTTTATTATTATTATTATTAGTAATTATATTATTTGTTCCAATTAAGGAAGTGTTAAGAGACATTTTTATCAAATGGATCACCAATGACCTTGGTGATTTCCATTTACTTCGATGCAAGAAGAAAATGTAAAATGAATCATCTATGAAGATGCCAATCCACAACCCTATCTACAGAAATTGTGGTTTCGATGTGTGCCTTTTTTCATGAATATGCAGCGAGACAATGAAAACGTATGTGACGAGGGTTTTGGAGTTGGATTCACTAGTGAAGAAGCTGGTTTTGGGAAGCTTGGGCATAGAAAGGTACCTGGAATCTCTAGCCAAGTCGGTTAGATACCATGTCCATCTCCTGAGATATGCTGCTCCTTGGACTCCTGCTCCTGGGACCGAGGAGTCCAAGAAGCTTGGGGCTGTGTGCCATCGCGATTCAAACTTCGTGAGCATACTTCACCAAAACCATGTGAACGGATTGGAAGTGCAAACTAAGGACGGATGTTGGTTCGAGGTCGCCCCTTCCTCAACTACCTCTTTGATTGTCCTTGCTGGGGAGTCATTCTACGTGAGTCTCCCCCCACCCACTCTCTCTTTATTGAATTTGGTTCAAAAAGTAGGTGACATGCTATAAGAGCATCGAACAAGAATTCGAGAGCCCGACTTTACATATCAATCATAAATTATTTTTTATATATCTATTATTGATCATCACGTCCGGCAATAGCTAGAATTACGACATTAAAGCTAATTTCTTTGTGAAATTCTTATACACTGGTTCGCATGTGAAACATAGATTTGTGTATGGTTGAATGCATATTGATACAATGAAATTGATGCTAGCTTGTGATGCGACAGACCATCATCATTGTAAGCCTCTCCCTTTTTTTTCATTTTTTTGTGTGTGTAGGGATGGAGCAATGGGAGGTTACACAGCCCTTGTCACCGTGTAATGATGAGTGGGCACGAGGCAAGATATTGCATAGGAGTCTTCTCTTCCGTTCAAGGCACGATCCAGTGTCCAGATGAGCTTGTGGACGACCAACACCCTTTGCTTTTCAAGCCCTTTGATGTTGCCGGTCTCTCCCGCATCTTCAAAACCAAAGAGTTCGAAAGTGGAGCTTCGGCAATGGATACTTATTACAGAATTTGAAATCGAGATGCTTTCGAACCATCGAGTGTCCTTTAGCCCCACTAATCTATTGCGAGTCAAATTTTAAGGCATATGTTTTACCGTCGTTAATATTTACTCGAGTCACTTAGTTTTTGGGAAACTTATCAGGTTTCCCTTTCTTTCCCTTTGGGGCTTGTTTAGGTTATAATATCTATCCTGGAAGCTATGTGCTTCAGGCTGTTTATGATGAGATTACTTCTGGCAAGCAAGTATTGTAAAAGAAAATAACAAATAAATGGGTGTTCATGAAGAAATTTTCTTTATTTTCTCTCTTCTAAGGAAAAGAACTCTTTAATTATTTCCTACAAGCAGCAAAAAGCATTCTACTACTTTCAAAAATTTCAAAGAAAAAAGAGGTTATTGTGTAAATGAAATAAGGTTGGCTCACTTTAGATGTACTGTTATGTAGGAGCCAAAAAACGTCTCCATAAACACCGGTCTTTCATCTCTATATTTCTATTATTGATCATCACATCCGGCAATAGCTAGAATTATGACATTAAAGCTAATTTCTTTGTAAAATTCTCATAGATGGGTTCACATGTGAAACATAGATTCGTGTATGGTTGAATGCATATTGATACAATGAAATTGATGCTAACTTGTGATGAGACAGAGCATCATCATTGTGAGCCTCTCCCTTTTTTTTTTTTCATTTTTTTGCGTGTAGGGATGGAGCAACCGAAGGTTACACGGCCCTTGTCACCGTGTAATGATGAGTGGGCATGAGGCAAGATATTGCATAGAACTCTTCTCTTCCGTTCAAGGCACGATCCAATGTCCTGATGAGCTTGTGGACAACCAACACCCTTTGCTTTTCAAGCCCTTTGATGTTGCCGGTCTCTCCCGCATCTACAAAACCAAAGAGATCGCAAGTGGAGCTTCGGCAATGGATACTTATTACAGAATTTAAAATCGAGATACTTTCGAACCATCGAGTGTCCTTTAGCCCCACTAATCAATTGCGAGTCAAATCTTAAGGCATATGTTTTACCGTCATTAATAATTAATCGAGTGCATGTTACTTAGTTGTTGGGAAACTTATCAGGTTTCCCTTTCTTTCCCCTTTGGGGCTTTTTTAGGTTATAATATGAGCCAATTGCAGATCCTCGAAGCTATGTGCTTCAGGCTCTTGATGACGAGATTACTTCTGGCAAGCAAGTATAGTAAAAGAAAATAACAAAGAAATGGGTGTTCATGAAGAAATTTTCTTTATTTTCTCTCTTCTAAGGAAAAGAACTCTTTAATTATTTCCTACAAGCAGCAAAAAGCATTCTACTACTTTAAAAAACTTCAAAGAAAAAGAGGTTCTTGTGTAAATGAAATAAGGTTGGCTTACTTTAGATGTACTATCATGTAGGAGCCAAAAAATGTCTCCATAAGCACCGATCTTTCATCTCTATAAATCATGAAGAATTGATGCCTTAGTGAAGCGCTCGGATCTTATTGAAAATATATCTCGAGTTAATCCCGTAAAGGATGCCTTATCTTGGTAGATTTCTAGTTGGGAAATGAGAAGAGAATGGCTCTGTTACTCTCGATTGTGACAAAGCACTCTCCACTTGGAGTTTTTCCCTCAATACTGGTTACCAGTGTATCTTTTGTAGGAAAATATATTTTGAATTTAACACTCTTGTTTTTGTTGCTAAACTTTTCCATTTGATGGGACTTCTAAAGAGGCAAAGATCCAATGTGAAAGAGAACATAGTTAGCATAACAAAAACTACAGAATAATCAGAGGGGAAAAAAAGACACAATAAAGGCGCGATGATAACTATTTTGGTCAAAATTTGATTTTTGGAAGAAAAATAGATTTTTCTATTTTTATTTCTGCATAATTTTCTAAGCAAAAATTCGTTTATGATAACGATGCAAAATTTCTATTTTCAAAATAAAATTATGTTTGATAACGACATAAAAGGTCTCTTTCTAGGGGCGCAACAAATGGTGGCCGTGGCAGCGACCGATGAATAGCGGTACCAGTCGGCGGACAATAGCAAATGATGGCAACCGACGATCATCGACGATTGCCGAAAGGTAGCCAGCGACGCGACGATCGGCGATGATTGCCGGAAGGTAGCCAGCGGCAGGCAATAGATGACTGCATCAACAAGTAGGTGGTCGACTAATAGAGAGGACAAGCGATGAGAAGAGTTTTTATTTTTCATTTATATTCCAAACTTATTTATAAACTAAAAATTTATTTCAGAAATAGAAAAATAAAATTGCGTCACCAAACGGAATTATGTTCTAATAATAAGTCTAGAATAGAAAATTTGTTATTAAATAGAAATAGAATGATTGCCATATGCACCTAAGTAATCGGAAGGTGGATATCTCAATTTTTCAAAAGGATTTAAAAAAAGAAATTTACTTATTATGTCGAGAAAACTCCTACCATAGTTTTGAAATTGACAAAACTTTTTGTTCTTATTCTTAAGAATAATATACTTTTGAAATTATATCGTAGACTTTTGCCAAAGCCTATTCATTCTAGAAGTATTTCCTACTCTAACGCAATTCAAACTGAAACAGAGGCTAGAACAAAGATAGAATCAAACTCAGATTTATTGATCTTGCGACAATGATTTAGAATGAACGCAATAGGAATCTATTTTTCAATATCCGATTCTCTGGCGAAGAATCTCACTTACCTTCAACAAATACATTGATGGAATCAATCGCAAATTAATGAAATCAATCTTAAAGACAAGTTTCTTTTTGAGAAGCATCTACTTATGAAATCTAGATTCTAATTGTATGGGTAATCATAATCAACGGATTTTCATCTCAATCTTCAAACTGTCATAAGATTTCCTTAATCAATTCTGTCCAACGGATTGATCAGAATAAATTCCTTTGAAAAATGCCAACGGCTAGTGAGGCGTGGAGGAGTATTTAAGGAGGTCATTTAGTCTATTTGAGATAGTGCGTGAAAATTGAAATTCCAAAGTTTGAAATCTTTCCAACCACTTGTTCTTCATCGACAGTCCTTACAAATTGTATTCAAGAGAGAAAATCATAAGAAGAGTAACTTAGTGAGAGAAAATGAATCTTCCATTGAGTGGTTGCACTCGAAAAAAATTGTACTTCTTTGTTGATGCTATAGTGAATTCCAGCCTGAAGACTATCGGCATAAGAGAGTGGACATAGACTTAATCTAAGCTGAATTACTATAAATTTTCTGTGTAATTTTCTCTTCCCTTAGCTCTTTTTATTTAAATATGTTGCATCCTTTTAAGTATCGCAAAAATCAATTCAATCTCTTATTTTTTTTTGAATATTCTTCAAAAGTTTGGTGATTTGTTTATCATACTCTATTTGGTTCTCAAACTTTGTTCAAAATTTAATTTTCAAAAAAAATAAATTAAATACCTATTCACCCTCTCTAGGTGTTCATACTAGCTTTATCAATTAGTATGAAAGCCATGTGCTAATCTGTTGAAGTGTTTATACTTCTGAGTTAAAGATTTTCTATGGCTAGTTGTATAGCACAAAGACTCGTGGAGGGCCAGAGTAATACCAAGCTACCTTATTTTTATGAAAAAGAGTACAGTGTGTAGAAGAATAAAATGAAGGCATTCCGAAGATCTAGAAATCCACTAGAATGGGACGTTGTAAAAAGAAGATTAAACCCAAAGGCAACTTCTGCATCGACAAGGGATAAGAAGTCTTAGACAAAGATGCTGAGGAAATCAACCAAGTATAAATTACCAAGAGACAAGCTCTTGATGCAAAGGCCATCTAATTTTTTATACAGTGTTTTGTCCCCCGTTAAATATAACAGAATTTCTTCATGTGAAACAATTAAAGAAGTCTGGGATAAACTCCATGTCACCTATGAAGGAACAAATCATGTAAAGGAGACAAAAATAAATATCTTGCTTGGCTAATATGAATCCTTCAAGATGAAACTCGGAGAGTCTATTGGAGATATGTTCAGTCAATTTACAGAAATTGTAAATGGGTTGGCATATTAAGGTCAACCAATTTCTGCTCTAATGAAGGTCAACAAACTTTTGTGATGACTTTCAAAGGATCGGAACCATGTGAAAACATCAATTTGAGAGACAAAGAATCATGCCTCTCTATGTTGATGAGTTGATAGGCACTCTTCAATCGTAGGAAGTGAAACGGATCAATGACGAAGAGGCAAAGATCCAATGTGATTAAGTATTCAATCCATGCGATAATTAAAAAGATCATAAAATAGACATATTCAAAAGTAAGAGTTAATTCTTTGCTTGCAGGGGTTGTTGTTCCTGGGCGAGGCATTAATTTTTTAGGCTTCAATTTTCACCTAATTGCTGATTGTGTATTCCACATGGACATGCCCGAAGAGGATGGCAACCGCATGATTGCTTGAGTTAAAGTCAAGTCACTAACGCAAAACCTATATGCCAAAGAAAAAAGAAAAACTTGCATTGACAGGTTTTTTTTTTTTTTTTGGGTAAGGGTAAGAGATATATTAGCTATTGCAAAACGCTATACAATTGTACAGCAAGGGGGGCCCGGCACCAGCTTGCACTTAGAGAGAAAGTCGCAATGAGGAGAAAACTCTTGTTTAAACCACAAAAAGAGGGAAAACAAGGAAAATAGTCAAGTCTTCATGGAAAGATTGTAACTTTCAACTTGCTATAATAGCTACAATGAGGACCCCAAGCCTTATAAACTCAGAGAGAACCCCCCACCCCGAGAGGAAAGAATAGCGAGAAAACCTTTAGAAAAAGTACCCAGAATGAAAGATAGATTAATCATGAGCTCTTTTTCAACTCTAAAGCTTCCCCAGATATATTTGTTTGAATTAGATGGCTCAAAGCTAGGGACAGGTCGATGGGACTCCTCGCAAAGTCAACTCTGACAAGCCCTTGAAGAATTCGGTTGCTTCGAAGCCTTGAATGATAAGATGACCTTGAAGCTTCACAATGATGCATTCCAAGAATTGGAGGAATTGCTCAAGCTTCCAAACGATGTGAAGTGCCGATTTGACTTCTCGGATAAGCCGTACGTCGGCTAACACGCAAATCTTCCTCATGTGCCTCTCTACAAGGCATTTGGAGTTGGCTACGCCCCCAACTCGGGTTCTATCAGAGGATTAACATATCTCATGTGGCCAGAAAGAAACACAAGATTTTGGTAATCACTTTTTTGTCATTACTGGTAATTATATTATTTATTCCAATCAAGGAAGTGTATATCAAATGGATCACTAATGACGCGAGTTTGATTTTCATTTACTTTGATGCAAGAAAAAAATGTAAAATGAATCATTTGTGAAGATGCCAATCCACAACCCTATCTACAGAAATTGTGGTTTCGATGTGCGCCTTTTTTCATGAATATGCAGCGAGACAATGGATACGTATGTTACGAGGGTTTTGGAGTTGGATTCACTAGTGAAGAAGCTGGTTTTGGGAAGCTTGGGCATAGACAAGTACCTGGAATCTCTAGCCAAGTCGGTTAGATACAATTTCCATCTCATGAGATATGCTGCTCCTGGGACCGAAGAGTCCAAGAAGTCTAGGGCTTGGTGCCATCCCGACGCAAACTTCGTGATCGTACTTCACCAGAACCATGTGAACGGATTGGAAGTGCAAACTAAGGACGGATGTTGGTTCGAGGTCGCCCCTTCCTCAACTACCTCTTTCATTGTCCTCGCTGGGGAGTCATTCTACGTGAGTCTCCCCCACCCACTCTCTCTTTATTGAATTTGGTTCAAAAAGTAGGTGACATGCTATAAAAGCATCGAACGAGAATTCGGGAGCCCGACTTTACATATCAATCATAAATTATTTTTTATATTTCTATTATTGATCATCACATCTGGCAATAGCTAGAATTACGACATTAAAGCTAATTTCTTTGTGAAATTCTTATACACTGGTTCGCATGTGAAACATAGATTTGTGTATAGTTGAATGCATATTGATACAATGAAATTGATGCTAGCTTGTGATGAGACAGACCATCATCATTGTAAGCCTCTCCCTTTTTTTTCATTTTGTGTGTGTGTGTAGGGATCGGGAGGTTACACAACCCTTGTCACCGTGTAATGATGAGTGGGCACGAGGCAAGATATTGCATAGGAGTCTTCTCTTCCGTTCAAGGCACGATCCAGTGTCCAGATGAGCTTGTGGACGACCAACACCCTTTGCTTTTCAAGCCCTTTGATGTTGCCGGTCTCTCCCGCATCTTCAAAACCAAAGAGTTCGAAAGTGGAGCTTCGGCAATGGATACTTATTACAAAATTTGAAATCGAGATGCTTTTGAACCATCGAGTGTCCTTTAGCCCCACTAATCAATTGCGAGTCAAATCTTAAGGCATATGTTTTACCGTTGTTAATAATTAATCGAGTCACTTAGTTTTTGGGAAACTTATCAGGTTTCCCTTTCTTTCCCTTTGGGGCTTGTTTAGGTTATAATATCTATCCTAGAAGCTATGTGCTTCAGGCTATTTATGATGAGATTACTTCTGGCAAGCAAGTATTGTAAAAGAAAATAACAAATAAATGGGTGTTCATGAAGAAATTTTCTTTATTTTCTCTCTTCTAAGGAAAAGAACTCTTTAATTATTTCCTACAAGCAGCAAAAAGCATTCTACTACTTTCAAAAATTTCAAAGAAAAAGAGGTTATTGTGTAAATGAAATAAGGTTGGCTCACTTTAGATGTACTGTTATGTAGGAGCCAAAAAATGTCTCCATAAACACCGGTCTTTCATCTCTATAAATCATGAAGAATTGATGCCTTAGTGAAGTGCTTGGACCTTATTGAAAATATATCTCGAGTTAATCCTGTAAAGGATGCCTTATCTTGGTAGATTTCTAGCTGGGAAATGAGAAGGGAATGGCTTCGTTACTCTCGATTGTGACAGAGCACTCTCCACCTGGAGCTTTTCCCTCAATATTGGTTACCCAGTGTATCTTTTATAGGAAAATATATTTTAAATTTAACACTCTTGTGTTGTTGCTAAACTTTTCCATTTGATGGGACTTCTAAAGAGGCAAAGATCCAATGTGAAAGGGAACATAGTTAGCGTAACAAAAACTATAGAATAACCAAAGGGGAAAAAAGACACAATAAATGCGCAATGATAACCATTTTGGTCAGAAATTTATTTTTGGAAAAAAATAGATTTTTCTTTTTTTATTTCTACATGATTTTTTGAGCAAAAATTCATTTTTGATAACGATGCAAAATTTCTATTTTTGAAATAAAATTACGTTTGATAAGGACATAAAATGTCTCTTTCTTGGGGCGCGACAGATGGTGGCCATGGCAACGACCGATGAACAGCGGTAGTAGTTGGCAGACAACAGCAAATGATGGTGACCGACGATCGGTGATGATTGCCGGAAGGTAGCCAATGACTGGCAATAGATGACGGCATCAACGAGTAGGTGGTCAACTAATAGAGAGGACAAGTGATGAGAAGAGTTTTTATTTTTCATTTATATTCCAAACTTATTTCTAGACTAAAAATTTATTCCAGAAATAGAAAAATAAAATTGCGTCACCAAACGAATTTCTATTCAAGAAATAAGTTTGGAAAAAAAAAAATTGTTATTGAATAGAAATAGAATGATTGCCATATGCACCCTAAGTAATCAAAAGGTGGATATCTCAATTTTCAAAAGGATTTAATAAAGAAATTTACTTATGTCGATAAAACTCCTACCATAGTTTTGAAGTCTGAAATCTTTCCAACCACTTGTTCTTCATCGACAGTCCTTACAAATTGTATTCAAGAGAGAAAATCACAAGAAGAGTGACTTAGTGAGAGAAAATGAATCTTCCATTGAGTGGTTGCGCTCGAAAAAATTGTACTTCTTTGCTGATGCTTTAGTGAATTCCAGCCTGAAGACTATCGACATAAGAGAGTGGACGTAGACTTAATCAAAGCTAATTTACTATAAATTTCGTGTGTAATTTTCTCTTCCCTTAGATCTTTTTATTTAAATATGTTGCATCCTTTTAAGTATCGCAAAAATCAATTCAAGCTCTTTTTATTCTTCAAATATGTTTATCAGACTCTATTTGGTTCTCAAACTTTGTTCGAAATTTATTTTTCAAAAACAAAAATTTAAACACCTATTCACCCCCTCTAGGTGTTCATACTAGCTTTATCAATTGGTATAAGAGCTCTGTGCTCATCTATTGAAGTGTTTATATTTCTAAGTTCAAGATTTTCTATGGCTAATTGTTTAGCACCAGGACTCGTGGAGGGGCAAAGTAATACTAGGCCATTTTATTTTGATGGAAAAGAGCACAGTGTGTGGAAGAATAAAATGAAGACATTCTAGAGATCTAGAGATCCACTAGAATGGGATGTTGTAAAAAGAAGAATAAACCCAAAGGCAACTTCTGCATCCGACAAGGGATAAGAAGTCTTAGACAAAGATGCTGGGGAAACCAACTAAGTAGAAATTACCAAGAGACAAGCTCTTGATGCAAATGTCATCTAATTTTTTATACTATATTTTGTCCCCCGATGAATATAACATAATACAATTAAAGAAGTCTGGGATAGACTTCATGTTATCTATGAAGGAACAGATCATGTAAAGGAGACAAAAATAAATATCTTGCTTGGCTAATATGAATCCTTCAGGATGAAACCTGAAGAGTCTATTGAAGATATGTTCAATCAATTTACAGAAATTGTAAATGGGTTGGCATATTAAGGTTAACCAATTTTTGCTCTAATGAAGGTCAACAAACTTTGCGATGACTTTCAAAGGATCGGAACCATGTGAAAACATCAATTCGGGAGACAAAGAATTATGCCTCTCTCTGTTGATGAGTTGATAGGCACTCTTCAATCGTATGAAGTGAAACAAATCAATGACAAAGAGGCAAAGATCTAATGTGATTAAGTACTCAATCCATGCGATAATTAAAAAGATCATAAAATAGCAATATTCAAAAGTAAGAGTTACTTCTTTGCTTGCAGGGGTTGCTGTTTTTGGGCGAGGTATTAATTTTAGGCTTCATTTTTCACCTAACTGATGATTGTGTATTCCACGTGGACATGCCCGAAGAGATGGCAACCGCATGATTGCTTTAGTTAAAGTTAAGTCACTAATTGGAAAACCTATATGCCAAAGAAAAAAGAAAAACTTGCATTGACTGGTTAACTCAATTCTTCATGGAAAGATTGTAACTTTCAAATTGCTACAGTAGCTACTATGAGGACCCCAAGCCCTCTAAACTTAGCGAAGAACCCCCCCCAAGGAAAGAACAGCAAAAAACTTTAGAAAAAGTACCTAAAATGAAAGACAAATTGATCATGAGCTCTTTTTCAACTCTAAAGCTTCCCCAGATAGATCTGTCCGAATTAGATGGCTCAAAGTCAGGGATAGGTCGATGGGACTCCTCGCAAAGTCAACTCCGACAAGCCCTTGAAGAATTCGGTTGCTTTGAAGCCTTGCATGATAAGATGACCTTGAAGCTTCACAATGATGCGTTCCAAGAATTGGAGGAATTGCTCAAGCTTCCAAACGATGTGAAGTGCCGATTTGACTTCCTGGATAAGCTGTACATCGGCTAACATGCAAATCTTCCTCGTGTGCCTCTCTAAGAGGCATTTGGAGTTGGCTATGCCCCCAACTCGGGCTCTATCGAAGGATTAGCAGATCTCATGTGGCCAGAAAGAAACACAAGATTTTGGTAATCACTTTTTTGTCACTACTGGTAATTATATTATTTATTCCAATCAAGGAAGTGTTAAGAGCCATGTCTATCAAATGGATCACTAATGAAGTGAGCTTGATTTTCATTTACTTCAATGCAAGAAGAAAATGTAAAATGAATCATCTGTGAAGATGCCAATCCACAGCCCTATCTACAGAAATTGTGGTTTTGATGTGCGCCTTTTTTCATGAATATGCAACGAGAAAATGAATACGTATGTTACGAGGGTTTTGGAGTTGGATTCACTAGTGAAGAAGCTGGTTTTGAGAAGCTTGGGCGTAGACAAGTACCTAGAATCTCTAGCCAAGTCGGTTAGATACAATTTCCATCTCTTGAGATATGCTGCTCTTAAGATCGAGGAGTCCAAGAAGTCTAGGGCTTGGTGCCATTGCGACGCAAACTTCGTGATCGTACTTCACCAGAACCATGTGAACGGATTGGAAGTGCAAACTAAGGACAAATGTCGGTTCGAGGTCGCTCCTTCCTCAACTACCTCTTTGACTGTCCTTGCTGTAGAGTCATTCTACGTGAGTCTCCCCCACCCACTCTCTCTTTATTGAATTTGCTTCAAAAAGTAGGTAACATGCTATAAGAGCATCAAGCAAGAATTCGGGAACCTAACTTTACATATTAATTGTAAATTATTGTTTATATTTCTAGTATTGACATCACGCCTGGCAATAGCTAGAATTACGACATTAAAGTTGATTTTTTTGTGAAATTCTTATAGACCGGTTCACATGTGAAACATAGATTCGTGTACAGTTGAATGCATATTGATACGACGAAATTGATGCTAGCTTGTGATTAAACAGACCATCATCATTGTGAGCCTCTCCCTTTTTTTTCATTTTTTGCATGTAGGGATGGAGCAATGGGAGATTACATGGTGACAAACACAGCTCTTGTCATCGTGTAATGATGAGTGGGCACGAGGCAAGATATTGCATAGGACTCCTCTTCCGTTCAAGGCACGAATCAGTGTCCTGATGAGCTTGTGGACGACCAACACCCTTTGCTTTTCAAGTCCTTTGATGTTGCCAGTCTCTCCCGCATCTACAAGACCAAAGAGGGTGATGGATATTTATTACAGAATTTGAAGTTGAGATGCTTTCAAACCATCGAGTGTCCTTTAGTCCCACCAATCAATTGCGAGTCAAATCTTAAGGCATACATTTTATCGTCGTTAAAAATTAATTGAGTGCATGTTGCTCGGTATTTGGGAAACCTATCAGGTTTCCCTTTCTTTCCCCTTTGGAGCTTGTTTAGGTTATAATATCTTAGCCAATTGCAGATACTTGAAGCGAGTATTGTAAAAGAAAATAGCAAAGAAATGGGCATTCATGAAGAAATTTTTTTTCTTTTCTCTCTTCTAAGCAAATAACTCTTTAATTATTTCCTACAAGTAGCAAAAAGCATTCTACTACTTTCAAAAATTTCAAAGAAAAAGAGGTTCTTGTGTAAATTAAATAAGGTTGCCTCACATTAGATATACTATTATGTAGGAGCCAAAAAACATCTCTATAAACACTAGTCTTTCATCTCTAATTGTTAAATTTTTGCAAACGAAAAGGAATGAGGATAAAATGGGGGAGATTATCAAAGTCTTTTGAATCATTTCCATTGCATGTAAATGCAAAACCTAATGTTTTTTTCTACGATGTATAGGTAGATCAAGATGGTAGATTAACAAATTTATTTTGAATGGATAGCTTGTCCAAATTTGATTACGACTATTTTGGTGATATGCTAGTGTTTAATACCACGTATTGAGCCAACAAATATAATATGATTTGTGCACCTTTTGTTAGGTTAATCACCATTAGAATAATACTCTATTCGGCTATGCATTTATGTTGGACAATACTGTAGAATTATTTATTTGGTTATTAGATGCATTTTTTAAATTTATTGGAAATAAGGCTCCGCAAAACCATATTCACTAATCAAGACCAAATAATAACAAAAGCCATTAGAATGGCGATTTCGAATACACAACACAATTTATGCACTTGGCACATCAAGAAAAATGCTAATCAAAACATTCTACATTTTTACCATAAGCAAAGTTTTGAGAATAAACATTTCTTAGCGCTTATGTATAAATGCAAATTAGATAATAAATTTGAATCCACTTACAGAGAAATGGAAGATGAGTGGTACAACAAGAGTGGTACAACAAAAGTAACAATTGGCTTTAGAGATTATATAACTTTAGACTTAAATGGAGTTTAGCTTTTGGTCATGTATTTTTTTATGCAGTATAAGATCAAGTAAAAAAAGAGAGTACTAATAATGTTTTCTAGCATACAAACAAATTGATTGATTACCAATTAAGCTCTTTTTATACGCAAAATTATTTAATACATGACTAAAAAATTGTCAAAATCCATTCATAATCCTCAACAGCACGATATACAGTGATGGTTGCATCTACCAAAAAAAAAAACCGACTAAATTAGCAAAATATAAATACAAATTGAGAACTAAGAATGACATTCTTGATTATGAAAAATTTAGATTTACTGTAGAACCACCAAAGTTATTATGATAAAAAGTACTTCGAAATTGATTTTACTTACTCGAATAATATGGGAAAATAATTTCATTATGTGTTATTTAGACAACCAACTCTAATATGTTAATTAACATCATGCAACATAAGTAAAAAACTTAATTGATCATATTAATAAGAATAATATGTCACTCATGTCGATATTCTATTTGTGGGGGAAGTTCTTTCTTCAATTTTTTCTTCTTTTTTTTATTTGAGCTTTTAAGCCTTCCATTACTTGTTCTATTTGTTTTCCTTGAAGGGCGTCCGATATTGAATATCGCACAAAGGATCCTTGTTATCATTATCAACACTAGCATTAGTCACAACTACACTTAACTTGTATGATGAAATTTCAACTTTCGTTTCTTCCATATTCTTCCTTATTATTCTCATAGTATTTACATCTTCGGCACCCAAATTCATTTGTTCAAAAGATTCTTGCATTAACATGGAAAATCAATTAAATTTAAATGGACCTAGTGACATTTGATAAGATTTATCATTCACAATCCATTTTTTGATATCCTTAGTCTGCCTTTTCAAAATATAGGAAAATTGAATGCTCATAACTACCGATATGTTCCTATTTAGCATGTGCAATGTATTGCGATACAACCACTCTTTCGATTAAAATAATTTGTATTCACAGGAAATTGATAAGTCTTTAGGGTTAGATTTGATAACGTGTTCATGTTGAACCCTCATACACTTGAGAGTAAATAAATAAACCAATCCATCGAATATAGTACTTGAAATATGTTCAAAGCAACTTTGCAAAAATTCTTTATTAAATCTTTGAAAAATGATATGGGTACACACTAAAGCAGCATGCGTCAAAATCCTATTATTCAAAACTTACAATTTGGGCTGCTCAAAAGAACTGTGATCATCTTGACTTTTAATTTCTCTCATGTGCTTCAATTACTCTTCATAGAGGTAGACAAATTCTACAAGGGTCGATGTTTTCGTAGACATATGCTGGAAGACATTATTGGTATCCTCACTTCTTTAACTTGATCTTATATCACATGAAAAAATATCATGACCAAAAGCTGAACTCCATTTATGTCTAAGGCCATACAATATCTAAAGTCAATTGTTATTTTGAGTACCTCACTCATTTTCCATTTCTCTCTAAATAGATTCAAATTCATCATCCAATTTGCATATATACATAAGCACTGAAAAATATTTATCTTTAAAATTCGGCTTATGATATAGATGTGGAATATTTTAATTGATATTTTTCTCGATGTATCGAGTGCATAAACGGTGTTGTGTATTCGAAAACACAATCTTAATGGCTTTTGCTATTACTTGGTCTTAATCAGTGAATATGGTTTTTAGAACCTTATTTCCAACAAACTCCAAAAATATATCTAATAACTAAATAAATAATTCTGCAATTCATCCAACAAAAATGTATAGCCAAACGAAGTATTCTTCCAATAGTGATTAAGTTCAACAAAAGGTGAACAAATCATATTATATTTGTTGATTTGATACGTGGATTAAGCACTAGTATATCACCAAAAAAATCATAATCAAATTTGAACAAGCCATCTCTCCAAAATAAATTTGTCAATCTACTATCTTCATCTACCTACACATTGTAGAAAAATATTGAGTTTTGCATTTGCATATAATGAAAATGATTTAAAAGACTTTGATAATCTCCCATACTTATACCATTATTCCTTTCGGTTTGCAAAAAAATTGATAATCACGAAAAATAAAATCTAAATTTTTGCTTCATCCTGCTTTGTTTGCTAAGAACTTATATGCCGTAACCTCCAAAATGTCTACTTTAATCATATCAACTAAAACACCCTTACAAGTATTAGAAATTATTCTTCTACATCTAATCAAATGTTTTTTTTATCTTCCACATCAAATGCATATTATGCTCGAGAACATACTCTATAATTTTATAGACACCGTTATCAACCTTAAATTTGATGTGGGCAAGACACCCACATCTAACTTCAAAACTCTCATTTTTTTTCTTAATTAGTTGGACTAACCCAATGCCCCCGACAATTACACAAAAAAGTCTATTGGATTATTTCTCATTTTCTATTTTTAATCGTATTACCATTTCTCATTCCAAATCCTTTACCAATTGTATAGGCCATATACTTATGATATACTTCAAGTTCATTAGAAAAAACTATCCCTACAACAACCTCAAATCATTTTTTTGCATCACGCATTATATGTGCAAGATGAGAAGTTTCATGCTACAACCAAATGAATAACAAGTAATTAACGTAATGTTCTAGCAAAAAACATAACATCACATCCGTTACCAAAGAAAACAAAAAAATGTTTTATATAGTATGAGTAAAGTTTTACCTCAGATTCAGTCATCCGATAACTTTACAAGTGCAAATTAATTGAGGTGATGCCTATAAAATAGAAATAATCTTCAAAGTTTCCTCTTAATGAAATACAAAACAAATACTTTTAGAACACAATCACTTGCACTTGTACATATCAACCAATTAATTTTAACTCATGAAAAACCAACTATTTGCTTAACAAACAAGGAGGAATCAAGACTTTTCTTGGAGCCATGAGAGTCCCATTGACATCAACTAATTTAAGCATCTTTCTTTCTTAATACAATATTCAATGGATTAGTTTATTCATCAATCGATGGAACTCTCTGAACCAATCCTTAGTGCTTTTGCTTATCCAATTGAATTATCATCAACTATCATGCCAAATAGCGTGGTCTAATTTTGAGTGAAATGATTGGGAATGAATCAAATAATAAAAAAGTTAGCATTCAACCCTCCGTCCTCAACTCAAAGACTACCATTGACATCAAACAAAGCAATTAAATCAAGTTTTCTTGCTGCCACTCTATTCAAGATCTCTTATGGCCATCAAATGAAGTAAAATGTCAAAGGTTAAATGGGCAACAAATTCCCTGTGATAAACTAATTCTAGAAAATCATCCAAACAACATGAGCAAGCTCTAAATCAAAAGGTGCATTTGGCTAGAACAAATTTCAAATGCAAAGTGTGATTCTTTCAAGTAGTTTCCATCTATAGCAACTTGTAAAATCATGAAAAACCAATTATTTTCTTAACAAACAAAGAAGTTCTTGTAGTTTGCAGTTTGTTAGTCGAAAAATGCTTAAGCTTCTTCTATAAAACCACCTGTTTTTGGAGTCAAAAAGTCAAAGAGTCTTGACCAAGAGGTTTCACGTTTCCTACCATAATCAAGGCAAATGGTTTGTTCTACATGAAAGATGCATGGTCCGTGCTAGGCATTTGCTTGCTACAAATTATGGCACTCATGTCATAGAATGGGAAAAGCTAGTTGCAATTAGGGTATGTCTCTATATGGATTTCTTATTTTTCCGTGTTCATTGTTAACCAAAATACATGACTATGTTGCCACAAATCAAGAAGCTTTAAGTCTCTAACCTGGAAAACATTGACCGGTTTCTCCAATTCAGTAATATACTGAAGTTTACATACCCTCAAATGCTATCCTAAATGCTTGTAGAGAAAACCAAAATAAGTCACTCCTATGCCTCCTGTCACATGAACTAAAAAAGAAGACAAAGCAACTAGTTTGTAGTATTCATATTCACATCACAGCTTTGCACTAAAACATGAGAGAAGCATTTACATTGTGATACAAGCTACTTCAGCGACGAACAATCATCTTCTCTAGATATAAATATTTACAAAATGAGAGTAGAGGTTGCGATTACAGGAAATTGGTGCTCATATGAATCAATTTATAGTAAGATAAAAAAATTCAAACTTCACAAGAACTGGAGTGTTGTATAACTATGTTAGCGAGCCCACATTCTGAGTAATCTTCTCTTCTATTCAATTTAAATCTCGATGCTTATCTCTACTTAATTGACATACCGTGTTTATTTTACTATTGATCGATAGTGAATGCTCCAATGATCAGTTTAATGATAGGAAAAAAAGAGGAAGGAAAGGTCTAACTTATCACAACAATGAGAGAGCTGGTGGCAAGAGGTCAAGTAATGCTCAACACCATATTTAACATACGTTCCACATATTCTTCTTTGCCCTCATACATCTAAGGCATAGAGTTTTTTCCCATATTAACTGCTAATCCAAATGTCAATGCTATAATCTAAGGAAATAAGTTAGATTTACTTCACCAGTAACATTAGCTCGACAGTTGCTAACAAACCCAATTCTAACCATATGAGGACAAATCACCTAGAAATGTCTCAGTTTGGCTAAGCATTGGAAAAGGAAATATGTACAAAATTAACATCAACACACAAGCACACAACCCTAGACAAAGTAGCCTTTTTTTCAATGACCACATTGCATCAATCCAAATGAAATCTATGGAAAACCCTAAACTCCGGATGCAGGGATGAATCAAAGCTACCAATAGGGCTTCAACAGGCAACAGTGAGGCTCAGGGAGTCAACAACGGAGGCATCAACATCGAAGTCAGCTTCACGAGGAAAGAGAAAGAGAAAGCAACGTGGAAGTCGAGAAGAGTATCGACGGCCTCGACACATGAGTAGGGGGCGCTTCGTAGAGGAAAGAGAGAATAGAGCAGAGGTCATGAGGAGTGAGGGAAAAAAGTAATGACATGATCGGGGAGGCGACAATGGAGGCAAAGACGAAGGCACGTTGGCGTCATAGTTCACTAGTAGAGAGAGAGAGAGAGAGAGAGAGTAGAGCAAAGCGATTTTTAACGCTTTAGTGTGATCTTTGACGTCCATCCGTAATGGAACAGAACAGTTCAATGGGGAGAGAGAGGAGAGAGGGTTCATAGTCAGTAAATTTGAATCGTGGGCCCGAATGGACACGTGTACATCACTGAATGATTTCGCATATGATCCTACGTGAAGTATTAGATTCAGCCAATATTTTCTTGAATATTTTCTCCAGCAGGAAAAAAGGCAGCCACGTGTCAATTGCTGAATGGTCCGGCTTCTTAATGACGTGGAGGGGCCGGCCCACGCGACATTTTCTCGTCCATCCGCTGCTTTTGAAGGCGAGGGGCCGGCTTCTTCGCTTTCTTCAGAATCGGGCCTGGGCTGATGTGGAAGAAGACCGGGGGGGATCATCGGCGTCGGACGCAGAACCGGCGGCCCTTCAAGTAGACCGACCCGAGTAAGACCCGACCCGATCGGTGTCGCCCCACGGGGGAAGCGAGGGAGAGGGAGAGAATTACGATTTGCGGCATCGCGTGCTCTTCCGAAGCGAATGGATAGAGCGGGGTCTGAACCCAAGAAGAGAAAGCTCAATCCACCGCCTCGCAGGTCGTTCTTTCTCGTTTCTGTCTTTCTGTCTTTTTTCAGTTTTCGATGGGCAAGAACTACGTGATCTTATGAAAGTATCTAATGAAACATGCGTTGTAAGAGGGTTCGTGGAGGAAATTCTTTGCTTTGCTACTTAGAAGTTTCTTGGCATGAGTCCCATGACCATTTTTTAATTGCTTATTAGATGAGGGGTTGGGTTGGAGTTTCTGTGATTTTTTCAGTTCTGGGTCGTGTTCGTGCGGGGCTAGGGTCGGTGAGATTGGTTCTTGGAGTTGGATTTGGTGTTTAGGCGATCGATCGGTTCTGGGCATTGGAAGAGGAAAAAAAAGATCATGGCATTTTTTCGGGTGCTCGGGATTGAAGTGCTTCGTGTGTAAATGGCAGCATTTTGACATTCTACCAGAAGCGGAGGGTGATTGATTTCAGCTCATTTCTCTGTTGTTTCCAAGACATTGTTGATTGAACTCCTGCCATGTTGAGCCCAATGGTAAGAACAGTTGAGCTAAGGTCGGAAAGCCAAATGGTCTGGTAAATCAGTTGGAACAGAACTCTCGGGTGGAGATGAGACTGGCCTGGTTGATTGAGTGGATGGGTTTTAGTTAATCTCATGGATCATGATGTATATTGGATTCATCTAATAGAGTCTAGTGATAGGGAATTTTGGAGAGATGAATTCATTTGTCTATTGGGGAAGGGAATTTCGGAGAGACGGATTCATTTGTCTATTGGGGAAGTACCGCTGTGCATTTGGACAATTTTTCGCACACAGTATCCGTTGTTTCAAATGAAGACATGCTTTAAATTAAGGAGTTTCGTGAGGGAGGTCTATCTGTCCTAAGAAGGAAGTTGTGAGTACTTTCATGCAGATGGACTCTTGCTCATTTGGACTAGAATGAGCAGTTGAGGGAACTTTATTTATCCATTTTTCCACCGATTAATGTTGCTCGGAGCAATATTGATTTTTCCACATGGACCTAATGAAAGAGTGAAGTGGCTCTTCTCAGTTGCTCAACCGCTTATCCTGATGTATTGCTAACTAAGCTTTCCAATCATCTCAAAGTGGACACTGGAGTGGGACCCTCCAGGACGGTTTCAAATGACTGTACTTCTCTTAGAAGAGAAAAAGTGATGCGATTAGGAAAATCTATATTGCATGTTTTAGGATTACAGCAATTTGCTTTTTACCACTTGTAGTACAGTATGTGTAGCTTGTTCAGAAAGGAGTCATGTCCCTAGAACGGGCAAATTTTACATCCTGAGAAAACCTGATGTCATTTCCACATTTTGGAGAATTTACATTACTTTCCATTTCAAACTCTAAGAGAGTTTTGATTCTCTTCTTTAGATTTATTCTGTTCCAGGAAATCTGATCTCTTCATGAATTTTTTAGCTCCAACCAATTGTTGCGAGTCTGGGGGATAGAATTACTTGGGGTTATTTTCATTGTTAAGATTAAGCACTTACAATGCTTTGTGTGCTTTCCTATGCCCACAATCTGTGGTCCGGAAAGCAAAACTTTAAAAGTCTCTGTTTATAGGTTATACATGAATTTAGTCCTGCTTCATGGCACATCTCATTCTATGTATTCTTTATCAGGCAATATCATATTCTGATCTTGATCATGTCTTGCGTACTGCATAGTTCTATTCATATTGGAGAAAACAATATTATCCTCATTCCTCTTATTGCATCATTAGTTGCCAACAATTTGTTTGAGAAGTTTGCCTATAATTGGCCTTGGACTGTATTTGCTTGCCTAGCCCATCTAATACCAGCCCTCTGCATTGGGGTGTAGCTGATAGTTGGTTCTTGCTTATGGAAGTTGCTCTTTATTGGTCTTAAGTTTGCAATCTCCTTCTGTGTTGGCCTTTTCTTTCTTCCTTGTTAGTGTCTCTTTGTTATTTTAGTAAGATGATCCTCGTCAGTCAGCAGTAGCGGTGTTAGTGAATTGCCACCAGCAGTGGGTCGTTGCAGTCCTACTATATTTTCCACGTTTCTTATTTGCTTATGACATATGAGAGCGTGATATTAGCTACATAAACCATCCATGATTGCAGGAATCTTTCCTCGCCTCATGCAAATGAAGAAAGAGCCGGAAAATCTCCTACTCAAAGTTCGATTGTAAGTGCATTTTCTTTGCTAAGTCCCTCCATACATGACCAATTTTCTTTTGGATTTCATTTGATGGCATTTTATTTCTCTATGTTTCTGCAGGGTAGTTCCAGTGGTATGAATATGAAGATTGAACAAGCCAAAAGATTTGCAGTCACGCAAGCACAACGTGATGGTTGCACTGGAAACTACCGCATCTTCGATTCGCCTTATGGAAACTTTCTGGTACCTGTCATCCCTACTCATGCAGACCTAGGTGGATGATTGCTCTTGCTTTTGCCAATTTTTCTGGACTGCATTGTACATACCGGGACTCATTTTATGAAGTTGATACAAAATTGTAAAAATGTGCCGAGCTATGTGTTCTTAGCATCACACCCTTGACTGATTCAATCTGCTGTTATGTTTTGCTGTTTACAGGCTGTAGAAATTAATATAGGAGAAAAAAAAGAGCGATGTAGAAATTGACAGAAGGAACGAGGAGAATGTGTAAAACTGATTAGGGTTTACCACATCTCACACCTTTTATTATTAAATAATACTTAATGACCATAATAACCCTATCAGTGTTAATGACCATAATAGAGGAGAAAACTCCAAGTCGTGGTCTTTTCTTTGGTGATCATGGTCATAGAGGAGTGGAAGCATTTTCGGATGCTAATTGGGCTAGGTCTCCTACAGATAGAAGGTCTACATCGGGTTACTGCACTTTTGTGAGAAAAACCTAGTATCTTGGAAGGGTAAGAAGCAAAGTGCTGTGGCTAGATCTAGTGCGGAATTAGAATACAAAGCTATGGCTCAAGCTACTTAATTTTCTTTTTCTTTTTTAATTCAAATTATTTTTAATTTCCTTTTTCTTTCCTTTTTTTTTCTTTTCTTTGTTTCCCATCTTCTTTTTCTTGGCTAGTTGTTTGCCGTTGCCAAGCGAACCTCAACTCATCGATCTTAAGCTCGCGCTCTGTACTCTCGCTTATCATTTTCTTTATTTATTCTATCATGCAGTTGTATATTGCTTAAGCAAAGAGCTCTATATGTTTTGCTTCTTTTATCTTTTGTTTATTAGAACACAAAAGACGTAAGGAGAGAACAAGCCCACTCAACTGGAAGATTTTCATGAGGGTTGTACATGCTATGCTTATTTTCTCTTTTGCTTTTTTTTAAAATCCATACAAACATTTTTTTAGAGTAGATGAGCATTTGGCGATAGTGAGGGAACAAAGATATGAAGTAATTTTGCATGGATTTAAAGGCAAGTTCATATTTGATGGATTTATAGGTTGGTAAGTAATGAATCCCTAAGTGGTGAAGTTTTAGAAAATATTTTGCTACCGAATACCGGAAAATATTTTCAGATTTTAGCCGAACATCAGAAAATATTGTTATTTTCCCGGAAAATGATTTCTGAGAAAATATTTTCCAAAAATGGTCCATTTTCACGAAATGAACAGACTCTTAATTTCTATAGAGCCAAGTACCTGTTAGATGATTCTGTAACTCTCTTCCAGTCAACACTAACAACACGATTTTCCTCCATTATTGGAAATTGGTGATCCCTTCTAACTTCTTCTCTATCAAACGATTAGAGAATGTAGACACAACCTTGCTACTACACCTCTATTCTTTGCCATAATTCGATGTGTACCAATATAAGGCAAGAACTTTCAGCACAATTACCAAATTCAAATCCCTCTAGATAATTCAATTCAATAAACTACCGTGATTTGTTTCAAACAATCAAAATCTCCATAATACTTCAATCAACTTATCATATTTCATCAAGACAAACGCCCAAATCATAGATTATGCCCAACCAAAAACCACTTCATCCAACATCAATTTCGTGGTGAACAAGATCAGCATCTCTATCAAACAAGTTGCTGCAATATAATTTTTTTTTTTCAACTGGATAACAACGAACACACGAGCGAACCTTAGAAGACCACACTAATCAGATCAGCTTACATGGAGGGGCGTGATCTCAACCAGCGTTAGATCTTGAATGGATTGACAAGATTGCGTGACGCTAGACAATATCAAATCTAAGCCAACGAGGCTAGATCTGAGCCGACTATGCTCATCAACATCAAATCTAGACTCGAGAGGGCTGGCCAACACCGGCTTGGGTTGAGTGATGCTTGTTGATGTGGCTCTGATGTAGAACTTGACAGAAGGAACAAGGAGAACGTGTAAAACCGATTAGGGTTGAACACGTCTCACACCTTTTATTATTAAATAATACTTAATGATCATAATAACCCTATTAGTGTTAATGACTATAATAACTTTCACACTGTAACACAGGCCATGGCATTGCAGTAGGTTTTACTTTGCCAAGCCATCTGCAGTATATAATATTGCAAGCTTCGAGAGGATGCTCGAAATCAGATTGAATGAGTCATTCATATGAAAGACCCGTGATCTGCATAAAGCCATCTGTAGCATATAATATTGGCAAGCTTGGAGAAGATGCTTGAGATAAGATCGAATGAGTCATTCACATTAACGTCACGCGTGGATCATGTAGCATTCGCCGTGCCCGTGTTTTTTATGCTGAATTGTTTAAGTAGCAAGCGGTTAATGTTATATGCGCAACTTGCCAACTTCGCATTTTGTGACTTCGGCGCTGTTTCCATCGTGTTGACTTTTGCTTTTAGCGTTTCACCAGGGGCAGGGCCGTGAGGGTTTGGGTCGTGAAAGTTCGGTTCACGCCTTCCCTTTTGTACTTATGATTCGTGCCGTCTCGGGTCCGGCCAGAAAGTTTCGGCCCATGTTGTTCCTTTTCGTCTCGGATCGCGGCATGAGTCGCCCATTTTGTGTTTGTAATTTGGCGTCGCCTCTTGGGAGATTTGCTTGGAGTTAGATTAGAAAGGGTCGTCTTTTTTATTGCTCTGGAATCATTTCTTGTAAGGAGGATTCAAAGTGGACTTACGGATATGGTTCTTGGGTTAGGTACGGTACGGTTGCTTCGGTTTGAATCAGCATTGGGCCCTTAGTTGAGTTTGACCATGTCTGAAGGTTCGGACGGGCGTGACCGTGCGTTGCATCCTTTGACCCAGGTTGGAGAACTTGCAGTTACGTCTTAAATCTCTCTCTGTCTCTCTCTGTCTTAAATGTCTCGCTCTCTCTCTAATTAAGTCAACAGTTTGCGGCATTTTGTAATCATGGGAACAGAAGGACGTGCTAGTCATTGGATAGTTGTCACACCATCTCATTTAAAAGAACTATAATATGGATTTGCTCCATGACTCATCGATTCACGGACCACCGAGACGTCATGCGTGGAAAACATCAAATGCAACCTTTACCGCCATCGAACAATTTCCAGTCATTAAATAATTCGCCGACGGCTCGATTTAAAGTATCCTATGAAGCCCGACATGTCACCGATATGACGTGTAGATACAAATCATATTTCGGTGTTCAGCTATAGTTATATCTTACAAAGACGATATCCATTATGTAAATAAATTTCCTTTTCTCCCTTAGCTTAGCGAAATTGGTTGATGTAGTTGTTTTGCGAAGAGATTGCCGAAATTGCACAAAGGGGTCTGTGCTGACGATTTATGACGTCATCGTTCGAAACTTTTGTTTTGGAAAAGACACGTGGGAAGGAGAGGCGAAAAGAACAAAGACATCGGTTTCGGGATGCTTGAGATGTTCGAGGGCTTTACGTTGTCCTGAAAAGGAGGAGATGCTCCCGTTGTTGGGATACATGTGGGGGGGAGTTGGGACCACTTCTCTCTCAAATCTCATTTCCAATATTCGGGGGGAAAGCGAAAGGACAAAAGGCAGGAGCAGCTAAGCCGGTTTAGGTTAATTTTAAATTTTCATCCGGTTTAGATCTAATTCTCTCTCTTTCTCTCTTTTTAATTTTTTTGTTATATATTTTTGGCTGATTGGACCTGAGCAGGTCCTTAAACTACTCCCTCCTGAATTGGATATCCCGGGAGGACTTCCCTCACAAGCCATTTAAAGGCAAGTGAGAGGGTAGTATGGGATAATATCCCATTGGGTAACATGGCCAAACCCGAAAGGGTTAGGGACCCACTAGGGATCCCCGCGATGAAGCCGCCAGGTGAAACATCCTGGACGCTTTACAGGGAAATGACCTAGCCTAACTCGGTCTAATCGAAGCAACTTGTGCGTACTCTCAAAACCTTAGTTGTCGTGTACTCTCTTCTCTTCTTGATCACCGAAACGATCTTTGGTTTTGAGGAAAATGAGTAATTTGAATGGTTCTTTCATAAAAATAATTATTTACATCGTTTAGATAAATGAGAAAAGGGAGCATGTTTTCATCATTAATAGCCATTAATATGCTCATTAATGATAAAAAAAAATGGTTTCTGTACATTTGACTTTTGTAAAACGGGCAATCATTTAGAAAAAAAAATAAAGACATTTCTAATAAATTTGCCAAAAAAATTTACGCGCGCCCAGTCAAATTCTCGCTCCTTTTTCCTTTTTTTGCGGCTAAGGAATTAATGAGAGACAAATACAAAGGATAGAGCTTGCTTTACTACAATTATGAGGCAATTTAAACTTTTTAATTTTACAAATTTAATCTTAATTTTTTACGCAAAATTCTAATATAGTAATTCCTTTCAATATTCACCGAGAATAATTGATGTGACGGCGTGGCGTGATAGGCTAATATTGCCCTTATGACTCTTCGCATGGATTTCACCTCCAAATAGGTGAAACTATAGATCCTAGCTAACGAACTGCCACAGTTCTCGCTTTAAGCTAATCATTGATCCATCGCCCTTCCAAAACATCATGCCCGACACCAAGATCGAACATGTGCTCGCGCCCGCTCTTCCGTTGCTCTTTGTCGACAATGTCTCTTTACCAATGATCCCACGTTTTGGTATGCTCGATTTGGTGAAGGGTCGCGACTCAAGGGGGACATTGACCAAACTTCCAAGCCGAACTTCAAAGACAGCCAACTGGTTAGGAGCAATCGATCTAACTGAAAGCCCAAAAAGGGACTGAAAATCAAAGCAGGGTGGCGATAGGTCGCTGGCTACGTCAGAAAGGGATGCCATTTGAAAACCCTCCTTCACCGAGAATATATGAAGAGTACACTTTTGACCAGGTACATTATATACATAGTCCTCACAATAGACTTTACATACGTATAGTTACCCCCTCGGGTATTAAATTTCTAGCTTCGATGTTCTAATATTAGGGAAAATTATCAAAAAAGTCATAAACCCATCGTACATATATATTAATTCAATCATAAACCTTTAATTTTGTCAAATTTAGCCATGAACCTTTTTTATAATTTGCCCATTAGTACTTATGGATAATTTTGGTAGGAAACCGCGAATATGGATGTTGACAACTTTATGTCACGGGCATGCTTTCTTTCTGGCATGCTTTCTTTCTGGCGTGACATTTACGTGTCACAATCAGCATTGACGTTGATACTTTTTATAATTTTTGTCTTTTTTTTTTGTTATTCATGGCCGATGAAGGGCAACGCCCCTGTAAGCCCTCATCGGTTGGTCCTCGATGTGGTTGATGAAGGCCTTCGTGCCCTTACTTGCAGTCAAAAAGGGCTGCAACCCTCTTCAGCCACAACGAAACAAAAAAGAAAAGAAAAAATTATAAAAAAAAAAATTTGTAAAAATTATCCACATCAAGGTGGTCGTCTTACGTGTCATATTGACATCTATGTTGGTAATTTTTAGTCTAAATTATCTAAAATGATGGAATTCATAAATTATTAAAATGTTTAAAACTAAATTAGTCAAAATTGAAAACTTTATAATTGAATTGATATCCATCCGCACAATAAGTTTATGAATTTTTTAGTAATTTTATCCTCGTGATGATTTTAACATAACATATTATATGGTCCGTCCATATCAATTACGAAATAATTGAAGCGCTTATAGTGTATTTCAAAGAAATGGCAAGTGCAAAAGTTCGTCATTGCTTGATAATGAAAGCTGAATGAATAGTATCTGACGAGACACAATATCGCGAGCTCACAATAACGTCTCTATTCAAACTCTTTTCCCCACATTCTCGATGATTGACGGAGCATTGCATAAGAATCCATCCGATTCAACTTGATTTTTTTGAATTGTATTGAATATTGTATTCAATCGACAGAAAAAAAAAAGGGGGTGTATAAACAGAACCTTTGTTTCTATCGGTTCCTTTGATTGTTCGTATGCACCAACTAATTATGAAATTGCATTGATAGCCTCGACTCGTGTCCTAACTCGTCTGAGAGCTAGATTTGCCTCAATTGTTTGTCTCTTACCTTCAGCTTTTCTTAAGTTAGCTTCCACTAGTTCAAGAGTTTCCTGAGCTTCTTGTGGATCAATATCACTACCCTTTTCCGCGTCATTTACTAAAATAGTGATCTCATTATTGCCTATTCTAGCAAAACCACCCATTAGAGCCATTGTTAACCATTGGTCGTTAAGGCGTATTCTCAAAATACCTATATGTACAGCTTATCCAGCGTTGAGAATTAAAACGGGCATTATTCAAAGTGGCAAACAAAATCGATCACAATCTATCGATAGAGAGATTTTTTGTCATCGTTATCATCGGTTCAATCCACTACCATCCCTTCCTTCTTTCGAATCATCGTTGAAACCCCTCGTGCATTCTTCGTCATGCCACGCCTAATTCGAAGTCAACCCTCTTATTTTCTCTTTATCCATTTCACCGTATAGATTAAAAAATGTTTAATTAAATTTTTAACGTAAAATAAAAAAAGACAAACATACGGCTGCGTCACTTTGCATGGGTTGTTTGACACCCACCCACTTGCCCAAAAAAAGTACTCAGTTTAATTTTCAAAGGGTAATTAAAATTTAAACACTCTCTCAACATGAAAAAGGGAAAAAAATAATAAAAAATTCCCCCTGTCCCCGTCTCACTCTCTTTCTCTCTCCGCCCCCCACCCAAAATATTTTTATTTCGCTTGAATTAAAGGTCACACCAGCCCAATAGACCAACAACATATCCTAAAATTCTCAAATAGACCTAGAGTACTTGACAGAATATTTAAAGTTGTCCGACAAAAATTGAAATATTAAGTAATCGCACATCGCATCAAATTTATTGAATCCTGCGTGTTAATATTTATTGGATTACCGTACCATGTGTCAATTTGCTCAATTAATTTGATTCCATTTTATTTTTCCCTAGACAATTTGCCTCTGTCATAGGATTTGTCCTCTCAGATAAAAATCAAAACGTTGTTGGATTGAAAGTGTAAACCAAGATTTACTTATTCCCACTCTTTCTTTTTATTTTTTTTTTTTTGTCGTGAGCAAATTAATAAATCATAAAAAATTGAGAAAAAGGAAACTCGAGATTTATTGAGGCAAGAGGCTCCCCAGGAGAGGCGGCACGAGATTCTTTCGGGAAAATCGCTCCTTTTTTTTTCTTCCTCGCACGTGGGAAATCTTTAATTGGATCATGCGGCGGTGGAAAAAGGGACGGAAAAAGAGAGAGAGAGAGAAAGACCGATCGAATCAATTAGGTGACGACACGTGGCGCACCGAGGCCCCGGGGACCAGGCTCGCCCGCACTCGGAGGGCTCGACCGTAATTTCACGCACCAAAGCTAGGGCCAAAAAAATTTGTTCTTTTTTTCCCCCTTTTCTAGCAGATCTCGTTCTCGCCCCCTTTTCTTCCGTGAATTTCCCGCAATTTTCGTGGTCTAAAAAATTCGGATAGTGTTTGAACTGGATTGAACAGATCGATTTGGTTCAATTCCTAAGAGCGCCAGATCAGATCGGTGTCCAATGGTCAAATGCTTGATTTCAAGGAAAAACAGGACCACTTGGATATTATTTTTATTTATTTCTTAAATATGTTATTCATGTCTCATTATCTTTTTTGGTCGTTCCCTTTTGTCTCAGGATGCTTACGTCTACCATTCTCTTTCGATCTTTTCTTTTGTCTGAGCCTCCTCCACCTCTCAAGAAGTCCGAGGCACTCCCTTATTTAAATTTGATACATTATATTGAATTATCGAAACGCTAAACTCAACTGATTGGTCCGGTTCAATTTGATCATTAGTTCCAAAAACTAGGGACCGAACCCTCCAATGTGGTCAGAATCGAGCCGGACCAAAAATTAATCAAATTCTAACAAAAATGGAAAGGAAAAAATCCCGAGCCCCAAAAGAGATTCTTGGAAAAAAATATCTTCGCCAATCGCTATCCGGCAAGATGAATCGAGGAATATTATTATTTTAAATTAAATTTCGTCGAGTTTTGATTGGAAAAAAAAAAAGGGCAGAAAAAAGGCAAAAAAAAAAAAAAAAAAGCCAGAGCAGCGAAGCCGGTCGTTTTGGGTACACTCCTCTTCTCTTCCGGCCCTCTTCTGTTCACTCGTTTTCCGAGAAAAACCCGATTTTTTTTCCGGGAAAATCGCTCTTTCTCTACAGTTGTTCTCAAATGGCGATGGCCTGTATCTAGCGCAGCACCTCCCCCTCCTTCTCTTCTCTCTCTCTCTCTCTCTCTCTCTCTATCTAGGGGAGAAAAAGGACGCGCCTTTCGCCTACTTCGACCTCTCTCCCAATCTCGGGGCCGGAAAGGAGGAGACCCACTTGCGGAACATGATCAAGAATTGATCCGGCGAGGAGCAGCGGGTTGATCTGAGTAGGTACCCATAATTTTTTACGGAGAGAGGGATAAAGGGTAGTTGGCGGCGGCGGCGGCGGCGGCGGAGGAGGAGCTGAGGATGGGGAAGAAGGTGGCGGTGGTGCTGTGCGTGGCGGCGGCGGCGGTGGTGGCGGCGGGGGCGGCGGTCGTCGTGAGGAGGCAGATGAAGAGATCCGGGAAATGGGCCAGGGCCATGGCCATACTGAAGGAGTTTGAGGACAAGTGTGGGACCCCAATCGGGAAGCTCCGCCAGGTGGCGGACGCCATGACCGTCGAGATGCACGCCGGGCTCGCATCCGAGGGCGGGAGTAAGCTCAAGATGCTCATCAGCTACGTGGACAATCTCCCCACTGGGTATGCGTACCCAGTTCCCATTCATTAGTTTCATTGCGATTTGTGGTGGTGTTCATGTATTGATGTGTTTTTTTTTTTTTTTTATTTTTTTTTGTGTGTGGTTGTTGCGTTGATCTCGAATCCGTTGGTGGGTACAGGATTGGAAGCTCGTGTTTTCGCTCTACCACAAATTTCACTTTTTTTTTCATTGTGATTGCCAATTGATTGTTGGGTTGACGGGCTTCTTGATGAATTCTTGCGATGGCGTGATCAAGAGCTAATACGGAGATTCTGAGATGAATTGGAAAACCGGTGATTAATCAACTGGATCCACTGTTGCATCATTTAGGTTACGATTGATTATTAGAAGCTGTTCTGTTTTAGAAAAATTCGTCCTTGGCTTGTTTCCTTGGTTGTAGGAAGTGTTCCTAAAACTGTCTTATGAGTAATCAGCAATGGTCAGTGCTGTTTGCATTTCTAAATGAAGTTGGTCGCATGTATTATGTACACAGAATCTTATCTAGCTTTGAGGTGGAAATAATGCTGTTGTAGTTTATTTCTGTTTTGTTTGGATAAGATTCCCTTTTCTTTGGAGGAAGGAAGGAAAAAGAGAGGGCGCCCCCCGCGGGGGGGGGGACGGGGGGCGCGGCGCTTGTTACTGATTAGGCTTATATGTTTGGTGGAATGAACTTAATAGTTAACTATATGATCAAGTGGTTCTTATGATGGAAAGGGTACTGCTTGATGTTCTTTGGAAGACATTTATTGGGAAGGCAACCGAGCAATGTGTTTGTATCACGAAAATGATTTGCTCATAGGTTATTCAGCTGTGGTTTTGTGTACACCCTAAATAACCTTTTGGTTGATTCTGCAAATCTCATTTATCTCTTCCTCACTGCTCTAGGAATGAGCAAGGATTGTTTTATGCATTGGACCTGGGTGGTACAAATTTCCGGGTCCTTCGTGTTCAGTTGGGAGGAAAGGAAAATGGTGTTGTTTCCCAAGAATTTGAGGAAGTTTCAATACCTCCTCACTTAATGATTGGATCTCCAGAAGTGAGTGCATTTCACTACCCAATAAACTTAAGTTAATTCTGCTCATTACGCTCATTTTTTAATGTTCATTTTATCTTTCAGGCTTTGTTTGATTACATTGCCGCAGCACTTGCGAAGTTTGTTGCCACAGAAGGTGAAGGTTCTCATCCTTACCCTGGTAGGCAAAGGGAGCTGGGCTTTACCTTCTCCTTCCCCGTTAGGCAAACATCTATATCATCAGGGACATTAATCAAATGGACAAAGGGCTTTTCCATAGAAGATGCGGTGAGTACTGCTGATCCCAATTTCTCTTAAATCTTCTGATTTTGTCTCAATTATTTGGTTATCATGGAAAATCTGGTTTATAATACAGGACAATAGCACAATAGGAATCATATAGCTGATGGACATAGTTGGAAAGGCTTGGCTGTTGTAGTAGGAGTTGTGTATGAGTGTTGCTTGCATGATGCTTAACTGTGGTGGTTGACATTGTTTCTGACTCTTTGTTCCTACATTAACTGAATAGCCTGCGGTCAGCTTTCCCTTGTTTTTAATATCATATTGGCCACCATGCCTCCATCTTTTAGTGCAAATTTCTTAAAGTGTTTTTATGGAAAGTTCTGAAATTGAGAATTAAGATGGCTCTGAGGGAGCTCACAGGGTTTGAATTAATCAAGGTTGTTTCATTTTTGGGCTTCCATATTTCTTCAAGGTGAAAGATCAAATCCTAGCTTTCAAATAATTTAGTCGTGATCTGCTGGAAAGTGCACAGTCGTGTTCTTCCTAGACACGTGGCTATATGACATTTTGGGACCATGATAGATGCCGGGACCTGTCTGATGTTTATTGTTGTGGTTCGGTGTTACCTTTTCATTCCTATGTTTTGGTGGTTCTGGTTTATATTGACTTCCTTGTTTGTTTGTGTTGATGTAGGTTGGGGAGGACGTTGTGGCTGAACTGACCAAAGCAATGGAAAAAATTGGCCTCCACATGCGTGTAACAGCTTTGGTTAGTATTAAATGGAGGGTTGTGATTGAAATTGCTTTGCTGATAAAGTATCCTGATTTTCTCGTTCGAAGATTGCTCTTTGTCAATAATTGTCGCTGGATCTTTTTGCTTGCCATGGTGTAGGTTAATGACACAATCGGAACATTAGCTGGGGGCAGATTCTACGATTCCGATGTAATTGCTGCTGTCATTTTGGGTACTGGAACAAATGCAGCTTATGTTGAAAGGGCTCAGGCAATTCCTAAGTGGCATGGTCCTCTGCCTAAATCAGGAGAAATGGTGATTAATCTTTCCATTACTGGACTTTAGTTTTTTCCTAGAATTAGTCGTGACAATTTTATCTATATAAGATCTCTGTCATCATCTTCGGTTGTCAGAATCAGGCTATGGACTTTCATTACCAGTGCAAAAATTTTATACAAAGTTACCTATTTTACTGAAATTTGCAGGTCATTAACATGGAATGGGGCAACTTCAGGTCGTCACACCTTCCCCTGACAGAGTATGATCAGGCACTGGATAGTGATAGTCTTAACCCAGGAGAGCAGGTGACCAACTTTCAATGTCCTAATCATGCATTTGTTGTTGTGGTCTTTTGCTTATTGCTTATTTTTCTTGCAGATTTTTGAGAAGATAATATCAGGCATGTACTTGGGAGAAGTTGTGCGTAGAGTTTTACTGAAAATGGCTGAAGAAGCTTCATTTTTCGGTGACAATGTTCCTCCTAAATTAAGAACCCCTTTCATATTAAGGTGTGGTACTGGTCTTCTGGCATTTCACTTGGCGTCCTTGTGATTGCTTGGTGTATCTTCCATGGCATGTTTGTTTTGATTTTGCCTTCTCGATGTTGATCCGTTAAGTTTGTGTCATCCTGTTCCTGAACAAAGAGTTGACACGGCAATTTAGCCACCAACAGGTGATCTGAATTGAAAAAGAAACCAAATCCATTTCTAGACAAGTAGACAATGTCAAGTCGATTTATTTGGTCCAACATGTGCTTGATCAGTTCTTCATTTGTGGTGGCTGTCAGACATAGTTATGCTCATATGATGCCTGGATTTTGATTGCACAAATCAGTATATTATCATTAGTGACCTTGCCCTTTCACGTGGAGCTTTTACCAAGTCAACCACATACTTTTCTCCTCATCCCTTGTTTTTAGTAACTATCAGTCGCTGGGAATTTTCTTCCCCCCCCTAGCAAGCTCTTTATTGTCAGTTCTAAAGATGATTGAGACAACATACGATTTTTCCGTTCTTAGTGTGACATCCAATATTTATCATAAATGACTCACAGTTGGATTTTGTGGTTTCAGTTCTCATTACACAGCATTCTCACTCTCTTATTTTGTGTTAAGATGTCTAAAGTCTTGTGTAGTCCTTTTCTACTAGTTCTGATTTCACAATGCCACTGTTGAGGTATATGCTGAACTTATCACACGCTCATTACTTGCAATTGTAATCTGCTAAGCATTGTAAATTGTGTTTTTCCTTAGAGACTGAAGCGCCTTACGTTAAATTCTGCTTTGAGTTGTCTTGCCTCGGTGTCCCTTCTTATTTCAATCAGCAGTGCCATTAGGATGTGATCCAAAGATTATGCTTCTCCATCACTAAAAATTTTCCAGCATTTTATGTATTTTAATTTTCAATGAAGTGTTCAGAACTTTAAATTGCTCTTTTCAATTTTGAAGGACACCGGACATGTCTGCTATGCATCATGACACATCTTCCGATCTTAAAGTTGTTGGGAACAAACTGAGGGATATCTTAGAGGTATATTCTGCTTTCTCCCCGGAGTGATAAATTACTTTTCTGTCCATATGATTCTCTGGAGGCTTAATATTATTAGGTATCTTCCCTGAGTTCTCAAGTAAAGGAATCCTCTTGTGACAGTCTCACCTTGTTTTTAGCAATACTCTGTGAAAGAGAATCATCTTTCCTCTCCAAAATTTCTTTTTAGTTCCTTTCGACTGCACCCTGTATACCTCTTGACAGGAGGACACGGGGGTGAATACCTTTGCAATCATCTGTATAATTTGCAATTTGTGTCCATTAGATATCCAATACTACCTTGAAGATGAGAAAAGTGGTTGTTGAGCTCTGTGACATTGTCGCCACTCGTGGAGCTCGCCTATCTGCTGCTGGGATAGTTGGGATCCTGAAAAAACTGGGAAGAGACGGCGCAAAAGAGGGAGCAGAGCAGCAGAAGTCAGTAATTGCACTTGACGGTGGTTTGTTCGAGCACTACAAAAAATTCAGTGCCTGCATGGAGAGCACTCTAAAAGAGTTGATTGGAGAGGAAGTCGCACAGAACATTGTTATTAAGCACTCAAATGACGGGTCTGGCATAGGAGCTGCCCTTTTAGCAGCTTCGCACTCTGAATATCTCATGGCTGAGGAGCCTTGATCTCTTCTTTCTTTGTATAATTTTTTCATTTCCCTTATTCTTGAGACATCTTGTGGAGAATTTAGAGCTCTTCTTACTACCAAGGAGTAACCAGAAATTTAGTCTTGCGGAGCAGAGAACGAGCACTTGGGTTTATATAGGCAGCTTGGATTTGGTTATCGGGGGTGCAGACGTTTGTGTGCTGCTGCTAGTTATCACCTTCTTGGATTGTAGCAATATGACGGTTGTAAGGTAGAGTTCATGTCTACTGAACTGGTGAATAAATGGGGAAGGGAAACTGCAATGGGAGAGTTTTTTTTTTTTTTTTTTTTTTTTGCATGACCCAAAGAAAAAGAGGAGTTCTTGTTCTTACAGCGAATAAGACAGTTCGTTGGTAATATAAAGTAGAGATTCCTGGTACTTTATGTTTGTTTACAGGTCATTTTGTTGATGATTTCTGCTTGTCTTAAGTTCTTCTCTTGTTGAATGATTGCTAGGTCATTCATCTCTTCTCTCAGATTTGGTTGAAGATTTGGTGCACATTTTTGTGTGGATAAGATATTAGGTGAGTGTGTTATATGTTTGCTAGAATAGATCTAAATCACTGAAAATAGGAGCTTCCACGTAGAATTCATCAGATCCGACACGTCCACGTGTTGTGCTGCAAAACACCTCATTTGTATATAAATTATTTTAGCCGTGTCTTCGTAGCTTTTGATTACGAAGAGAATGTGTTTGATATGTCTGAACTTCAAACTTTTCTGGATGGGAATTTTAATATGAGAAAAGGTCGCATTGTTAGATAAAAGCACATGTTACTGAGTAGGAAGATGTAACGTTTGGTCTCCAATAATGATCTGTGTGCTTGAACGTGGCACTTGTCCAGTGTTCTGGCAAATTCCATATATACGCAATTGATAGTTCTTTTATCATAGTGGTAAGAGGCATTTGCACAATATGGGGTGATGATGCAGTGATGGAAGATTAGAGATACAAAGTGCAGACTCATTACATTAGAGGTGGCAAATTGGCAAGTCAGGTTAGATTTGGGTGTCTGACACGAGTCGGGTTAGATTTGGGTGCCTAACACATATATTGGCAAAACTGGCTCAGACCCTTTTCTTGCCATGCGATCTGGATGGCCCACCTGAGACTCAACTAGGATTTAACCTGAAGCGACCCACTTGACCATGGGTTGCATCCTTTGATTAGTATCTTTTTCAATCCTAGGTTATGTTTGCTCTCTCTCAGCTCCGGCTGATGCAGAAGTTCCTCCTCGTTCTGAAGTATATGATGTTTGGTTGTTATGACATTCAAGTTTTCCCAACCAGTTGGAAGAGAAAGTTACCATCATATCAAAGATTTGTCATTCTATCTGGTAATGTGAGAATTGTTATAGAGAATTGAGTTTTTGTGCCCAGCGGCATTGGCCTGGCGTGGCGAGGCAGTACCCAAGAGCAGACCTTGGGTGCGTTTGGGAACGCTTTTGGGAAAAGTCCTTAGCAAAATGCAAAGACCTTTGAGTTTAATGTATTTTCCAAAATGCAAAGTGTGTTTGGTAAAATTGTAGTTTGAAAAGCCCATTTGAAGTATCTTTTGAAGAAAATGGTGTTTTGGAAGAATTATATTTGCAAAGTGCTTTGGTGATAAAAAAAAAATTATCAAAAGAAAAATAAATAAAAAATTGACCGGAAGGGCAGATGGCCGGGAAGGGCAAGTGGCCGCCGGACGTCCACTGAAGACCACCGGCGAGGGTCGCCGGACGTCGGGCGACCATTGAAGACCACCGGCGAGGGTCGCCGGACGTCGGGCGACCACTGAAGACCATCACAGAGGGTCGCCGGACGTCGGGCGACCACTGAAGACCATCGGCGAGGGTCGCCGGACGTCGGGCGACCCCGCCGCGACCCAGATCTGGGGCGGCGAGGTCCCCGCGACCTCGCGGCCCCAGATCTGGGTCGCGGCGGGGTCACGCGACCGCGCCGCCCCCGGATCTGGGTCGCGGCGAGGTCGCGCGACCTCCGGCAACCGCCGTGACCAAGATCTGGGGCGGCGAGGTCGCGGGAGGACCTCGCCGCCCTCGGATCTGGGTCGCGGCGAGGTCGGCGACCCAAACCTCGCCGCGACCCACAGCGATCGCCGCGACCTAGACAGGGCGGCGGTTGCACCACTCCCCGGCGACGGTCGCCTGGGCCACCGCGACCATGCCGAGCTGTCGGCGGCCGCTCACAGCTTCGAGGAACACGTCGTCGGCCTTCAACGGAGAAGAAGATGAACAGTACAACAACGAGGGCAAAACCGGAAAAATCGAGAGTAGCTGAGGATATTTTTGGAAGAAAATAAAAAAGTGAACAGTGCCACTTGTATGCCGAGAAAGCTGAAAGCCCAAGGCACCCCTTCACCTGCCTTGGGCTTTCAGCCTTGGGAAGGCCAGCTTTGGCCTAATGGAAATTCTAAAGTTGTTCCCAAACACCCCAGCTTTAGCCCAAGTATCTTTAGAAGCCCAAAGTCCCTTGCAAAGCTGATTCCAAACGCACCCCTTCTTGTGTGGCTCCTTCTCGATCCTTAAACCCCAACGTCAGGCACTGTAGAAGGAAGAGAGACAGAGAGAGAGGCCACACGGACCGCCCGAGGGTTGTCGCCGGATAAGAAAGCAAGATAGAGAAACCCGAAGGTGGCAACGGAACTGACCAGAAATCGCGAGGATTGGATGGTCGGTTTGTTGCTATGTGTTTCTATCTCGCTTTACGATTCGACGATGGAAGAGACGAGGTTTTTCAAGAACTCGAACGTCACATGAGTTCACATCAATCACACATTTGCACATGTAATACAACGTCGTCTTTATTGCAATCTATCATAGAAAATTGCAACCCCTTGTCGTCGAACGGAAATAGTTTTAGTTCGATAAGTTCCACAATAGCGCGAGGCAATATTTATGCGATTAGTTCGGACATCTCCCACGACTTGATGATGGAGAGCCGGAATATGTCCAAGTCATTGAACTACTCATGCAAACCACTTATCACCTACAGAGCCATAATCATACTACAGGCACACCATAAACAGATGAAGAGAAAGCCTTCAAATTCGTGACGTTTATCACTACTTTGCATCTCTTCTCGGAGCTGTCGATTCTGACGACACATCTCCTCCACTTCCAGGACAAGTTCGCCTGTACTTCTTCCATGCGCAGGCAATTCAATCCTGAGCTTTGATACCAGATGAATAGGGTACGCTGAATAGATGAAAGGAACTTCTGATCTTGACGAGGCATACTAGCAGTAAAGAGCATAAGAAGGAAAAGACTAGATAAACTAAGGTCTCTCAAAAAATCAATAACTTAAATCGTTTGTTACTATTAAAGGCTTGGGGGAGTATTTATAGCTGAGATGAGTAACCTCAAGTAAAGGTAAGATAATCTACCTAAAATTCGAAAATTCGAATGAGTAACGATATTATCGGATTCCTAATACAGTTCAGAGCAATTCAAAAAATATTTGAAATAAACTTGCCGATCCAGAAAATAGGTTTTCCAGTAACAAGAGATGATCTTGAGGTTTTTAACCAGAGGTAGGTTGCTCGTATAGAGTGACATTATGCAGTGAATGTTCAGGTTAAACTAGCTGGAGACATGGAAGTGAACTAGAAACTCAAAAGTGGGTATGCTCCTACTGCATTAAAATGTAAATTGGTAATCTTTAGCTGCATTATCAAACTTCACTGGCCTATGGTTTGGCAAATCTCTGTTCTACATTTGTTTGCTTGCTCTTTAACATTCTTAAAATATGCAATAATTAAGTATTATTTGTTATGTATTATTCATTACGCAAGGAGATAGCACATGCGATGCCCAGGAGTAAAACCTATTTTTAAGTTAACATCATATTTTAACCTCATATGACTTTGCTAAACCAAATCAAAATTATTTTGGAGATCCATAAATTATATGTCATAAAAGAAAAGCAAACAAATTTATTGCCCTATAATGTTAGTAAAATCGAAGAACGAATTTTATCTCACACGACAGTAATGAAAGCAGAAGAAATTATTGTGGCGATAGGTTATACTGTCCGTGGTTTTGAATTGGGACTTTTAGCTTAGCTAAGCTATTTAGGGTTTCTGAGACGGATCTGCACAATCAAGAACAAGAAAAAGACCGGCCCATCTAAAACCACTTGGACAACCTAACTAGAGATTTCATGGTCGTGTCCTACCAAGTAACGGTCATTTCCATAGGTCGCAGATTTGACGGATGTACATGAATGTTTTGAAAAATATTCATGAAAATAATATTTTCATGCACATTAGAAAAAATTCAAAAGGTCTACACTAACTATGAAACAAGGGGTCCACTTGATTATGTGTGATGGCCGAATGCTAATGGTTGAAAGTTCATCTTCTTCTTTGGAGAGATAAATTGGTCTAGTTAAGTAAGTCAAAAATATCGCTTCTATCGCTTGGATTTACATTAAGCCACATAAATGAAAAATGACCATTATAATCTACAAGATAAGAAAGTGCATGCAAAGTCATTTGCTTTGTCGAGCATTTTGAGCACTTTGTCAAATGTGACTTGTTGAAGCTGGTTAGTTCGTGCTCCGCAAGGCATTTGACAATTTTGATTGAGTGAAGTAAGACCTGTGCTGCTAAAATTCGAAGTATAAGAATACAATGAGCCCTTTTTGCATATACTTTCTCTTACTAAATAATGTAAACTTTTAGGTCAAATATCCTAGCGTTATATCATATTCCGATTCCATATCGTTGTTGCTCTATTTGAGATTGACTATGTGGTGTTATCTCTCATTCTTCTTTCATGAGAGGATCATGTCTGCCATTTCCAGCAGTTTGCCTTCTTGCCCACAACGATATGAATAAGCAAAGACAAGCGAAACAACCATAAGCAAAAGGGTGCATGACCTGACAAATGCCAACCTTTAGGGGTTCCTGCTCTACTGGAGCTAAAGTACGAACCAATGCCACATCTTTAGAGCCATCGTAATGGAATAGGGACTCCGGCGAGCAACAAAAAACAAGACATCGAAAGGAAAGACAATTTAAGAGAAGAGGAAGCTTCCCTTTTCCTGTCCTCAATTGATTACAAACCTCATGTAAATACACCGCCAAGGTGGTTGGTTTAGTGACAAAGGGATCACTTGTCTTCTATGGGATAATAAGTTCGATTCACATCATGAGCAAACCTCAAAATAGCTTGTATCAAATTGACAGATTGCGACATATTTGAAAGAAATTCCACAGCTGCTGCCATATTAGTGTGGCCACGATGATGGGCTCACATATCTCGGATCTTCGATTCACATGTTGTGCAAAATGTCTATGGCTCATCTACTATTCCGTAATGGAAATGGAGCCCTTATGATAAGGCGCAAGGGGGCAAGTCTCTAACGTTAATCGCCACTCCTCACCTTTTTGCAGATAAAGAATACCACATGGAAGCACTTGAGCGCTAGTGCATGATGCATGTTCGGGACGACATCGCTTTCGATAAATGTAATTCAACCTACGATGCTAAATCGCTACTCACGCGAGGATCGATAATCATGTGCACAGGACTTACAAAGAAACACAGACACACCAGAAAACTATGTGCAGCCACAATTATCTAAGATGATCCCATCCTAAATCTGTGTGCAAGAATTCCATCAGACAAAAACTCCATCAGATATCTCTATGAAATAAATAATAATAATAATAAAACATCATCAGGTAGAAGAATGGTAGGTGGTCTTGTGCCTTCACCTTCCCCAGACGGATGCTCTTACAATATGAAAACAACATATGGAATCGGATACAAGCGGATTTAACCAAATAAAAAAACAATTAAGACTGCAGAAACATGAAAGAAGAACAGAAAAGAATCCAAGTGGTCACATGGTATGATGTGATGGACACCAAATATGCTAACGTGGGTCAATCAAGCTTGGGAGCTGGCATTGTCATGTGAAGTAAGCAACATCTTCTCCTTCATCTCCTCCATCTTCCTGCTTGTCAGCACTTGATGACGATGTGCCAGTTTCATTTCGTGTGCCCGAGTCAAATGAATTAACTTAGGGGCTGTTTGTTTGTGTTCTTTCTTTTAGGTCATGACCACAATTTCTATTTTTTTTATTTGGGAAACAAAAAAAGAACAGAAACACGTTTATTTGCATTTTTGTTCCAAATCTATTTTTTTGTTCTCATGAACAAATTTTGGAACAGAAACAAGCTTGTTTCTTGTTCTCGAACACTTCCGAAAAACAATTTTATTTCTCCTATTTTTTTTTTCCTCTTTCTTTTCTTCTTCTTTTTTTTTGGCCGGTTCCGGCCACGGCCATGGCCGGCAACGCCGACGACCTCGCCGGAGCGTTGTTGGCCCCCAGCGAGCCACGTCGTGGCTAGGCAAGGCCACCAACCCTCGTTGGCTGGTCGCCGGCCATGGCCAAGGCCGACAACCGGCCAAAAGGAAGGAAAAAGAAAAAAGGAAAAAAGGAAAAATAAAATAAAAATATTAAAAAATTAAAAGAAACAAAAAAATTATACAAGTTTACAAAATGTGTTTCTGTTCTTTTTCTATTCCAAGAACAAAAATTATACAAGTTTATCAAATGCGTTATTTTGTTCAAAAATTGTTCTTCGAACATAAATATTTTTTTTTCTATTTCTGTTTCCTAGAACAATTTTTGAATAGAAACGTTACTAAACGCATCCTTAAAATACATTTATTTAGAAAAAAATTTCATGAAAAAGAAGATACTTTTTAAAAATATTTTTTTAGAAAAATGATTAGTTTTATCTTATTTTGCGATATGTGACCAAATATATTTTTTGGCATTTGAATCTCATTTAGAAAATGATTTCAATCAAGTAAAAAAATATCATTTTTTTTAATTTTTTTTTTTTTTCTTCCCTCCTTTGCCGATCACTGGCATTTAGTGAAGGTTGTGACAAGTCACCAGCACCATCACCAAGGCCTAGCGAGGGCTAACTTGGCCGGATAAGGGGGAGATCGAGGTCGACAAACTTGAGCCTTTTCGAGATCTGGTGGGCTCAACCTCACCCAAGGCCGATCCTTCCCTATGGCCGATCACTAAGGCCTAGCAATTGGCAAAGGAGGAAGAAGGAAAAGAAAAAAGACAAAATATTTAAAAATCGATTTTTTAATTAAAAGAAAAATTAAGATCGTTTTCTTAGATTTAGGGATTCATTTTCCTAAATTTTTGCGTGAATATTTTCCTTTATCAGAAAGTGTTTTGGGTTGACTAAACATTATTCGGCAAATCAAACAAGTGAATGTTCAAAAAAATAATTTCAAGAAAACACTTTCCCTAAAGCAAATCCACCATAGGACTTTTTTTTTTTTTACGAAAAATGAATAATATGAAAACCATTTTGCTAAAAATGATCATTTATATCATTTATAAAAATAAAAAAAAAAACTATTTCATCTTCAATGAAAATATTTACACATAAATTGTTATCGACAATAAAAAAATTTCATTAACTAATTATTTTAAGTGGTAACGATCATTTTTAGGTAAATATTCCAAATCATGTGAGCCTAGTATGATATTATATTGCACAACATTTCAACAGTTCAGTTCAATTGAATATTAAATATATGGTTCCTATTTATTTCTTATTGTTGCGACATTTAAATAGAAAATGACCATAGAACAAAAACAAAAAAAGGAAGAAGAAGAAGTTAGTTTTACACTTGCACAATACGATGTCGTACCGTAGAAAGATGCTGATGATTCAACTGACATTGGACAGCCTCAAATTCCAAGCGCGAACGCAAACGACGCTGTTCCTTCCATGCCAGGACTTCATCTTCCTACGGGCCGGTCGACAAAAACTATTCTCTTGTCTTTTCTTGCACTCTTCCACAGCTTGCATCAGTTTATTCTTAGTCAACCGAGGTATATCTTCAACCCAGAAAAAAAAAAAAAATCGAGGTTACGTAAATAAGTCGAAATCACATATATGGAAATGGGGCAAACAAGTGTAAAATCTCTCGAGAGAACAATTATCAAAATAGTCCAAAACTAACTTGTAGGATCGAGTGAAAGCTAGGATGCCCTTGTGTATGGTCGGTGAGGATTGGCCGACTATCCTTGCTGACCCTAAGTCCAAAAAAAAAGTAAATAAAAAGAAAAAGAGAAATGAAAAAAATAAAAAAATTCAAAAAATTATTAAAATGTCCATGTCAGCGTCCAAACCTAGGGCTAGCAAAGGTCATCGACCCAAGTACAATGAATTTAGGGATTATGTCTGAATTAATTCAAGTACAATAAGTTTGAAGCATTTGTTGGTAATTTCCTCGTCTCTCGGAGGGCATTTTGCATTTAACTTATGTCAACAAGTTGTGGGTCCGTCTTTCGAAACTTGTCGGACTACGCGACAATCGATTATTCAAACGAATGTTAAGCCACGTAGGAACACACCTAGGGTTGGATTGAAAATCGATCGCAATCACGCACATGACCTCTAGCCTCACGCAAGTAGCCAAACCACGAAGTCAATGCAAATATTAAATGGACGTGACTAGCGGACCATTCTCTTTCTTTATCAGTGCCTTAGCGATGGAAATTTTCGTTTCCTTCCTGTAGACGATTTGAGTAGCCATTAAGTTTAGTTTTGTCTCTTGCTCCTATCCATAGATCTCAGGTTGACCCACTGTCATCTTACGATGAACTTATCCAAAAGGTGTTGCACATCGAGACTGGTGATAGGGGTGAGCGGTTTCAAGTTCCAGGGTTTCAAGTTCTATGTAAATTCTATTGGAACTTAAAACCCGGAATCTATCCATTGAAATAGGTTTCTCAATTTTTGAAATCCGAAATCTACCATGCATATTTTATAATCCGGAACCTACCTTGTCGCAAGTTCTAAATTTTACCTAAGTTTCATCTATATTAATAATTAAACGGTTGTAGTTAAGCATTACCTTTTTATTACCACTACTTGCTTTTACAATCAATTAATTACAACTTATATTTAGACACACGAAAAATATGAAATATTATTAAAATAAAATTTTTAGTCATAAAATAGAAACTCGAACTAGTAGTTCCAGATTATGCATTCATCATTGAACGCCATGGAATACTGTAGGATATTGTGAAAACACAAACAAACAAAAAAGAAAACTTGCTTCAAGTTTTAAGTTTTAGGAACCCACCCATTGAAACAAACTTCCCAACTTTTGGAACTTGAAACCTACTCCGCATATCATTAAATCTAAAATCTCCACAACTTTTGGAATTTGAAACCTACTCCGCATATCATTAAATCTAAATCGGACAAGTTCTCATCGGTTCAATTCTTAGATTTAAGTTACCTAAGAACTATGCCCACCCCTAGACTTGACAAACTCATTGGCTTTTCCGAAATATAACCAAGAGAGTGATATATACTTGATCTTGCTTTCATAAAATAAGGATGCTCTAAAACATCAATGCCCCTTTTTTTTGTAAATTATTATGCAATGCGATGCTTTAATATATAACATATCTAATTTTCTATGATAAAGTTGCTCCTCCCCAACCCCTTTTGGCAATTAAGAGGGTTACACACGAATTGCACTATCATTGAATTTATTCTTTTGTTCGTTTTATTGTGGATTCAACCTTGATTGAGCAAGACGTTAATTTTGTGTTCCGCCCGACTCAAAGTAATTTCGAGGGTCATATTTGTCAATAAATGGGATAAATTTATTATGTTAAATTTTAATGTCAAATTGCTTAGTTAGATAACACATGGAAAATATTGTGATTTTTAAGAGTATTAATCTAATGTAACGAAAATTAATGAAGAATAAATTTGTCGCAAATATTTTCAGTTTTAAGTTTTTTTGTAGTTAAAAAATCAGTTTATTTATAAGTGTATCAATTTAAGATTTTTAATGATCATAAATTAGTTTAAATGAATTTATCATAAATACATTAATTTGGAGTTTTTCATGATAGTAACTTTAATTAAATGAAAACTAAAAGCAATTCGTGAGTTGCTTTTTTTTTTTTTTTTTTTTTTTTTTTTTGTCTGAATATCGTGAGTTGCTTGCGATCTCATATTGCGGCTTGCTTAATTCTTTTTTTTTTTTTTTTTTTTAGGCAGGACAGAGAAGGGAGGACAGAGAAAGCTTGCGTACGAGGACGATCGACCGAAAAGACGACGATGATGGCGATGGTGGAGGTGGGGCCCGGGGGGAAGAAGAAGATTCGGATCATAAAGCGGCATCTTCCCGGTTCGCGCACACACACACGCGAGCTGCGGCGAGGGCGCCACCCAATCCCCGGCCGCCACGTCACCGTGGTCCCCTCCCCTCCCGTCATGAATACCCCTCTCTCTCTCTCTCTATAAATAGGCCCCCGCCTCATCTAACGGTCTCGCGGGCTCCCCCCTCCTCTCTGATTGGTTCATCAGGACGTGCGGTCAACGCGAGTGAAGAAGGACCAACCAGGCCTCTCCATCATCTTCAAACTTATAAAATTACGCGGTCTCTCACTCTAACCCCCTTTCTCTCTCCCTCGCTGGCAGTCGCCCGTTCGATTTCGCCCTCCTTCTCTCTCTCTCTCTCTCTCTCTTCGATCGCTCCGCTCCTTTCCGTGGCGATCTGAGACCGATCGGGGGGAGCTGCGGGGAGCCGGAATCGGAGCCGGAGCGCCGCCGTCCGTCCTAGGGCTTTCCTCCTCCTTCTTCTTCTGCTGCCGTGCCGGTTCTGCGGCGGGCGAGCGGGGTGGGGGAAGGAAGAGGAGGAGGAGGAGGAGGAGGAGGAGGAGGAGAGGGAGCGAGGGGGGCGGGAGGCGCGATGGCGGCATTCGACTCGCTGGATGCGCTCCTGTTCTCTCTCAGTGGGGCCTTCTGTAGCCCTCTCGCCGTCTTCGTTCAGATCCAGGTGCGCTCTCGTTTCCCGGTCGTTCCCCCGGGGTTTTGGATCTGATTCGCGTAGTCTACGTCGGTTTTGATCGGAAGAGGGAGCGATGCGGGAATTTAGGTAGCCAAATGAACGAGATTACGGATTTTTTTATTTTTTGTATTTTGTTTCCTTTTTATGTCGTGAGGTTTTTAATTTTGGTTTTTTGAGCTCTAGATGCGTGGAGTCGAATCGTCAGCTCGCGTTTTGTTTGGGAATCGCGATGGTTTGAATTCGAGTTCAATCTGGCGTGTCGATGGAATGCGATTATTGATTTTAATTGGTTTTCTGAGTTCTAGGAGCGTGGTGTCAAATCGTCCAGCTCTGGCTTTGTTTGGGAATTGCGATGGTTTGAATTTAGTTTGCGTGTGTTGATTGGGTACTGCTTTCCGATAATTCTTGAATATGTGCGACGGTTGGTTAGGCTTTTAACTGATCGAGAACTTGATCTGAAGCTCTTTGCAAGTGCAGATTCGAGGACATTACCGTTAGTATTGGATTGTATGCAATTCTTTTGTGGAGAAGACTCATTCCGTAAATATTGTCGCTGTCCTTAATATGTCTAGGCCCTTTACCTCGATATATCTAACCCCATCCTCTATCTTGCTCATCAATGAAGGAAAAAAGCGTGTTTGCTTTTTTGGACTGAGCTATTATCTATTACCTTGGATAACATTAAGCCATTTTTTTTCTATTTTTTTTATTGTAGGGATGTTTGATATGCCTAATTCTAGCTCTTGGGTGGGCTTGCGCTGCACATGTCAGGTACTGAGATTTCTCATTGGAGGCTAATAACTGACTTCATCTTGGTGAGGCATTTTTACTGTTCATATGTTGCTGCTGACCTTTTTGACCATGCTCTTCTTATTCAGGAATAGAGAGATCAAGCGGATGAAAGACAGTATCAGACGTGGCAATAGTTTTGCATTTCTTTCTCATGATATCAATGACCTGGAGCACTCCAAGCAGGTCAATCTGCCCAGAGTGTCTGTTGTGATGCCATTGAAGGGTTTTGGCGAACACAATTTGCACAATTGGAGTAGTCAGGTTAGGTTCTTCCACATCTTTTAGGCGGGAGTGGTGACAATTTAGCATTATATTCTGTTAAAGGATTTCTGAATTGTTTATTACTGTTGGGTCTATATGCAGTTGAAGTAACTGTATAAGATTGGTATTCCATCTATCTTCTTGGAACTGTTTGCTTTCATCTCTAGGTTAGCCTGAGATTGAATCTTTGTATTGGGCAGATCACATCTCTCTATGGAGGTCCTCTAGAATTTCTTTTTGTGGTGGAAAGTACAGAAGATCCTGCTTATCATGCTGCATCTTTGTTGATATCAGAATATAAGGTACATATGCAATCGGCATGTTTCTTCTGTTTCGACCCAGCAAGTAGTTCTTATGCACCTAGGAATGCGCTATCATTAGCAGTTATTGCATATTTTAAAGATATAAGGTATATATGCAACTACTGTGGGAAATACTGATGCAGATAGAGCGTCACACCATTCTGAAGAACATTCCATATTCAGCTGCATATTTCTGTTTGTATATGTTTGTTTTGCATAATGGTCCACATTTAATTTATATTCGTGCAATATATGCACAGGATGATGTTGATGCTAAGATTATCGTGGCTGGTCTGTCAACAACTTGTAGTCAGAAGATCCACAACCAGTTGGTAGGTGACTGCTGTTTGTCTATTTAAACCTAATAGTCCTTGTCATGTATTTGGTCTTCGTGATGGCAAGGGGACTTCTGTTTCTTTTGATTTTTTTTTCCTGATTCGCTTAAGTAAATGTATTTCTCGACCCCACCTAGTGGGATAAGGCTTGTTGTTGCTATTGTTGCTGCTGCAGCAGCAAATTTTGATAGTGTGTACTAATAAATAGATTTCTTTGGTATCTAAAGCTGCTGCATATCTATGGCATAGTTTACAGTGAGATTTTTCGTGAACATGTTTAGAAATCACAGGAGAGCTTTAACTCCTCGACACATCTGGATTCTATCCTTTGCGGTTATCCCTAAAATTTCATTTTCAAAATTTGCTTTCTTGCATAGAAGATTAAATCATAATCTGGTTGCCCTTCAAGCATGATACTCACATAGTAAACCTTAAAAAGTAAAAAAGAAGGAAGATGAACAATACTGATACCTTGGAAGGATTTTTTTGTTTTTTATAGATTCTTTGTCGAGTTGACTTATATCTTTAGATAAAAAAAAAAAAAAGGAAGGGAGGGGGAGGGGTTGGCTTATCTAAGTATATCTAAGCAAGTAAATGGAGAAACAAAGTGAAGATTCATTATGCCTTCCTGCTAATATTCTGCTTTTAATAAGATTTGTTGGCTCAGCTATTTTGCACTATTGAGTCTGTCTCCTTACTGCAGTTGGGAGTCGAAAAAATGCACAAAGACACCAAATATGTTTTGTTTCTGGATGATGACGTTAGGCTGCATCCTGGATCCATAGGAGCACTCACTGCCGAGATGGAAAAGAAACCCGAGGTATGACTGTACTTGTTGTACTCGCTTCTTTTATTTGATTGTGACAATTACTGGAGATGATTTTTGTTAGTTTAATTTTTATATGCTGTGTGTTTTTTACTTGGTCCTTATAATCATGTTTGAGTTGTGATAAATAATTTCGCTTTGTTTTTAACTCTGGAGGTTATGTGCAGATATTTATTCAAACTGGATATCCACTTGATTTGCCATCTGGAAGCCTGGGGAGTTACTGCATTTATGAGTATCATATGGTATGCAACTCAATTCTTTCCTTAGGTAATGTAGAAGAGCAGGAAAAAGGCATCACTGACATGATACTTTCACACGGCCTATCTAAACAGAATTATGATACCTTGTTGTTACTTTATATATGCTTGATTTACATTGTCACCACATTTCAGCTTTTGGAAAAGCTGTAATCTAATATGGTATTAGAGCTTCGGGTATTTAGATCTCGGCACTTTCTCTCGTATTGTTCTGTTTACTACTCCATTTTGACCTTAGGTTATGGTTTGATTGTGGTTATGTCCGCATCCTACCTTTCACTTGTAAAGTCTAGCTTGCACAAACGGGAGGATATTTGTATATATGGCTGATTGTAGTAGGCACATCTTTACATTTAAAACTTTTGGGAAAAGGGTTGTTTAGATCTATTTTATTTCAGCTTCTAATGGGATTGAATTTAACTTAAAGGAGGCTTCTATCATTGGATCTGATAAAACCATTTTGCTACATCTGGTCTGCTAACTGATTGATTCTAGCCTTGGGCAAGAGATATTGTGTTTTTAACAGGAAAAATCTCAAGCACCAATATTATCAAAGTATAATATTCTCGAAATCTTTGTAGCTTCCTTTTTATTTGGTGAGGTCTTTTCTTCCATCTTTTCCTTTTGTGCTCATCTAGATGCTGATTTTGGTTTTGAATTTAAAAAGTAGATCTGAAAATCACTTGTAATTCAATTTTTGGGAGATATTCCAACAATGGCTAAAGCCAAAAAGCCCAAGCACTATTCAGTCTTAGGAGTCCCACCAGTTTAATGACTCCTACAAGTTCCCCCAAAAAAAAAAAAAAAAAAAAAAAAAAAAAACAGAAAAAAGAAATGGCCCTCTTCTCTCTTTCTTGTGTTGCTTATATAATAAGCAAAGATGTTGCAGGGCCACAAGGTGGTGTCAACCTGACTGAAAAAGCCTTAACCAGACTGACAGTGTAGCATTTGTCACTAGCATATAAGCACAATAGATCTATATTATAGATTTGGAGGAGTGATTTTGCTCATTCCACATTGCTGAGAGTAATGGAATGAGTGATTCATTTCTTTTACTGACGCCAATATGTAACATGTCCTGTCAATGCCTATTTTTTATGCATAGAATTCTATAGAGAAATTCTTAAGGCAATAATCTTTTCGGACTTCAAACATATGTACTGCTTATCGGTTGTCAAGCAAGCATTCCCCTTTACCTCTCAATTGCGAAGCCTCCTGTTTTTATGATGCTTTTGATTATAAACTCTTAGCTTGAGCTTTTACATTACTGTTCATCTTATCAATGAAACTTTTTTGATATGCAGCCTTGCTCGATGGGCTTTGCTACTGGTGGAAAAACCTTCTTTTTGTGGGGAGGGTGTATGATGGCAAGAATCCAATCCCAATTTCTACAATAGTTTTGTCTGTTTCAACTCATTCTTTCTTATTCATTTACATTTGTCTTTCAGATGCATGCTGATGACTTCAGATATGACCGATATGGAGTCGTTTCAGGGCTTCAAGATGGTGGATACTCTGACGATATGACACTTGCAGCTATTGCTGGTAATACTCTTTCTAAAAGTCTGATTTACTAGGTTGATTTCAAAGTACATTTAAACAATAAAACTCATTCCAAATTTGTGGATGTGTCATTTTGTGTTGTGGTCCTCATATCAAATTGCTCCCGACTTGTACTTTGCATTAATGTGCCAGCAGTGGAGTAGGCATAGATTCAATCATTTTTTCTCTTGCCCATTGAAATGCTGTTGGTTGGTAAGATATTTTATGATCAATAGCATCCTCCAAGGTCAGCTTGTGGCATGTAGCAGTTGATGTGTGTTATTTATTTGTATGTTGTCTTCTGCTTCATATGCCCGTAAAACCTTTTATCGTGAGTCATAATATCATTTTCCTTTTCTTCAGCCCTCTTTTCCAATCTGATAATAGTGTTGGCTTTTGATTGGATTTCTTGTTTGATCCTTTCCAGGGGCTCACAAGAGGCTTATTTCATCTCCTCCTGTTGCTGTTTTTCCTCATCCATTAGCCAGTGATCTTAGTTTTTCTAGGTTTGAATGGCTCTCTCCTCAGCCCACCAATTTTTCCTTGGCCTTCGTGTTTAAATATGTCTGCATATGTCTGCATCTTTCTCACATCTCGACTCTGATCTTATTTAGGTACTGGAATTACTTACGGAAGCAGACATTTGTTCTGGAATCATACACGACAAAAGTCAATTGGATAATGAACCGCGCATTATTTACTTCGCACTGCTATCTATCTTGGGGATTTGTTGCACCATATATAATGACCTCAGTTCATGTAACAGCAGCACTACGAGCTTACATCAAAGGTTACTCATTTGAGGAAACTAGCTTAACTAATGTTGGTGAGTGCATTTTTCCCTTCTTCAGGTTGATTGTTGGTGTTAGTTCCGGTCCAATCACAAATTACTTGATGGATGATAAAGTTGTTGGTAAAACATTGCAAATGGGTTGAAGTTCTGAAAGGTGACTTAATAAATGAAATGTAAATCTGTGTCTGGTTTCCTGATTAGACTGTTAGATGTACGAGCAATCTTGGATATCAGACGGGATTTAGAAATATCCTGTTATTTTGTTATAGTGTTTGACATGTGGGGAATTTCCCCAGATAATATTCCCTATTTGTATCCTGTATACGCTGTTTAATGTCTCTTAACATAACTAAGTTAAAAAGAAATGGGTCCACGGGCACTTTTTGTTGGTGATCAGGTCACCAGGTTGACGCTGACTGTACAAATGGACATCATATAGATAATCTTAGAGATCCGGATACTTCTAGTTGCATGAAACTCACCAACATTGGACATGATATAGATGATCTTAGCTGACTGTATAAGTGGGCCTCTTAACACATCAAGTTCTTAATATACAAAGAAAACTTGTCAAATTGACAGCTCCCTCTTCTCTGGCCGAGGGTGAAAAAGTGATGACTCATGAGAAACATTTGGTTTTTTTTTATTTTGTTTTTGCCGTTTATGGTGGTTTGGTTGAATTTTGTGAGAGTTTAGGAGTTTTTTCTGCAAAATTCTTTGAACATTTTCTTATTGCAATTGCTTGAGATGATATGTTTTCTTGGGTGCTCAGAATGTACACCTACCGACTTGAAAACTTGCCTTTTGGGATTGGATTTATCTGGCTTCTTACTCAACTTATAGCTTACAACTTGCCTCGTTCAGGTTTGTTAATGGTGGGATGCTTAGTTCTGTGCACTGCTACTGAACTCCTTTCCATGTGGAACTTGACAAGAATAGAAGTTGGGCTCTGCAACATGCTATCCCCTGAGGCACCTCAACTTTCCCTTGCTTCGTATAACTGGGGCCTTGTAAGTATCACTACCTTCCCTTACTTGTTGAGAATGGCCTGTGTAGTCAATAGTTTGAGGGATTTTGGTGATTTGATGAGAGATGGATAAAATAAATCTGGCGCGACGATATTTGCTCTCTAGAAAGACAAATGAACATTTATTTCTGAATATTGCCGGGAAGATCTTTGTGTATTTCATATGTATGCAGATGGGGGAGGGATTGATGGTCGTTGGATGCTAATGCCATTCCATATGACTTGATTTAACAGGTATTTATAGCGATGGTGGTAGATAACTTCTTGTACACTGTCAGTGCGGTTCGTTCTCATTTCTCTCAATCTATCAACTGGTCTGGCATCCGTTACCACTTGAAAGATGGAAAGATCAGTAAGGTATAGGGACATGAAAATCTTAAGCTTCCCCATTATGAGTTTGACGGCTTCAATGGCACTCAAGCTTTTTCACGGCAGCTCATTCACGTTAATACATCTTGACAAATTGCAGATAGACAGGGGTAAGGATCTTGGCCCAAAATTCACAGATTTGGGAGGAAAGACATTGTATGGCAGAAAAGGATCGCCGCCTAAAAACTTGTTTATCAGCTCACTCGCAAGAAGTTTGGCGCAATGGCGTCAGCCCAAGAAGTTCGATGTCTAGCAGAAGAAGAAAAAGGGAGAAAGGGAATTCGCATTTGTTCCTCCAATTTTTGGACCATATGCGGTTGGAATTCAGGGCTTCGGGCGGCGCCCCCAGTGGAATCTTTGATCCTCTTGAAATTGCTCGGCCAATTAAATTTATCATTGTTTGATTTTAGCAAATCTAAGAATGTCATTCGATTTTTTTCTTCCTTTCCAATCGTTTTCCCACCGTGGCCGATATATTCTTTTAGTTTCAGCCCTTTCTGTTTTCGGGCTGATCCTGTAAGGTCGTTCATTTTGTCGTGTAATTTATGTGTTCCGTTGTAGTCCAGCGATAGCTCAGTGGGTCAGAGTGTTGTAGATCTTCCAAGTTGTTCATCTTTTGAATTAGCAAAGCCTTGTCTTCTTTGGTGGTGTTGGGGGTGGGGGAGTGGTTTAGAAGGAGGGGTGGGTTATGACTGGATACGATGTATTTGTTTATGAATCACATTGCTTGTTGTTGATCTTTTTCAATCTTTGGGCATGGCGTTAAATTGAACCGGCACACGAGTTCAACATCGGCTCAAATAAAGTGGTTTTGGGGAAAAATTCATGATAAAGGAAAAAAAAATTGAGAAATTATTTTTAAAAAAAAATATCTTTTAGCTTTTCAGGATAGGAAATTTGTTTTCTTAATTTTAAGGGTGTATGCTGTATTTGATTGTAAATAATCTTTTTCAATAAATCAAATATGTGAAAGTTTCGATAACAAAAAAAAATCCTACTCAAATAAATATAGCCTAACTTTGTCAGAGTCGGCTTATCTCTAACTTGTGAGTATGCTGTAATCACCTTTGTTCCGTCACGCTATGATATAAAGACTGCGAAAAGATGCAAGTACTTGAATGTGCACTTGAATGTACTTTCAAAGGCCTTTGCTTTTGCCCTCTTCCACATCCTTCTTTATGTGATTTGTACCTTAAAAGGTTACGAGAGTCAGTGCACTTCTTTCTGCACTTGATATACCAAGGGGCGCATGTTTTTATTTTTGTTCTCGAGAATAGAAATAAAATAAAAAAAAAAAAAAAAAAAAAAAAAAAAAAGTATTTATGTTCAGGGCAATTTTTAAATAAAAACGTGTTTGGTAAACTTGTTTTTAAATAAAAAATAAACAAAAACACGTTTGGTAAATTTTTTTTTTTTTTTTTCTTTTAATTTTTTAATATTTTTATTTTTTTTTTCATTTTTTCCTTTCTTTTTATTTTTTTCTTTTTTTTCGGCCGGTTGCCGGCCTCCGTGACCAGCCGACGGGGCCGAGCCTCGCCATGGTTGGGCGAGGCTCGACCTCGCCTTGGGCGGGCGAGCTCGGGATCCGGCGAGGCCGAGCCTCGGCGGGGGCCGACGATGCTCGGCCTCGCCGGATCGCGGGCGAGCCTAAGCTCGCCCGGCCAAGGTGAGGCTCGGCCCTCGGCGGCGTCGCCAGCCCTCGACGGCCGGGGGTCGCCGGCGGCCGGCGAAAGAAAAAAAGAAGAAAAAAAGAAGAAAAAAGAAGAAGAAAAACGTTTTTCAAAATTGTTTTTAAGGAACAAGAAGTAAGTTTTTTTTTTCTTTTTTTTTTTGTTCTTTTTGTGTTCCAGGAACAAAAGAACAGAAAAAAACAAAATGAAAGCCCCTAAATGTTGAATATAATTTTTTTTTTTTCTTTTTTTGGGTCAAAGATGTTGAGTATAATTCACTCACTTAAACATTTACCTTCATACACTGATATGATAAAGCAGCCTATACCTAACATCACTCTACTTTCAGTAGTCATGCTAAGTCCATGTAACCCTGAGTTCGTGATTATACCCACGCCTAATAATGGGTGAAGAAAAGCAAATTATCTTCGATTATGAATTAACAAAGAAGGTCATCAAAAAGTGCATTTAAAATACTAAAATGTGGTCCGATCAAGTCGCTTGCTCTTTCGCGAGCGACCACTTCCGAAACTTGTAAATTTGGGATCGGCCCAACGTCAGTCATCAGTCAACCAGTTCGTTGAAAAATGCATTTGACACAGGTGGTGTCCCCTCATTGCTAGGAGAAAGAAAATACGTTGAGATTTGAAAATTTTGACTAGCGCCTTTTGTCTCTTGGGGAGGTATCCTGAGAGAACGAGAATGAGATGCTCAAGCAACATTACACAAGCAGCACCACCTAAAAGTAAATGATGCAATGTCCGAAATGCATCCTGACCAGATGATCTTGCAACCGAATTCCATGAGCGGTCATTGCTTGAGATCCCCAATATAAAAGTCTTCAATCATGTCAAAAACTCGGGTCGCATGCTGTGGCCTGAAAGTACAAGGAAGAGATCATACGGTTGTCTCAGAAAATTAGACAGGAAGCCTCAGTATATGTTTGCAGAAATATCAGTAGGAGGAGAAGAAGAGGAACAAAATTGATCTTGATCGTCAACATCTCAACATCAACATTGAATAACCACCATACATAGGACAAACCCAGGTGCACTTCCAGGGCCGTATTCATCTTTTGCTTTACCGAAGAGGGAAGGCTATTATGATTTTCCAGGACTCGAATTCGATTTCAAACTCTTCGGGAATCTCACAACTTTTTTAGACAAATAACAGCAATGTGAATTTCTGATCTAGTAGCATAACATTATATCCTGTCCACATATTCAGAGATTATGAGATTAATTGAATGTGTCAAACATATCATCCCTACATAGTACTACAGTTTTGTACTTACATATACATATATATTATATATATGTAGTCATAACTGAGTTTATCTTGGATACTACGACCCTTTGCACTGCTTCATCAGGTTGATATCACTCAAAGATTAAAATAATGGGTTGTTAGAAAGTAATCCAATTAAACCAACATACTACAAGTAACTTAAGATTTGATTAGGATTTAAGAGAAGGTCTGACATATTTCCCCACAAATGAGCAGTAAGACCAATGCATGCCATTCCAGATCATAGATGCATACCCAAAAAATCCTTCTGTAGAATCATCCCCTGCATGAGTCAAAATGGCATCACCACCTGGGTGTTCCTCCACATAAGAGGTAACATCATACACCTACAAAGGGATGACATTCAATAGGGGAAACAGTGAAAAACAAAACCATGTATTAATGTCAAGAGCCAAACAAAAGCAACTTAAAATTGGTATGAATTCATTAACATAAAGAAGGAAAAAGTCAACAGAAAGAAGGAAAACAAACTCAGACCTTGTCTTTAATGATTATCCAACAATCAGTTCGTTTGTTGTGCAGAGCAACATCCACTTTGGTGTAAGATTTGGATCCCTATCATCAAAAGGAAAAATGTCCATTAACAAGGCAACATCAAAATATACAAAAGTATAAACAGAAGAACAAGCTGTTCAAAAAAAAAAAAAAAAAAACAGAAGAACAAGAAGTTGGGGAATTAAAACAGTACACTAAGAAGAAAAATGTGCTTAATACCAAGTAACAGGCTTAACATAAGACAACTGCTACGCAATTTAACTTGAAGATAGCTTGAAGCTAAAAGTACTTAATGTGAAACAGGAACAAACAGGAAACACACCATAGTTCCCCAGAAACGACTCCTACGTGGACCTACCTATTATAACCTAATCTGGAGGAATGTCGCAGAACTTTCCTACTCCCTCACTTTTTGTGCAAAATATGTTGGATAAAGTTGGACGACATACTACGTCAGCCTCAAACTGAATTCTTTGAGCCAGTAGACAAAATATAACAATTTTCACAGAAATAGATGCTTCGTACACCTTATCAACCTCTCCTGTTTGATTTATCAGTAATTAGAGTTCTCTTCTCATGCCTGATACCATGTTCAAATGAAAGATGAGATGCATATCCACTGTATCGGTGTGCCAATGCTCGTATATATACCCACTAATATATGCAAATGATTGCACATATATGAACATCTATACATCTGAAACATTACTTGACTAGATACTCGATGATATATAGCTTGCAATTAATTCCAAGTACAACTACTTCACCATAAATAATTCATTTGAGCTTTGTTTGTTTCGCCAGAAAATGAATGATTTGAAAAATCATTTTCCTAAAAATGATCACTTATATATCACTTCAAAAATGAATAAAAGAAAAATATATGCATCGCTAACAAAAATGTTTTGATATGAATTTTTGTCAATAATGAAAATATTTTTCATTAGCTAATTATTTTTCAAGCAATATAAACGATCATTTTTAGTAAAATGTTTTTCAAATTATTCATTTTCCACGAAACAAATGGAGCCTTAAAATTCAACTCACACCCAAACCTCAGAATTGATACTCTGTGCTTAGTCCCAATCCAAACTCAACCACAAAACCAGATAGAACTATCGCCCTTCATCACGTCACTAAATGGAAGTCTCACTTGCCAAAACGTGAAGAAACAGAATAAAGGATCTCCCGAACACATCTAGGAAACTACAATCAGCTTTTTCCTTATCCGATCAAATTTCAGACTCCGCGAAAACAGGACAGGACACACGCATGTGCACTTGCGCGTGCACACCCAGAGATGTATGTATGTCATTCGTGGGTGGTGTATGCAGGTAATTGCAGACATAAAGGAAGAATCAGTCACCGAAGAACAACCTCCCCGCGCACAACAATAAGCATCGCATCACATTCCTTTACCGGAGTTCCACAATAGAGTACTATGTGCCCTAGCATTGCCAATTGCAAATACATGAACACATCAGCCTCGGAAATCCGACGGTTACCTGAGCGCTGGAATTGGACTGAACCTTTTCCAAATGGCCTGCACGAAAGATGTAAAAGATAAAAAAGAAGTGGAAATCAGTGCAATCAATAGGCTAAAACGAACATCTTTTCCTTTGACTTGAATCTTCACTTAGTCAACGCTGTATATTCAAACAAGCAAAGGCAGGAGAAGGCCTTACCGGACTTGCGGTTCCGAGGAAGAAGCAGCAGAAGAGCGCCTAAAATCCCCAGCAAAACCGCCACCGCGATAATCACCATCGCCTCGAACTTGACCTGTCATCGAACACGAATCGACATTCATCGTCGCCGTTAATCGCGGACTCGAACGACTGCCGAGCAGAGCGCTCGCTCGAATATATACCGGATTAGAAAAACGCAAGAGAGAGCGCGAGGGGAAAGGAGGGCGGTTCTCACTGGTGCCGCGAGGAGTTGCGAGAGGGAGGCGGATGTCGCCGCTTGGAGCAGCTTCGGTTTCACCACCGGCGGCGGCGGCGGCGGTGGCCGAGATTTGAATGCAATGCCGGCGGCGGGAGACGCTGATCGGAGATGGAGAGAGAGAGAGAGAGAGAGAGAGAAGTAGATTTACGATGAGAGAGGAGGGAATCTGGCATGTGATTCCACTTTCTCTGACACACTGTCCTCTTCATCTTCACATGCGGGTCGGGGGTCGGGTCGGGTCGTTCGGGTCAAACCGCGGCTCCGTTTGCTGATCAATGGGCGGACAAGGACTGGCGGGATGGCGACCACGTTCCCATAGAAGAAAAACCACTCTTACTTTGAAAAAAAAAGAAAAAAAGATAGACAACTAACGGCTATATAGGGTTAAGAGCCGTTAGATCGTGTGAATCCAATATGAATTGCCATCGATGGTTATGATGAATAACAATTTATATTGCTTCAATTCGAACAAGTGCCTAAACTTGTGTTAGCCGCTAATTTACCAATTGGATTTTTATTTGAGACAAGTCGAACAATTTGAGAAAAAGTCGAAACTCCAACTTATAGAAATCGAGTAAAATCCAAATGGTGTTCAATGATTTAGAGATCGAGCCCCATATGACTTGACTAATTCAATTCAAATTACTCGTGAATTAAGTCGTTTGAAGTCTCGTATTTTAAACGGTAAATCAATTATATAAATTAAGTGATGCATTCAGAAAAAATAATTTTAAAAATGATTTTATATTCAAGACCCGAGAACAAGGTGCTACATTCTCACATATATTATTTACAGTTTTTATATATGTCTTTAATTTGACTCTTGACATATGACTTTTCCATTTAACATGTAATGCATTAGAAATATAAATTTTTTTGAATACATCCATTAACTTTACAGCATCCAATTTTTCTCTTTAGTATTCATGTCCTAAAATATTTTCTTCAATTAAGCAAGAAATTCAACCGCCGCAATAGAGCTATCATCTAATCATGTGCACAATCACAATCTTAAGTTCATGTCGATGTTTGGTCGCTGGTACCGCGCGAGCGTAGTCTAAACCTTAAAATGATGATTAGAAGAAACCCAAGCAACGATTTTAGGACTCAATAATTTGATGGCAGACCAGAGGAAGTTCTCATTAGACACAAGACAAGACCAAAGGAGACAACAAGAGAGGAGGACATCCTAGAACATAGGGAAGCCCCTCATTACAGAAACAAAACGACTCACAACAGGAACACCCTCAAAAAGGGTCTCCGACGCGATAGACGCAAAGGTAAATAAACGAGACTGTCCCCGCCAAAACGACAGGCCCAGTCGACGACACATTCAACAGAAACAACAGACGCCAACTTTATTCCAGTCCTACTGATCTGCCAGGAGGCTCCATCTGCCTTCAGGAGCTCTCTGTGCCGCTCATCGGGTCCTCATCGTTGTCGCCGCCACCGCCCTGGCTAGGCTTCTCGGCAGCTTCAGCTTCCTTCAGCAGCTGAAACGGTCGTGGATATCGACCCATCAGTACGTGCAAAGTTAAAAAAACCCAGGAAAAGAGCGGGTTCGATATGCACGCTTTTAAGAAAATGAGAGAGAGAGAGAGAGAGAGACCTGGAGATATGCTTCCATCTTCCCCTTGAGCACGTCGTGCTCCTTCTTCAGCTGTTCATAAGTGGCGTTGCAACTTCTCAAATAAAATGACCCCAAAAAAAAAAAAGGATAAATCGTCAGCTAGAGTAGTACGATTTCCATCTCTTGCCAAGGAAAAATTATTCAGATTAAATTTCAAGAAATCTTAAAGGTGACTTTAAAACATTTTTCATCACCTCTCCGGATTCTTCTCTTCAATGAGATCCCTCATGCGATTCACTTCAGTCACAACTTTGTAAGCACCGACGCTGCAACGCGCAAGAACAGATATCACGACAAAGAAAAGAACATATGTTTTGCTTTAGTAATAGCCGTGGAATGTCCGATCGAACAATTCCCATATTTCACAGAGCCTCTTTAGAACAGTTACAGGGAAAATGCTAATCAGATTACCTGGCGCTGTTGCCCTTCAGCATGTGAAGAGCCCTGTCCACCTTGTCAAACTCCACAGGTGTCTTCTCCCTAAGCGAACAGGATCGCGCAGGATACATTAGAACTTCGATTTAATATTAAGGCGAAGTACGGGGAAAAATGAATGAGAGGTTATAAAGGAGCGAAGCACATACAGCATTTGCCCGACAGATTCCAGGGTCTTGGTAGAGTCCCGGAAATACAAGGAAAAAACTTCTACCACGAAGTTGGGGTTGCCCTCAGCCTCGAGTTCCTCCAGCTGAACAAACTGCTCGTCCAGGAGTTCCTGATGCAAGAGTACAACATTCATTGAGTAGTATTAACAACTTGGAAAAGGTTTGTCCTATTGCAACCATGAGACTGAAGGAAACGGCATGGCTGCAGCGATGTTTTTCATGAGTTGCGGCTGATGGTAAATGTAGTGAAGCAAATCCAGACACAAGTTTGCATGTGGAGAGAGAGACAGGGAGAATGTGCACGTCTTGAAAGAGAGTGAAAAGAGTCTTACAGGAACATCAAGTAATTAAATTGTTATCTGGAGAAAACAAATGAACAGGGCTAGTAAACCATCACTATATAGAGAATTGGTGTGCAGGGAGGACCTCATCTAGCAACGACTGCCTCATGGTGGTAAGCTGTTGATGCAGATCCGCCATTTCTTGATAGAACAGATAGAGCAAAGGATAGTTCAAATGCAGGGTCTGTAGATTTGAGTCCTATTGACAAGCCAAAGCCCGTATTTATAGTTGAAACTCAGGCTAATGGTGTGAGCAATTCTATGAGCACGCATTAAATGATCCTTGAAATCTCAGATTCGGAAATTTATGAGCAAGAGAAATACTAGGATGCTTCAGCATTGAAATTTTCTTACCTAGAATGGACGTTCGCATCGCTTACTCATTGGCAGTGACAAACACGCGCGGATCTAAACTGCCGCTGATTGGCTGTGTACACATTGAACCTTTGAAGCCATTGGTTTTGAGCCTTGCGCCTCAAGGATTTGGATTCGCATGTGTAAATGCCAGATCCTGCACCATATCTGCAAATTTTCCTCTAGATCGGATAGTAAATGCAAGAGGATTTTCAAACTCTATCTGCCAAAGTTCAACTCATCCACATTTTGGAGTGATTCCGATGTCAAACGAAGTCGTTTTTGAAAATGTGAAAAAAACACATAATCATTTCTAGGAAGATAATGATGGAGTATAGATTGCATTTCTAATCATGACATCAGTACTAATGGTGTGTCTAATTTTGTTTTTATAATCCGATAATGCATGATAGAAAACGCAACATAATTCACAAGTAAGGTTAGAGATTGTTGCTACTATAACCACTTCGATATGCCGCAAGGTTGTGCAACAACAAATGGCACGAAGAAAGTTTTGACACAACAGAAAGATAAATTTTTCGTCGTTTCTCAATGATCCCAATCTGTGAAAACAGCTTTTGCCTTTTCCTTGTAAACTCAATACCTGTCAAAACAGTTGCTGTATTTTCCTTTCACACAGTACAGTGATTTCATCCTCCAGCTAAATCTAGTACATGGAGTAGTTGTTCTGCCTAATTTGTTATTATCCAAAGAAAACATTGTAGCTATACATCCATACTTTTGTTGGTCACGATTGGCAGGATAAACCAGATTCAACAATCCACCCATAATGCATATTCAGAGTAATGCTAATTTTACAAACATGAAGCTTTGATAAATCTTAACGCGAAGTTTATAAGCCAGCACATACATATAATTTGTTCCTAAAGCACGTGAGACATAGGAATAGACATCTCATAATTCTAGGATTTTTCAAATGCCAAAAAGCACGTAATGGCTTGGGAATCTGGGTTGCCCTCATCCAAACACACAACATTCTCCAAGGAACCAGGCAAAGAGTGTGAATGGATGGTAATTCAAATGAAGATATGCAAAGAAAGAACAATTTGGCTTTCATTTGCAGGATAATCGTTGAATAAGTTACATAGAACAGTGCTTTGCTTCCTATGGAACAATGCTTGCTTCGTCATCTTTTTCCTTTTGACCAAACCAACTAAAATTGAGGATTGACTTAGTGTTACATGGCAACAACCGATTCTAGTTCCAGGAAGCGATAAATTTTCACCAGTCAGCTCTGTACAGGTTGGGATGATAGCTATCCAAGCTAAAATTCGTTCCTTTAGTCATTTGTGAAATGCAAAATATCACTAGATCATTCCTGGTCTCCTTGTCTCCAGATATTAGAGCTGGAAAGAAATGGGATGTAAGTAATAGGGATAAAGATAGTATCTTCAACCCTCTTGTGGCCTTTGCTGGCGCTTTCTCTTCGCTTTTAAATCAACAACAATGATTGATATGTTATCAGAACTGTTCCTCCCATAGGCCGTCTCAGTAAGATAATTAGCTATGGCTTGTGCTGGAGAGATTTCATCGACCATGAGGCGGCGGCGTCTCCTTAGTAGGCGCCGAGCCACCTCTCCAACCTCATCATTAGTCATGACGTCCCAGAGCCCATCACTTGCCAAAATCAAACATTCATCCTCATCCACTCTTGTGGTAAAAGTGATTTCAGGCACTGGAATAATCCACGGCCTCAGATACCGGTCACCTGAAATATAAGATAGATGGAAATTACCAACAGTAGAATGGATGGACTCCCTAAGCACCAATGCTTAAGTACTGCATACAATTGTTAAACTTAATCTGCTCATACTTCCAGAACCAGAATATATGCTCATAGAAAATGTAATTTCAACAATATCGCAGTGACAATCTCTTTGTGGTGCATTTCTGGATAAGTCTACTAGAAAATAAAATAAATTACTATGAGCACGGTCGTGTGCCATCTTGAAAATTAAAGCATGTTCACTCATGAAGGACTCCCTTTAAGGAATCTGCTTTATGATTGTCACAACAATTGATCCAATAAGACATGACAAACGTAGAAATCTCTTCCTATTTGGTTTGCTGAAAGGAGTCAAGAAGAAAACCTCCACTGGTAAAATCATGTTTCTGTTCAAGTTACAACCACCATATGTTGAGTTCAGAGAGAGCTACTCCCCTCGACGTTGATTGACAACCTACCAGAACAAATGCTCTGCAAAATCACTCAATCCGTCTGAAACTACCATACATGGCAAAAATCAAATATGATCGCCACGTAATTTCCTGCTTCTTTTGCATTGCTAATTCCTAAGACAAACATATATAGCTTTCTCAGAAACTAGGAGGATGACCAATTTTGATCAAGTTCGACGGCAAACACTCATCCAAGCCCATTAGACCACAATTCAGAAAATTGGTTTTCTGCTCTGACTTTTCAATGTGGTTTGGTGGCAATGCCAGCTGGTGGTGCTCTTAAAACTCATCGGATGATTAGTAGGATGATTAGTAAGCGAAAACCAAAGCTCATTAGTCCAAATATACATGACTAGAAATTTCTTTTACATTGCAAGCTGATATAAAAAGGTCAGGCACTAATTATGTCCACAGTCAAAGCTTTGAAAGTACGGCGTTTGGTTCTCTTAGTTAATCCCCAAGAATCTAGTCCTAAGTTCCCACAAGTAGGATGGTGAAATTAATCCACCTATAAAATCAAGATTAGAGACGTCGCCATTGTCATACTTTCTCTTTGTCAAAGTTTTACTTCTTATACTAGACAAACCATAACAAGGTAGATTTTCTTCATGATGTTCCCAGTTCATACTTCCAGGCAACAACTATAGAAAATAAGGTCTTCATTTGCACTGTCGTCATGCTCTCTGTTTTTATCTGCTCCATATCATCACTTCTAAAACAATAAATTTGATCAGGGCACCTATCACCTTGGTCCTGTCATTGTAAGTCTAGGCAGTTTTGAGTTCTCTTCAAAATCTATCTCTGGCAGAAGCACAATAAAATTTCACGGCTTCAAGGTGGAATAATTTAGTTGATAAAGGTTACCCGCAAAGCAACATGCTTTAAAAGGAAAAGGAAAAGCCTATCTGTTATATTATCAAACGGGAGGACTCCTAAGCATGTAAGGAGCAATAACATTAACACAGTACTCAAATACTCCTCTGAGATCCTTCTTCACGTTAAAAGCATTCGTTCTAGTGGAATTCCAAAAATTCCACAGATCTATACAACAGTCATAACCAAAGGAGGATGAAGAAGCACTCTAGAAGGATGAGAGCATATTTTAGATGCTCTTAGAGATACCTCCTTTGAAGAGAAATGGTAACGATTTTAAAGAATTAAGATACCAGATGAATGGCAAGGGCAGAGATGAGAGTAACCTATAGCTCTGGACATAGCAAGTACTCCGAACACCCTAGCACCATTCCAGTTTATGACTTTCCCTCCCATTCCTTCAATCCGCATCAGTTCATCATGTCTATCTGGCTGTATAAAATCAGCAAAAACAACAAATTTTTTAAAGGTCATATCAGCATAGACATAAGATACATCAAAGAACATTGCCCGGATTACTCAGATAACCCCATAATTGGCTAGCATCCTTTCTGGATTCATGGGCGCTAATGAAATTAATATGTGACAAAGTCACCATAGTTTGATGTGTAACCCATGTTCAATGTAATCCCATTAAATGCACATACATGGTCAACATGGGATAGTTGTATTCTCGAAGGTCATATTATGGAGAATCACAGCAGATGTTTCGAATGGGTTAAAAGATTTGAACAGGACTAATATCATCAAGAGGTCTTGTCAAATTTTAAGTGCTTCATAGAATAACCTTTTGATCAACAGTCAAGGGGATTGTTTGAGTCCCACGGCAAAGAATTGCTCTTGAGTCACCACAATTGGAAGCGATTATCTGACAGCCAGATAGAATCACCACAACCGCAGTTGATCCTACCATTTCAGGTGCAGCCGCTTCAGTCATGACTTCACTGTCAGCCCTCTCAAAACCAGTAGAAAAAGCTGCTTCCCACCTTCTCTGCCACTCGAACCCATCCATTACTTCCCTGTTCCATTCTTCGGCTATAACTTCATGCATCCGCGCAGCACAGAAATTGGCCACCTACATACTCTAAAACTATTATAACTGTATTGCATATGGTGATCAGGATTATGCGTCATTGTTGCAATGCTACATTTCACTATACTATAAACATAATTTTCAGACCAAATCTCTTCCAGGAGAATACCACTAAATGTCCTCTGTTAAGTTTAGCTTTATGACTTATGAAGTAAAGGAGGTCATTTTCATATTGATCCAGGAGGATTTCCAAGTACATCCTCTGTAGATGAAGAAACTAAATTGGGTTAATCAAGTTACTTATCCATTCAAAAGTGAGAAAAATTTCAATTTTCTCAAATGTCAAATTGTCTTGAATACCATAACAAGATCCATGAAAATCAAACAAAACTGACATTAATATTAGCACCATCTTTCAGCGAAAAGATTACTGCACCAACGTATGACAACCAACTAGAGCCAATACCATTACTTTCATGACCCCAATTACCATAACAATATTATTGGCCATGTGCCTGCATAACCACAAACGGAAAGTAGATAGTTTCCTGCTCTTGAAAAATCTACTAGAACGCATATAATTAACAATGTAAGAACATGAAATGTCAAAGTGCTGGACTTCGCAAAAGTTCCTTCAACCCAACAAACGCAGACCAATCACACTGAATATGCTCTCATAAGCACTGAATAAGCACATTGAATGAGACCAGGAAAAAAGCAATAGAAAAGTGGGATTAAACTGTTGCTCCTTTTTGTTGGATACCATTTGTCACATACCAACCATACACAAAAGTACACAAGCACCAGAAGGTATCGTGAACTACCTCCCACCCCCTAGGATTGAGCAAGGTCCTAGTCACTACCTAGTACAGGAAGGCATCACGAACTGCAGACAAGTTCCTTTTTTTTGGGTCCCCTTCCCCGCCAATATTACAGTTCCATCTGTATAGTTAGGCCACTTCTGGAATAAAATGTACCAGTACCAGCCATATTCTGACGTTGATGGGTCTCTGATAGCTGTTGGTCATACACGACAGCTGTCCCTATTTGGCATGGCACCTTCCGCTGACATGCAAACATCAACGGTGTATAAAAAACTAGAGCAGCAGTGGAACCATTCAAATCCTGACTAGTTAATTCATCTAGAAGTCATCATGTAACACACATTCAGTGGTCTAGGCAAATTCTTGCCGAAACTCGGCACAACGTGTGGGTCTCAAATGATCGGCGCAACTGTGATGGTATCGGGTCGGAACAAATTTCTTAAACTAAGCGCAAACAATCCCCCCGCTTAGAAATCGTCTATCTCTATACCGAACTCGAATAACCATGAGCTTTCTATATAGAAAAGGCAAGATAAAAAAGCGAACTTTAAACAGTGAATCCACCTTTGGGCCTTGTTTCCGAGGTCCCCACCTCACGAAAAAGATCCAACCAGACGCGACCACATGGTAAACCCGATCATGAGAACACGCTCCGACAAGCTATGCTCGCCATAAAAGCGCCGGGGGACCACCTGTCTCTCTAATGCCACACGTGGCAGCAAACGCAAACGCCGGGGTCCGTCCCCAGTTTCTGTCCGACCCGGAATTTAATTAGGACAAATTAGACGATAAAATTACGATCTTCATCCTTCCGTCGGCTTCCGCTTCCAAAATCAAATTTGGAATTACTAAGGATGATCTAAGATTAGGAAGGATTAAGATAAACCAAGCGATGCGATCGCCTCCCTTGGATCGTTCCGCCTCCTCGTGCTCCACGTTCCCATCTGCCCGGAGAGGCCCGGGCTACGTGGACGGCCACGATGCCTCCCCCGCGGCCCCAGGATTTCGATGGGTGATGGAAAGCCTGTCGCGGCCTGAGCGGAGACGCGTGTCCCGGGCTCTCGAAAAAGGGCGGGGGAAAAGCTGCGACGCACGCGCCACTCCGCGAGCGACAAGTGTTCCCGGCTTCCATCAGGGATTCATTATTGCTCAACCCCCAAGGTCATTCAATAGAAAAAAACGATGTCTTTTAAAAAATAAAGTCACTTAAAATGTCGGTAAAAGTGAAAAAAAAAAAATTACGCTTTTTTTCGTTTTGCCTAATAAAATAATTTCAAAGGTGCCAATCTAGGATTCGGCCAAGAAATTTTAAATTATATTGGGAGGAGGATAAATTAAACCATATTGGGCTGACTTGAATGGAATTACTGCACGATATGGAAATAAATTAGGAAGATAATGATATTAATTCCGATTTTTCCAAAATACTGGGATGGCCGTGCATTGTAAGATATCCATCGGTTTAGATAGTTCCGGGCCTAATTGCCGGCGTTAATGGATTAAAAAGGCAAATTAAACATGATGAACGCGGGGGAGATGCGTTCGGTTCGCGAGCGGGAGTTTACCTGAGCACCGCCGTGGCCGTCGTACACGCCGAAGAAGTGGACGGGCGAGATCTCGCCGGAGATCCTCGAGCCGGGAGCCAAGCAGCCCCCCACGTGGTCGCACGCGCGGGACATGAACCCCGGCACCACGGCGACGGCGTCCTCCATCTCCTTCCGCCGCCCGATGATCGAGGTGGACCCCCACGCCACTCCCCTGTTGCTCCTCCCCACGCACTTCCGCTTCCCCGCCGCCGCCGCCGCGGCGTCCGCCTCCGTCGACCCCGCCAGCCCCTCCTCCCTCGGCCGAGCTGGCTCCGCCGCTAGCAGGCTCGGTGCCGCCGCCGCCGCCGCCTCCTCCGCGCACGCAGGGATCTCGCCGGAGCTCCCTCCGCTGCTGCTGCCGCTGCTCCCGGGGCCGCTGGAGGAGCAGAGGTCGCCGGAGCTGCTGGCGCTCGTGGGATCTTCGGTGATGGTCAGTATCGACAGCGCGCCGGAGCTCTCCGAGTCGAAGCTCTCGAGCTGCTCCTCCTCTTCGGGCTGCTCCATTAGCTCCGGTATATAATCCGAACGGCGGAATCCCTCTCTCTCCTCTCCGCGCTGGTTCTCTCTCATTCACCGGAGGAAAACCTACAGAGAGATAGATAGAAAAAGTGGGGGGGAGGAGAGAGAGAGAAAGAGCGAAGTGATGGATAGAAGAAGGGAGGGGGAGCATATAGGATGGCGACACGTGTGAGGGGATATGAGTCGGACGACACACGCATCCGCAGAGAGGAATGAGGGGCGTCATTGGGAGTCGTATTCAGTTCCCTTTTCCCGCTCCACCGCCACGTGTCCTTTCACCGTCTCTGCGGGTCGCGCGGGGAAGGGAGGGCGGGGGGGATGGATCGGGTGCTTCGCGACGTCGACGGGAGCCCGTGCGCTCGGGCTGCCTGCGCATGACGTGGCCGGGGTGATTCGGTACGGTGCGTCATAAATGGCCGGCTTTTTTTTCCATTTTTCTTTTAATTCTCGACGCGGCTTGCTCGGAGACTTTTTTTTTTAATTATTTTTTTCGTGTTTAAAATAAAAGAAAAGGCGTTGAATTCAAGTTTCGAGGCGGCGGAAAAAACCTTTTTTTTTATCTAGCGAACCCGAAACTATTTTTTCAATAAAAAATCGAACCCCACGTTTATAAGGCGCTTCTTTGCGGAAAAAGGGGAAAAGGGAAAAGGAAAAAGAGGCGACTGACTCTGGAGCGCCGTGGAAAGACGAGTAATAAAAATAAACTAAAATTCTCAAGATGTCCACCTATATATTTATATCAAAAGTGTCATATACGTGTCCTCCGCACAGCGTGATGCATTTTATCTTGAAAGCGACAAAAGTGAAAATTGACCAATAAAATTGATAAGGCAAAAAAAAAAGTGGTAGCATATCTAATTTCCCCTAAAAGCTATGCTGTGGAGTTCCTTAATTGTCTTTACGGGGCCACATCCAATTTCATCATTCTCTCACTTTTCTCTTTCTATTTTTTTAAAAGATAATCACAACATGTTCACCGAAAGTTTGCTTTCTAAATTTAAATCCGTATGGTGTTACGATTAAAAAGTCTATTTCTCCGTTCGAAGCTATTATTGTGATTATTAATTCATTGTGATATTGCGCATAAAATAATCACACATGCGCTTCGAAAGGCTAATATAATTTAAATGAGAAATGTTGAAGATGGTAATTCTAGCCCTCTAGCTAAAATCTTAATATGGCCTACTACTTGATGTCTATGTAGTGGACGCATGTTCTATCTCTAATTTTAGTTTTTGGCTCTTTTAATTGGATAATGCTAAGTATGATAGTCTAATTTATTAAATTACGTTACAAACACTTATTGGGAGATTAAATACAACTCGGTTTATTTAAATGATTTTCTACAATTCGTCGTATTGTTAAGAATACTGATTTTATAGATAACTTGTCATATATCTAACGTTGCTCTTTTTTTTTTTCAAAAGAATAAATTGCTTTTTTCAATTTGACATGTCGTCATATGCTACAAGTTCGACTTATGCTTTCGTAATTCGAATAAACTTAAATGTGGACAGGCACTTTTTCCGTAAGGCACTCCTGCGAGTCAACCCTATTTTTTATGCGTGCAAATTGCTAATTGCTTATCATAATATCTCATGGGTAGGAACCATATGGAAATCATTTTTTAATATTTAGTGGTCCATCTACGAGACTTGCAAAAAGCAGGACCCTCACGCGCCGTGCCCCAAGATTATAAAAGACACCTCATAATAGATATGATTGTAAAAAATCACAATTTTATGTATTCGTGGATTCTCACATCAATAAAGCAGATCAAACTTTTCGATAAATCACCAAGTTTTGGTTGTTATCGAGCTATGCAAGTTGCTTTCCATCAAATTTGTATATGAGAAGAGATAGAAAAAATCAACTTCATATTATTTACTCGCAAAACTTATTATGATTACATAAAAATACACCCCATCTCATGTGATAATTCAAATTTTTGAACTGATCAACCACAAACTCATCTTTGAATATCAAGTTCAATTTCTTCAAAAAATACATATATATATAAAAGAATTGTGTTCATCTGAATGATAATTACAAGCTCATTTTCTAAACTTAAATAGCAAATCTGTTAAAAAAAAAAAAAACTAAATAGCCAAAAAAAGAAAAGAGCGCTCGACGGGCTAACGTGATGCCTTTGCCTACGCTAGCCCACACCGGATCACGAGGAATCTGAAAATCATCGGAACTTTCGGCGGGGCCCCACCTACCACGACAGGTGCACCATCCTAGATGGCTACGTGGCGAGTTAAGTGTCGCGACTGGGGCCCGCGCATTAGGTAGAATTTGACCTCTTGATGGGGACCTTTCGCTAAAACGACGGTATTTGTTGTTCAAAGTCTCGCCGCAAAGGAAACTTCCTTGAATGGCCACGTCATATGTTTTTCTTTTCCATCCCTAGTCACACGACATTAAATTGCCCATCTATCTCAGGACACCTTACCAAGGTATGAAAGGGGTAAGGAATCAAATGACATGTCCCATGCTCAGTGGTTGGTTTTGTTTTTCTACATATGATTTATTCAATTTGATGGTGCACTTGGTTTTACAATGAAGCTTAATTTTTGCTGTGAAGATACCCATTCAAGTGATAGATTGATGGATTTAAATTGATTCGTGAAATAATGTGAAAAATTACACATAGATATGAAATAATTATATGCAAACATCTTATGTGCACATGCCTCTCTCTTCACCTTATGTTTATATGGATTTGTGACTTTATCAATTAGCCTTTAATAATGAACTAATTCATCATGTCAAATCACATCACATCACACATCCGACTCTCTTAAAGGCAACCCTAAAGAAAAATATTAGAAATCATCTCACCATCAGTTGACGCTACTAATTATTTATTCATTTGTTTTTTATTTTGTATTGATAATCGGACTTTAGAATCTCAATCTTATTTATTGTTATCCTTTCCTATCCCTTTCAACTAAGATCTTATCCAGACCATTAAAAGAAATCAATCAATGTAAGCAAAACAATCTGAAAATGGTTTTTTTTTTTTTTTATTCCAGGCCGATGACATATATGTTATGTTGTATGGAGATTTATGAAATGACCAATAAACTTCATAAACCGATTCAATTTAATTTTTAATATGAATAGATGACTCTAGTTCAAAGTAATCCATACACAAACAATGATATTTGAACTGATAATTTTCTATTCGCGAGGTAGAAATCTGGCAATCAGCTCTGCCGACCTTAGAAATTGGTATCAAGTGAGATTTTCCTATTTTCAACTCCTACGTCTGGAAAAAATCACTAGGAACTTCGATGAATTTTGCTTTTCCAGCTAAGGCTTGAAACTGACCTTTCATTAGCTATTCTGTCGGAGTCCACGTGTCGCTAGGGCTCACGTCAAGCGATATCTTTCACCCAGCAGAGCATTCTGCATTCTGCAGAGGCCATGTAGTTGGGACCGGCCACGTGCGAGGCGAACGCCGATGCGACACCTCTTCAGATTCGGATTTGGATCGGACGGCTTACAGCTGACTAGCGAGGGGCCTATTTACAGGTCGACCGCAGGTGGGCCCCACGCTATTTGTGGACACGTATCCACCTACGAGAGATTGGTTTTCATAAGTATTCATTTCCTTCTTTTTTTATTTTTTATTTTGGTCGAACATTTCCTTAGATATTACATTACAAAAGAAGGAATATCGGTAGGAGTGGGCATGTTTCGGGAAGAATCGAAAATTTGAAAATCAGACCAGCAAGAATTCGGTCCAATTTCAAACTTTAAGATATGTATACTAGATTATCGACATCATTTTCTAATTCTTTTTTCTTATCGTCCTCCTATTTGGAGGAATGCGTGTCAATTACTACTTGAAGATGCGAATTGTTGTCTTTACAATATATCATTGTCGAGGGTTATATCTACGTGTAGATGCTACACTAGTTTACTCTTTCCACTAGAGGGTGATGCCTTGGCGCATGCGGCATAAATAGTCTCTCTACTCGATATACTTCTAAAAATTCTAGAACCCTGCCAAACTGAGCATATAAAACAGCCCAAATCATTTTCATTTCTCCAATCGCGGCAAGAGTAAATGTCGTACGTAAGTTAAAAAGTCGTAATCACTCGATCCAGTTACGATTTTTATATATACACCGGACGCGATCTCTCTAGAATGCCACGTGACTGGCGTTTTCTTAGGCAGTCATCATGCCAGAGTACGGAAAAAAAGGTCTCTCTCTCTCTACTCTCGCTCCTCTCCGTTTGATGCCACGCAGCGAGCCATTTATTAGGCAGTCATCATATCAAGTGCCTTCGGTTTTAGATATGAATGTTTGGCAGGGCGTCGTAATCGAAAGGGGTTTCAAAGCCCCGCAATTTTCCAGAATCCACCCTTTACCATTCGTTCAAAATCCCTGTACTACCCTTTCATATATATTATTTTAGTCCGTCTATTCGAAGAAAAATTGTTTCCGAATTTATTTCTTGACTTTTCAATATTTAAATGATGAGAAACATTTTTTTTATGAATTGAAAACAAACAAATTTAGATGAGAGAAAAACTACTTTCCTTTCTAATAAGAAGGGGATTTACTTTTATAAATCATAAAACAAATGAAAATTAATAAAATTTTCTTTATTATAAAGTTTGTAATAAAACAACCGCACCTTTTATTTGAATATTACATTCAGATGTTGCATCGCGAAGGTCCCTTGTGTCCTATTCACGGGCTCTTGACACCCGCATCTGCGAAAGGCGCTTTTGCTAGAGCTTCAAGCAAGGGATTTATTAGGGAATCGATTATGTTTATTAGCGATTTTGCTCGTACAATTTGGCGAGGGTGTTGAGGATATACGATCAAGTTTGGGTTCGATCAGAAAGATAGGAGGATAGTCTTCGTTACAGTGTTTTTTTCCTCTCTTTCTTCAGTTTTTTTGAGACAGGGTGTCTCTAGTACGATAGAAAAATCTACAAAAAATCAATCGGCCAAAGCATACTAGAGCATCCGTGGTCTGCACATGTATATTCGTTTTACTAGGTTCGGAATGCACACGGGAAAATAAAAGTTTTGTAGTAGTTTGCATATAGGTACGCGCACGTTAGGTTATTTTATTGAGGGACTTAAAAGATATTAGACGGAGCCAACAAGTGTCGACTTAGATGGCGACATAATTCGCTCGTTTTGGTGTAGTCTGGGTTCAAGCGTAATTGGGAGCACTTCAGGAGAAAAAACCGAGAATGTACTAGATCGATAAGGAGGAGTGCACCTTTAAAGATAGTTGGGATTTGTGTAGCTGGTTTTATGTGAAACTGGAGGACGCGTAGTGAATTTTGTCCACTCTTAGCCGGGGATATGTAAAATAGACTGCTCAAATTAAATCAAATCAAATTGGCCGATCGAATCTTATTTTTAGGAGTGTCAATCCGATTTTTGGTTCCTAAAAGTGGAACATGTATCTAGACTGTCCAATTTCTGATTTCAAAGAGAAATCGAACCAGATCGATTACATATAATTATTTCTTAAAGAAATAAAAGCAATCATGTTTATTTATTCATTCATTTGTTTGTTTCTTCATAATATGTAGCATCAAGTAGTTAAAAAAAAGAGTGATTGGTTCTAGGAGTGATCAGAAGGGACATCAGTTGAGGCAGGGTGGGCATGTTTAGGGAAGAAAAGTATTCATTTCCTCAGATTTTATGATACAAAGGAAGGAATATCGGTCGGGGTGGGCATTTTTTAGGGAAGAACTCAAAACCTAAGAATAGAACTGATAGAAACTAGTCTCATTCCAAATTTTAGGATGTACATGACATATTTCAAGTTTCAAGAACTGGAAAACGTGTTTTGGTGAGTAGATTCTTGATCCACCAAGAATTTGAAAAAAGTTTTTATATTTTTCTTATTTTATGTCTTCAAGTGATCTTGCATCATTCCATGGCATCCAATGATGTGTATAATTCAAAATCACTAGTTTGAGCTTTCATTTTCCGATGATATACATAAATAAGACTTTAACTTTATTAATATATAATAATTTATGTGTATCTAAATATGAGTTGTTATCAATAGAATTGCAATTAGAAGCAATGATTCATCATAAAAAATTATTCAATTAAGAGTATATGTAGAATTTGAGTGTACCTTGAAACCGATCTTGACACCTCTAACATGATAAGTTCGGGATTTGTGAGTATGCATGACCAGATTTGGATTTAAAAAATTAATGAACTTATTCTGATGAGCAAGGGAACCTAAAACGGTTCACCTATAAACATCATAGTAGAGTTTGATTTGGGTTGACAAAAAAAGAGTACCAGACAGGTCCACTCAACATCACATCAATAGTGCTAAGACTCTAAACTCTCATATTCTATATACATTACACGTTACCATATATAAGAGGGCAGGACAAGTTCACTAAATTGACTTAGTAAGTGACGCAACAAAATTTTTGGATGTCAAACGCCACTCACTTATTTAAAGACCCAATTGCATGCCGTCACATCCGAATCAATTCAGTAAAATAATCCGATATTGTCAGCATTACTTCTTAATATCTTTTCTTATGCTCCTTCTCCTTTCTCACATTTGAATCAAAAGAGATTTAAAAGGACACTGCCGGAGTGCATGCCATTTACAACTTGAAGAGGCTAATATTTGTCTTATATATATGAACTATATACTTCATGGTCAAATAGTGACTGTGTAACACTGTGAAGGGGTATACGTGCCTACATATGCTACATTAGTTCGGTCTTTCCACTGGAGGATCATGCTTAGGAGTATATGCAGGAATGCAACATACATAATCTTTGTATTCGATATGCTTCTAAAAGATTTAGAAGGCTACCAAACCGGGGCATATAAACAGTCCAAATCACTTTCGTTTCTCGTTTGTCCAAAGAGCAAAAGCCGTATGGCATGTCGATAAGTCGTAATCGCTCGGTTCGCTTGCGATTTGTGTATATATCCCCGACACAATCTCTCTGGAATGCCACGTGACGAGCCTTTTACTAGGCAGTCATCATGTCAAAGTACGGGAAAGGTCTCTATCGCTCTCGCCATTTGTTGCCACGCAGCAAGTCCTTTATTAGGTAGTGATCATATCAAGTGCCCTCTGGTTTTAGATATGAATGTTTGGCAGGGCGTTGAAATCGAAGGGCTTTTAAATTCTGCAATTTTCCAGATTCCACCCTTACCATTCGTTCAAAATCCCCGTCCCACCCTTCGATATATCTGTTTTTCGAGTCTGTCTATGTGAAGAAAAGCTATTTTTGAAGTAATATTTTTCGACTTGCTAAAAAAAAAAGTAATATTTTTCGAATTTTTGGTATTTGAATAACGGAAAATACTTTCTATGAATCGAAAACAAACAAGTTTAGATGATGGAAAATGACTTTTCTTTCTAATAAGAAGGCAACCAATATTTATAAATCATAAAATAAATGAAAATTAACAATTTTTCTTTATTATAAAGTTTACAATAAAACAAACGCTCCTTTTGTTTGAATATTATACTCAGAGATGTTGCACTGCGAAGGTGTCTTGTATCCCATTCATGGGCCCTTGTCCCTTGGCAACCGCATCTGTGAAAGGTGCTTTTGCTAGAGCTTTAAGCAAAGGGATTTACCACGGAACCGATTATGTTTGCTAGGGATTTTGGTCGTACAATTTGGTGAGGGTGTTAAGGATTAACAATCAAGTTTGGGTTCGATTGGAAGAATTAGGAGAATAGTCTTTGTTGCTTTTTTCTCTTATTCTATCCAGGCTTTTCGAGATAAGATGTCTCTAATATGATCGAGGAATCTAAAAGAACAATCGACCAAAGCACGCTAAAGCACCCGTGGTTTGTACATGTCTACTCGTTTTGGTAAGTTCGGAACACATGCAAGTTCATATCGGGTTATTTTACTAAGGGAATTAAAGACATTTGATGGAACCAACAAGTGTTCACTTAGATGGCGGCAAAATTTGCTCATTTTCTTGCGGTCTTGATTTTAAGCGTGCGCGAGCACTCCAAAAGTAAAAATTCCAAATGTACAAGATCGATACAGAGGAGTGCACTCTTAAGATTGTCTGGAGAGGTGGACTTGATTTGGGAGATGGAATTTTTGGGATTTGTGTGGCTGGTTTTATATGATATTCGAGGATGTGTAGTTTTTGTCCACTCTGTGCAAATGGACCATTTGGACCAAATTGACTAGTTAGGTTTGACTCTTGAAAATATTGGTCCAATTTCCGATTTCTAAAAGTGGAACCAATGTCTCTGTGATCCAAAGGATTTGGATCACAATAAAGGGGGAACTTAGCATACATGCCCTAACCAATCTTTCATTATATAACTCCATCCATCACCATTGACTAGGTCAATTGAATGAATTTTCAAATTAGAGTTACACTACACGTTCTCCATTAATAAAGAAAATTTCTTGCAAATAGTATTTCGATTGGCATGTCATAAACTTGGATATTGCGCATACTTATTTTTAGTTAACTTTTAATGTAGGTGATGTTCATATTTATAATCAATCTATATATAGGTTTAAATCATAGATATTTGTTAGGGTGGCATCCATCGAAAGCTCGTAAGCGGTAGAGTCCAAAACCATACCAAATAGAAAGATGGCCGGACACTGAACAAGGATCATCTCCCTTAGCTCCATGAATTCCCAACTTCCCAAGGTGACCAAGAAATTACTATTTGACAACCATATTTGCTTCAAAATCAAAACATCCTCCTCTCTCTCATGGCCACCGTTACTTTGGAGCTGATGACAAAACCAGACTATCCGATCGACCTCATGTTTGATCTCGATGAAGCTCTAACTCCGGTGAATCATCAATGCTTCTGCCATCGGAAGGCGAGGTCGGAAGTGGCAGTCCCGGTGATGGAAACCGTTTGTGGGATCACGGTGGCGACGGCTGGTGCTTGTGCGGTGTGCATGGAAGGCTTTGGCGATCCCGAGAGCGGCAGGGAGGCCAAGCAGGTGCGCTGCTGTGGCCATGTCTACCATTCGACTTGCATAGCGACTTGGCTCTCTCTCTACAATTCTTGTCCTCTATGTAGGTGTAAAATCCCCCAAGAACCAACACCAAAAGTGAGTTCAATTAGCAAAGCTAGCTAATTGATTACCCTCTTTTACCATCGGTTAATTGATTTAGACAAGAGATTGAGATGGAAATATATGCCACGGGATAGATACAATGACGTTTATTGTTCCTCCCATTAAGGTCAAAATCGCGATGGCATTCTTTTATCGGCTCATTTCATTGTTGTTCGTATTTTATAATGTAGAACATCGATGAAAGTGTAGGAATTCATGCTGCTTTTGTGCTTTGGATGAGCATGCAAGCAATTCATATGATTCATGGAGTATAATTGATGCAGTTCATTGAGTTGGTATTATTCGAATATCTCCTCATTTGAGACACAAGCCCTTACTAACCCGCGGATAATCTATCCAAATGGGTCATAAGCTTATTTCTTAACTGATAGTTGATTGGTTGAATTGTCATATAAATCAATCATATTTAGTAAATGTGTTATAAATGAGTTTAAAATAATAAAATTCAAAATAATATTATATTAGATGAGTTCACGGCTTATTTAGACTTAGTACATCTTTATGACTTTTCTCCACTCTCTGTCACCCTTTATTCGATCTCGTGCTCATTCACTTTATGCTCTTATCCCATTTTGGATTTAAGTTTTTTTTAAATTAGTTTAAGTGTTTTGGTAATATAAATCGAATTGAGTAAAGATCAATAGATTTATATTATAAAAAAAATGCATCAATTTGAATTAGGCCATTTTTGACAAATCTCAAAATCCGACCTAACCTGATTCCACCTATCCATTCAATGGTTGCACCCACGAGCACACGTGGAGATGTGCTTTTCGGATTTTGATGGCGCACTGAGATCGATAAAGCACGGTGTTCAAAATGTCAAAACGGTCAACTTCACTGATTCGACAAATGCCTCTGAGAAACTCCACATACTAATTTGCTGACACCACATAAGATAGTAGACGAAAAAACCCTTTGAAATTTATATAAAGCATTAAAATGCGCGACAAGGAAGTCACGTGACTTGTTGTCAAAACGATAAGACTCCAAACTCTCATATTCTATATACATTACACGTTACCATATATAAGAGGGCAGGACGAGTTCATTAAATTGACTTAGTAAGTGACGCAACAAAATTTTTGGATGTCAAATGCCACTCACTTATTTAAAGACCCAATTATATGCCGTCACATCTGAATCAATTTAGTAAAATAATATGATATCGTCAACATTACTTCTTAATATCTTTTCTTATGCTCCTTCTCCTTTCTCACATTTGAATCAAAAGAGATTTAAAAGGACACTGCCGGAGTGCATGCCATTTACAACTTGAAGAGGCTAATATTTGTCTTATATATATGAACTATATACTTCATGGTCAAATAGTGACTGTGTAACACTGTGAAGGGGTATACGTGCCTACATATGCTACATTAGTTCGGTCTTTCCACTGGAGGATCATGCTTAGGAGTACATGCCGGAATGCAACATACATAATCTTTGTATTCGATATGCTTCTAAAAGATTTAGAAGGCTACCAAACCGGGGCATATAAACAGTCCAAATCACTTTCGTTTCTCGTTTGTCCAAAGAGCAAAAGCCGTATGGCATGTCGATAAGTCGTAATCGCTCGGTTCGCTTGCGATTTGTGTAAATATCCCCGACACAATCTCTCTGGAATGCCACGTGACGAGCCTTTTACTAGGCAGTCATCATGTCAAAGTACGGGAAAGGTCTCTATCGCTCTCGCCATTTGTTGCCACACAGCAAGTCCTTTATTAGGTAGTGATCATATCAAGTGCCCTCTGGTTTTAGATATGAATGTTTGGCAGGGCGTTGAAATCGAAGGGCTTTTTTTTTTTTGGTAAAAGAAATCGAAGGGCTTTTAAATTCTGCAATTTTCCAGATTCCACCCTTACCATTCGTTCGAAATCCCCGTCCCACCCTTCTATATATCTGTTTTTTCGAGTCCGTCTATGTGAAGAAAAGCTATTTTTGAAGCAATATTTTTCGAATTTTCGGTATTTGATTAACGGAAAATGCTTGCTATGAATCGAAAACAAACAAGTTTAGATGATGGAAAATGACTTTTCTTTCTAATAAGAAGGCAACCAATTTTTATAAATCATAAAACAAATGAAAATTAACAATTTTAATTGATTATAAAGTTTACAATAAAACAAATGCTCCTTTTGTTTGAATAGTATACTCAGATGTTGCACTGCGAAGATGTCTTGTATCCCATTCATGGGCCCTTGTCCCTTGGCAACCGCATCTGTGAAAGGTGCTTTTGCTAGAGCTTTAAGCAAAGGGATTTACCACGGAACCGATTATGTTTGCTAGGGATTTTGGTCGTACAATTTGGTGAGGGTTTTAAGGATTAACAATCAAGTTTGGGTTCGATTGAAGAATTAGGAGGATAGTCTTTGTTGCTTTTTTTTCTTCTTCTATCCAGGCTTTTCGAGACAAGGTGTCTCTAATATGATCGAAGAATCTAAAAGAACAGTCGACCAAAGCACACTAAAGCACCTGTGGTTCGTACATGTCTACTCGTTTGGGTAAGTTCGGAACACATGCAAGTTCATATTGGGTTATTTTACTAAGGGAATTAGAGACATTAGTGTAAGAGTTTTTCTAATTATGGAGATCTTGGAGTTACGCAATTTGCGTCTAAGATGTGATATCAAAGCTTCCATAACCCTAGAACACAAACGCAAAGGATTTTGCCATAATTTGAGATTTTCGAGATTTTTCATTCAATAAAAATTAAATTAAATTATATTATTCGGATTGGGCTTGACGAGACGAGCATGAAGATCGGCGGCGCGTCGTCGAAGGAGACCACACGCGCCCCCACGCACGGCCACGCGCCACCTGGGCGTCAAACGCGCGACGCACGTGAGCTCCACGTGCCGCGCACTCAGGTGGCGCATGTCAGCGCGTGGCTAGCGGCGCTAGATTCGTATGGCCGTCCTCTATCTTGTGGTAGATTTATTTTGCATGTTTGATGATTTTATGGATGTGAAAATACATGCAAAGCCCTAAATACGTGAATTTTTAGTGTATTTTTGTGTATTTTTCTTGTATTATCTGTGTTTTTGGAAATACATGTATTGAGTTACTGATATGTTATCACATAAACATTATAAAAGTGTGATTCATTAATAAAAATTAAACTTTATTGTATTTTATTAATGAATAAGGCAGTATAATTAGCATAGCATGTGATTTGAGTGATATGATGCCCCTATCATTAAACTTAAATCACATGTATATGGTGTATGTGAAATGTAAATATTATATCCCTAGTATGAGAGAATTTCAAGGATTCAATTGAGTTGTGACCGCCAAAGTGGCACACTTGATTGGGTTTGAGAAATTTCGATCTCGTATATTGATTGTGATGTCTCCTGGTCTAATGCATAGTTATACTCCCAAAGGAGGTGATTGTGTATTAGTTCATGGAGAGATACATGATAGTGTGGTGGAGGAGTAACCAATCCTAATGGTTCATATGCCCAAATGTGATGAATTCACGAAGATTGGAATATATTCTCATAACCCTTATCATGTGAGGAGTGTACAATTGCATGTCATGTATTCTGTCCAAAGGTGATTATGTGATTTTGCATGTAACTCTCTAGATGTGTACTTGTACGTCAAGTTACACAATGCTCACATGATGCTAATTATATATATTGCTTGTTTTTCAGTCACTTTTTCTATAAATGGTAACTCTGTCACCATTGAGGTCCTTGCTGGTTCGAATTTTAAGAGATGGAGATAGGATTTTCTGTTTGCTATGGAGATGGCAGATGTTCATATGACTCTTACTACTGATCGACCGGCAGATTTGACTACCGAGAGTACAGAGGCTCAAAAAGCAAATTTTGCTGCATGGGAAAAGAGCAATAGAATTTGCTTGCTGTCCATGAAGCATTCCATTCAGGAACACTTGAAAAGTGGTTTGCCTGCAGACTGCAATGCTAGGCAGATGATGGAAACTTTGATGGCTAGAAATCGTGTTTCACCTAATGCTGAGATAGGAACACACATGCAAACACTTTTTACTATGACGTATGATGGTTCTGGTGGAGTTAGAGATTATGTTCTGAGGATGGTTGATTTACAGACAAAGCTTCAGGCTCTCAATGTTGAAATTCCTACTACTTGCATTGTTCATCAAGCTCTAAATACTCTTCCTCATGATTTTGGAATTATCAAGACCAATTATAGTTCCCAAGATGAAACATTGTCTATTAATGACTTGATTGCAAGGTTGGTGGCAGAGGAAGAGAAATTGAAGAAAGATAAAGGACATATTGCTCTTTATGCTTTTAGTTCTGTTAGTGACAATGGTAAGAAGTTGAAGAACTATATCCACAAAGGCAATTCAGAAGTTGCTGGTCCTTCCAATAACAAAGAAAATTCTGAAGGTGCAGGTCCTTCTAACACTCTGGGTCCTAAGAAAGCATTCACCAAGAAGGATGATGTTCTTTGCTACTTTTGTAGGGAGAGAGGACACGTGAAGAAACGTTGCAGCAAGTTTAAGGCTTGGTTGTCTAAGAGAAATAAGAGAGAGCCTAAATGTAATGATTCTTTGGCATTTGTTTATGAATCCAATCTATCTGAAGTTCCGACCAATTCCTGGTGGCTAGATAGTGGTGCAACTAATCATGTTGCATTTACCATTCAGGGGTTCATAAACCAAAGGACGCCAAAATCAGGATGAATCAAAGCTCACTGTTGGAAACAGCATTGGAGATGACGTTGAGTTCGTGGGAGATGTTATTTTGATTTTAGATTCTGGTTTTTGGATGGTGTTAAGAAACACTTTTTACATATCTTCTTTTAGGCGGAATTTAGTTTCTGTGTCTTGTTTGGACATGTGTGGATACTCTTTTGAAATAAAGAGTAATACTATTTCCATGTTTTATGATTCAAATAAGATTGGGTGTTGCAATTTATCTGATTGATTATATCGATTGAGCTTATCTCCCAACGACATATACGTTGCTTATTCCGCTGAAAATGTTGTTTCCAAAAGACCTCTACGTAAGGAACAGTCTTATGCATTGTGGCATAAACGTCTTAGTCACATCTCTAAAGATAGAGTATAAAATGGCTTATAAAGATATTAAAGATGATCAAAAGACTTGCGTAGACTGTTGCAGAGGTAAGATGATTAAGATAAAGAAGAAATCTGCTGTACGAAGTTTAGACTTGTTGGAGGTTATTTACACTGATATTAGTGGACCATACATGGCTACTTTGTGTAGAAATTTTTATTTCATCACATTTATTGACGACTATTCCCGATATGGATACTTAGGCCCTGTTTGGCAACACTCAAAACAGTGACTAATTCTGATTTTTTGTTCCCAGAATCGCCGGACGAGAATCGCGTTTGGTAAAAATTTTGTTCCCTGAACAAATTTGTTCCCAAGAATCAGTTTTGGAGTAGATTTGAGAATAAAAAAAATTTGATTCTACGTCCGAGAATCAAAAAAAGAATCAACACAATAAAACTCTTCTTCTTTCCTTCCGCCATCACGCGACCGTCGCCCGCCGCCGCCCGCCGCCGTTCGCCGCCGCCGATCGCCGGCTGCCCGCCGCCGGCCGGTCCGGCGAGCTCGCCCAGCCAATGGCGAGGTCCGGCGAGCCTCGCTGGGCCGGGCGAGGCCCGCCTGCCACCGGCCGAGCTCGCCCTAGCTCGACCGGTGGCCAGGTGGGCCTCGCCGCCCCGGCGAGGCCCGCCCCACCGGCGAGGCCCGCCTAGCCACCGGTCGGGCTCGCCTAGCCGACCGGTGGCCGGGCGGGCCTCGCCCAGCCCGGTGAGCCTCGCCCAGCCCGGCGAGGCCCGCCTGTCCACCGGCGATGCTCGGCCGACGAGGGCCAGCCTCGCCGAGGGCCGGCGACGCTCTGGTGAGGTCGCCGGCCACAAGAAGAAAAGAAAAATATGAGAAAAAGGAAAAATTAAAAGAAAAATTAAAAAAGAAAAGAAAAATGAAAAAAGGTAAAAAAAAAAAAAAAAAAAAAAGTAGAAAAAATTATTTAAAAATAAAAAAAATAATTTGGAACAATCAATGGACATGTTATCAAACACAATTCTATTCCAGAATAAAAAAATTTTAAATAGTTACTAAACACGTTCTTTTACTCGGAATCGTTCCTAAACGAGAATAAAAATAATCATTTCTTGTTAGAATCAGTTTCCGGGAACAGAATCGTTGCCAAACGCGCCCTTATACTTGATTAAAGAAAAGTCCGAGTCTCTTGATAAATTCAAGATTTTTCGGATTGAAGCGGAGAAACAGTTGGGAAAAGTTATAAAGATTGTTAGATCTAATTGTGGTGGTGAGTATTTTGGTAGGCATGGTGATGCTGGACAACTTAAAGGGCGGTTTGCTAAATACTTAGAGGATTCTAGGATAATAGATCAGTTTACTATGTCCGAAAGTCCTGAACAAAATGGTGTAACTGAAATGCGGAATCGTACTCTTATGGACATGATGAGAAGTATGATTAGTAGGACCAATTTACCTAATTTTCTGTGGGGAGAAGCTTTGAAAACAGCTCTTTATATTCTAAATCGCGTTCCTACTAAAGCGGTTCCATTGACTCCTTTTGAGTTATGGACTGGATGTAAACCTAGCTTGAATCATCTTAAAGTTTGGGGATGTCTAGCAGAAGTGAAGTTATATAATCCAACATCGAGTAAGCTGGATTCCAAAACTACTCGGTGTTACTTCGTGTCTTACCCAGATCATTCAAAGGGGTATCGGTTTTATAACCCTAATGGAGGTACAAGAATTGTGGAATCTCAAACTGCAAAATTTCTGGAATTTGATATAGCTGAAAAGGGTAGCTGTTCACAAGCTATCGAAGATGATAGTACGGTGGGGATTACTGGATCCCTGTCTCATCTTGTGCAGACAATTATGGAGCCTCTTGTGCCACAAACTGAGCCTGTTGTGGCTCAAGATCCTATTGTTGAGACAATTCCTGATGAATCAAGCCCCTAAAATTCAGAATGAGGTTGAAGTACCTCCACTCAAAAGATCAACTAGAGAAAGACGTTCAGCTATATCACCAGACTATCTAGTCTACCTAGGAGAGCATGATTATGATATAGGCTGTGCTGTTGATCCCGTGACTTATACTGATGCCATCTCATGTCCTCAATCAGATTTGTGGTTAGATGCGATGAAAGATGATATGCAATCTATGAAACACAATGGTGTTTGGGAGCTTGTTGAATAATCTGAAGGTTATAAACCTACTGGCTGCTAATGGGTATTCAAGACTAAAAGGGATTCCAAAGGAAATATTGAAAAGTTTAAAGCCAAACTGGTAGCTAAGGGTTTTATTCAAAGAGAAGGAATAGATTATGAAGCAAAATTTTCTCTAGTTTCTTCTAAAGATTCCTTTAGAGTGATCTTGGCATTGGTAGCTTATTACGATATGGAGTTACAAAAAGATCGGCACCAAAAACCTACACTCAATCCTCAAAAGGAGAGAAAAGTGTAGGGGATTGATGTTAAGACTGCTTTTCTAAATGGAGACCTTGATGAGGAGGTTTATATGGTGCAGCTTAAAGGTTTTGTAGCAGATGACTCAGGTAAGCTTGTTTGTAGATTGAAAAAAGTCTATTTATGGCCTTAAGCAAGCTTCTAGATAGTGGTATTTCAAGTTTTATAGTGTTGTTACTTCATTCGGATTTATTGAGAACAAAGTAGATCAGTGTATATACACCAAGGTCAGTGGGAGGAAATATATTTTTCTCATACTTTATGTAGATGATATCTTGTTTGCTAGTAGTGACATTGGTTTATTATATGAAACGAAGCGGATGTTATCGAAATTTTTTAATATGAAAGACCTTAGTGAGACGTCTTTTGTTCTTGGCATTGAGATCCATAGGGATCGCTCACGCTGTTCATTGGGTTTATCTCATAAGGCATATATTGATCGCGTTTTAGAAAGATTCAATATGCAGGATTGCAAACCAGGAATTGCTCCTGTTGTTAAAGGTGATAAATTGAGTCTTTCACAATGCCCTAATTCAGATTTTGAGAAAGCTCAAATGAAGGATGTACCTTATGCTAATGTGCTTGGAAGCATCATGTATGCTCAAGTTTGCACCAGGCCAGATATTGCTTTTGCAACAAGGCTTCTAGGCAGATATCAGTCTAATCCAGGATAGATCATTGGGTTGCTGCCAAGAATGTTTTAAGGTACTTAAAAAGAACAAAAGATTATATGCTGATGTATAGACATGTTCCAGACTTGCAACTAGCAGGCTATTCAAATGCAGATTTTGCTGGTTGTCAAGATGATAAGAAGTCAACGACAGGATACATATTTATATTGGCAGGAGGTGCAATATCATGGAAGAGCGAAAAATAGAAATCCATATCTTCTTCTACCATGCAAGCGGAGTTTGTAGCATGTTTTTCAATTGCTACTCAAGCTATTTGGCTCCGAAACCTCATTAGGAGTTATCAATTTTTGATTTTGTGGATAGACCCATACAGCTATATTGTGACAATAACTCGCAGTTTTGTTTATTAATAACAATAGAAGTCTCAAGGGGTCTAAACACATGGATGTCAAGTTTTTGACTATAAAGGAATCAGTGCAGAATGGTGACGTTGCAGTACATTATATTCCTACAGATGATATGATTGCAGATCCACTAACTAAAGGCTTACGCCCGTGTGTTTTTGATCGACATGTCATTAGTATGGGCCTAGGAGTATCTTGGGATGCTGTTATTTAGTGGGAGCTGTGTTTTATTTTTCCTTGAATAAAGTTTACATCTGTTTTGTTACAATTTAGTAACACTTTGATATATATATTGTTGAAAGTCTCAAATGTATTTCTTAAACCTTGAGTGAAGGCTAAGGGCATCCGGTTATTAGCCTTGTTCATATGTCTTGTGATACATAAAGAAATGTTAACCGTAAGGACAAGACATATGTCGGTTCATTGAAACCATAAAACATTCTCTAGTGGCACAAGTTTTTGTGACGCCTAAAGTTAAGAGAATGGTGACTGACAAATGGGATCTCTCTATGAGAGATGTTATCCATTTGCCACACTACCATATTGAATCCATATCAATAAAGTTGAGAACATTTGTGACCATGGAAGGCTCTGTGTGTATACATGCAATTATCGCCATGATTCGGTGTTTAAGACTTTATGAGATAGGATTGACTATTAAGAATTATCTCTGGACCAATGTGCGCATATACAGTATGATTTCAATTAATATAGTCCAAGTGGGAGAATGTAAGAGTTTTTCTAATTATGGACTACATTAATTGATATTGTAATTTACCGTTTAACGTTTACCGTTTTACGGGATTTGGTCTAAGGTGAGATAAAAGGTTTTTTAATTAGTCTAATATGGGCTGGCTAGTGTGGGCCGAGTTGAGCCTGGCCCGTAATGAGAGGGATTGGCTGGAAATTCGGCCCACACTAGCCAGCCCATATTAGACTAATTAAGAAACATTCTATCTCACCTTAGACCAAACCCCGTAAAACGGTAAACGCAATGGTAAATTACAATATCAATTAATATAGTCCATAATTAGAAAAACTCTTACATTCTCCCACTTGGACTATATTAATTGAAATCGTATCAGATGTGCGCACATTGGTCCGTAGATAATTCTTAATAGTCAATCCTATCTCATAAAATCTTAAACGCCGAATCATGGCGGTAACTGCATGTATACACACAGAGCCTTCCATGGTCACAAATATTCTCAACTTTATTGATATGGATTCAATATGGTAGTGTGGCAAATGGATAATATCTCTCGTAGAGAGATTCCATTTGTCAGTCACCATTCTCTTAACTTTAGGCGTCACAAAAACTTTTTAAACTTTATAAATAGTGCTCAAGTCTCTCCTCTAACCCTAATTCTCACATGTATCCTCACCTAAGGGGCGTTTACCTAACGCTACACGTGAGGGGGCCGCCTCATTGAGCCAGTGATACGGAAGGCAATAGAGTAAAAGGACTTGCGCGTGGAACATTGTGTTTCCGCTTCCGCTTCAAGAACAATGGATTCCAAAACAGGTGCGCTAATCTTTCTACTCAATTATGCATGTTCTTGTTCTAGTTATGGAGATCTTGGTATTACGCAATTTGCGTCTAACAATTAGATGGAACCAACAAGTGTTGACTTAGATGGCGACAAAATTTGCTCATTTTCTTGCGGTCTTGATTTCAAGTGTAATTGCACGAGCACTCCAAAAGTAAAAATCCTAAATGTACAAGATCGATATGGAGGAGTGCACTCTTAAGATTGATGGAGAGGTGGACCTGACTTGGGAGATGGAATATTTAGGATCTGTATAGTTGGTTTTATATGAAATTCGAGGATGTGTAGTGAATTTTGTCCACTCTGTGCAAAATGGACCATTTGGACCAAATTGACTAGTTAGGTTTGACTCTTGAAAATATTGGTCCGATTTCCGATTTCTAAAGTGGAACCAATGTCTCTGTGATCCAAAAGATTTGGATCACAATAAAGGGGGAACTTAGCATACATGCCATAACCAATCTTTCATTATATAACTCCATCCATCACCATTGACTAGGACAATTGAATGAATTTTCAAATTAGAGTTACATTACACGTTCTCCATTAATAAAGAAAATTTCTTGCAAATAGTATTTCGATTGGCATGTCATAAACTTGGATATTGCGCATACTTATTTTTAGTTAAATTTTAATGTAGGTGATGTTCATATTTATAATCAATCTATATATAGGTTTAAATCATAGATATTCGTTAGGGTGGCATCCATCGAAAGCTCGTAAGCAGTAGAGTCCAAAACCATACCAAATAGAAAGATGGCCGGACAATGAACAAGGATCATCTCCCTTAGCTCCATGAATTCCCAACTTCCCAAGGTGACCAAGAAATTACTATTTGACAACCATATTTGCTTCAAAATCAAAACATCCTCCTCTCTCTCATGGCCACCGTTACTTTCGGAGCCGATGACAAAACCAGACTATCCGATCGACCTCATGTTTGATCTCGATGAAGCTCTAACTCCTGGTGAATCATCAATGCTTTTGCCATCGGAAGGCAAGGTCGGAAGTGGCGTCCGGTGATGGAAATCGTTTGCGGGATCACGGTGGTGACGGCCGGTGCTTGTGCGGTGTGCATGGAAGGCTTCGGCGATCCCGAGAGCGGGGCGGGGAGGCCAAGCGAGTGCTCTGGCGTGGCCATGTCTACCATTCGACTTGCATAGCGACTTGGCTCTCTCTACAGCTCTTGTCCTCTATGTAGGTGTAAAATCCCCCAAGAACCAACACCAAAAGTGAGTTCAATTAGCAAAGCTAGCTAATTGATTACCCTCTTTTACCATCGGTTAATTGATTTAGACAAGAGATTGAGATGGAAATATATGCCACGGGACGGATGCAATGACGTCTATTGTTCCTCCCATTAAGGTCGAAAATCGCGATGGCATTCTTTTTATCGGCTCATTTCATTGTTGTTTGTATTTTATAATGTAGAACATCGATGAAAGTGTAGGAATTCATGCTGCTTTTGTGCTTTGGATGAGCATGCAAGCAATTCATATGATTCATGGAGTATAATTGATGCAGTTCATTGAGTTGGTATTATTTGAATATCTCCTCATTTGAGACACAAGCCCCTGCTAACCCGCACATAAACCTATCCAAATGGGTCATAAGCCTATTTCTTAATTGATAATTGATTGGTTGAATTGTCATATAAATCAATCATATATTAGTAAATGTGTTATAAATTAGTTTAAAATAATAAATTCAAAATGATATTGATATTAGATGGGTTCTTGACTTATTTAGACTCAGTACATTTCTATGACTTTTCTCCACTTTCTGTCACCCTTTATTCGATTTCGTGCTCGCTCACTTTGTGCTCTTATCCCATTTTGGATTTAAGTTTTTTTAAATTAGTTTAAGTGTTTTGGTAATATAAATCGAATTGAGTAAAGATCAATAGATTTATATTATAAAAAATGCATCAAGTTGAATTAGGCCATTTTTGACAAATCTCAAAATCCTACCTAACCTGATTCCACCTATCCATTCAATGGTTGCACCCACGAGCACACGTGGAGATGTGCTTTTCGGATTTTGATGGCGCACTGAGATCGATAAAGCACGGTGTTCAAAATGTCAAAACGGTCAACTTCACTGATTCGACAAATGCCTCTGAGAAACTCCACATACTAATTTGCTGACACCACATAAGACAGTAGACGAAAAAATGCTTTGAAATTTATAGAAAGCATTAAAATGCGCGACGAGGAAGTCACGTGACTTGTTGTCAAAACGATAATGTCGCGCCAAATATCCTTGCTGTCTTTTTTGAGTCATAGACGCCGTCGTTTTCTTCGTCTTTTCAACCCTCCCCAGCTCCCTCCATCACCTACCAGCAACTCAGTCAGAGTCCCGTCCTTCTTCGATCGTCGTCAGTCGTCGTCATCATCGCTGCGAAATCAGACGGGCGAACGGACGGCGATCTCAGCAAGCGAGCAACGACCTGCCAGGCGGAGCGGCGTCGGCGAGCATGGACGGCGCGAACGCCGTCGAAGCCGCCGGAGTTCCGACTTCGGCTCTCCACCGCATCGATCTCTCGAGTTCCGATATCCCACAGTCGGTGTCCCTGCTCAAACAGGTCTTCGATTCTCTCGAGTTTTTCTGATATGCCAATTCGATTTCCGGTGCCGAAACCGAGGAAACTAAGGTTTTTTGATTCGTGACGACGCTGACGGATGAATCCGATCCGTTGGCCTCAGGCGTGCTTGGATTCTGGCTTTTCTACGTGATCAATCACGGAATCGGCCAGGATTTGATGGAGGAGGTCTTCGCCCAGAGCAGGCGGTTCTTCGGCTTGCCTTTGAGTGAGAAGATGAGGCTGTTGAGGAACGAGAAGCACCGTGGCTATACTCCTCTGTTCGATGAGGTCCTCGATACTGCGAATCAGATTCAGGGTTTGTGTCTGACGAATTCATTTGTTCCGTTTTTCGGTGTCAGATTACTGAAGGTCTTTTCTGCTTAAAGCTGATTTAGATGAATAGCTGTTGATTCTGATAGCCTCCTGTAATCAGCTGGTGGCTGGTGGTTGAGTAGCAACTCTTAGAAAAGGAAGATGCAATTAGTTAGTTATTATTCCTGGTTGTAATTATATTCTGGGAGGAGTGAGGATACTTCATCAGAGCCGACACAGAAATAGGAGCGAGTTGTTTGAAGTGCTAACACGAAACCATGAACAATACAACGATGATTTAGATGAAATTTGTTAGTATTTATATGGTTATCAATTTTTTAAGATCGGTGGAGTAGTAATGATTTCATTGACATTATATAGGAGATTATAAGGAGGGATACTATATAGGAACGGAAGTCCCAGAGGATGATCCTGATGTGCAGAAGCCTCATTTTGGACCAAATCTCTGGCCTTCTGAGGGTAACCATTTGCTTAATATGATATCTGTGCAACTTCAAACTGTTGCTGGTGATATGTACTTATTTTGGTTTCACTGTTGTGTTTTCACTAGAGATATTGCCAAGATGGAGGCAGACGATGGAGATATTTCATAGTCAGGCATTGTGAGTTTTTGCTATAGATGATAAAGAGCTATGGACATTAAATTTTATTGTGAGTTGCAAGATGCAAAAGATTATTCCATGAGTAAAAGATAATACGGAGATGTTCTGTTTCTCTTACGGGAAATTTGGGGCTTTTCCAGTACCCCAATAGTCACCATTTTCCCCTTCCACTTGCATCAAATTGTGCCGAGTTCTTTTAATGCCCAAGGGGGGTTAAATTCCCCGACAGCCAAACTGCTTATGCTATCTTGGGCTCTTATCCTATGTTGGCCAAAGTGTAAATCTCTTCAAGTTATTTGTAACTGCTGATTTAACAATTTCTAGGAAACTCTGCTGCAATTTGAATAAAATAATTTTGGCTGTTGAGATTTACTATTAATCACACTAACCAAGAACCTCAACTCAAGTGTCTACGTCTTATATTGGTAGTAGGGCTGATATTGTAGTCACAATTTTCATTGCATAGGATCTCTCAAACAGTTGACTTTTGGATCCGGTTATATCTCAAGAGTAATGCCTAGATGATCTATGTGGCAAGATCAAGCGCAATCTGTTGATATAAAAAAGTGATGGTAGTTAATCTTGGTAATTTTTTGATTTGTAAATATGCTCATCAGAAATGTGGCGAAAGTAGTTGCAAGGATCATTGCTCTAGCACTTGATCTGGAGGCTGATTTTTTTGACAAGCCAGAAATACTCGGCAAGCCTATTCCGATCTTGCGCTTGTTGCACTATGAAGGTAGATTTTACTTCAGTGAACTACGAAATAAGACTGACTATTCTTTCTTCTCATCCAGTTGATATTCCTTTAGGTCTAATCTCTGATCCTTCTAAAGGGATATATGGAGCTGGGGCACATTCGGATTTTGGGTTTCTTACCTTGTTGGCAACAGATGATGTGCCGGGTCTCCAAGTATGAAATATTCTCCTGTAAAACTGTTGGTGCAGACTCTATGCATGGTTATAATGCAGGAAACTTTTTAAACTTATTCAGATTTGCAAGAACAAGGATGCTAAACCTCAGGCATGGGAATATGTGCAACCTTTGAAAGGGTAAAGCCCAACAGAACTTGAGAGGAAGATGTTCGAGATCTCATATTTAAACTAACTTGAACACTTTTGGTGGAAGCCATCGTGTTAGGATTTACATTCTAGTGATTTGTGAATTACAAATTTAACTTGGACTAACTTTGATTTAATCTTGTACTTTTTTGATTTATTGGAGCATGTACATGATAACATTTTCCCTTATACGCATGATTGGAAGATTACTTCATGCTGGTGTTGAGTGGAATACTACCCCGGACTAGTCACAACTTTCTGACAAACATCTTTGTTTGTCTGACCCTGATCTGCTACTATAGTTCTTGTTCGTACAAAGGCAATGATATGCGAGTTTAGAGAGAAAGTATTATTGTCAGATGGGTGATAAAAATGGGTTCCAACTTAGAAATTTAGAGAGGTGCCCTCATCCACTTCTCCTTTCATATCTGCGATTTGCATCTGTATAGGTATTCATCATAGCTTTGATAGTTCAATCCTTTTGATGATGACCCTCCCTCCCTCCCCCTCTCTCTCTCTCTCTCTCAAACACCGTTGCACACACTCACATGATGGTTTTCCACCATTCTTTCTTGGTTAATCATGTGCTGGTCCAATTATTAGAACATGTCTTACGACATATGTCCAGTTGCAAGAAGTTTGAGAGGGAAAAATTTCGGAAGAGAACATGTCATTGCTCAAGCATGTTTTTTATTCCGCATAACTTTTTGACAGAACATAACAATCTCACAACAGTCCTGAAAACTAACATTCTTTCCATGGCTATTTGGTACAGAGCGTTCATAGTGAATCTTGGTGATATGCTAGAACGATGGAGCAATTGTATTTTCAGGTAATATGCTTTAATAGAAGTCTATTCAAATAAATTGGCATGGGTAAAGCTTGAATATGAAGGTTGGAGAGCAAGCTACTGTAGATTGGTAACCAGTCCCAAACTCTACCAGAATTTCTTCAGTTGTACCCTCTTGTCTCTTGTTGATATTAGTAACCCATTAGTAGTGCAAGAGCATCTACTCTTGACATTGCCTAATTACTGGCTGAGTTGCCTTGGGAAAAAGTCCAAGTTAAACACAGTTGTTGAAATGGAATGCTATGTTGATGACCTGCATTACTTTCTACACAGAGTCCGCTTTATGAATGATAAACCATAAAAGAATTATCCTAGTGTTTTTGTTATTATTGCACTTATCGGTCAATTTTTCAATACTAATCTTTGTATGTGTTCTGCGATTGCTGACCACAGATAAGGCTTAACATGCACGGTTGTCATGCTTGAGAATGTGTTTAGTGATATACGAAATGAGCTCTATAGGTGTCCTGCAGTATCCATGTGCTTCATATTCCGCCTGAGTTCGCTCCCAGAAATATAGCCATCCCTACCCCTCACGTCAATCCATAATTAGCAAGTTCATTCTCTATTCTTTTTTAAGAATTTGACTTGCTGCTTTTTTTGCTTCTTTTGTCAAATTTATACTAATATATATATTTTGGCTTTTGCAATCAGGTCCACGCTCCATCGAGTTATAGGGAATGGTCAAGAACGGTATTCTGTATGGCCCACTCTCTCTCTCTCTCTCATGTCATCTTTTGGAAAATTTGGCAAAAGCCATTAAGAGAATTTTGAAGCTTTGTCAAGTCTGTTGAAAAAGCCCGATTGGTTGGGTAATAGGAAGAGTAGAGTATAATTGAAGCCAATCTAGGATAGTTGTAGGATGATTAAAAGTGGTCCTAGGTTTGAGATCACGTTCTAGTGGCAGGTCAGTTGAGCATGTGATTAAACTCTTAGGAAATTCCTCTCAACTGGAGACTATCTTCAGGAATAATGCACATTTATTTCTGCAAAAAAAAGCCTAATTTCGTCCATTACCTTCTGTTTTCTTGATGAGTTTTTTTGCTAAAATCTCTGTTAAAAGTCCTATTTTTGCTCATGTTCTCACGGAATGCAGATTGCTTTCTTCCTGGAGCCTAACCATGAGTGTCTCGTCGAGTGCTTGCCTACATGTATGTCAGAGGAAAATCCTCCCAAGTAAGCTGTCTTGCGTAAATTAGTTTCTTTCCTATATATCATCAAGATGTTGTCAAATCTCGGCCCTAAGATCTAGTTCTTCTCCTCCTTGATTCAAATGACAGACTTTATGCGTTTTGTTTGAGTGTCGATGCTCTGCTTTGTACGTGATTGTCGAAGTGGATATTGCATTACCAAGGATCATCCAAACTCATATGCTTGGACTTTTTGTTTATGTCAGGAGGACTACATCTAAGTTTTAACTCCATTTTCATGAAGAAAATGTTTATACGGAAACTAGGCATTGACCTGTCCCTGATTTGATCAATTGATACGATTGATTGTATGCTCGCATTGTGTTCGAACCATTTCGCATGGGGATCTTGGTGTGGTATTATCATAGCTAGTCCAGTAATTAACTTCTTCTTTCTTTTTTTTTCGATCGAGACTCCAATAGTTGTCAGATATGGTGCAGATTAGCAAATTTACACCACCAGCATCGGATCCTAAACTAAATTTCTTTAAAATTGATTCACGTGCAGGTTTCCTCCCATCTTATGTCAGACCCACTTGGCCCAAAGATACGGCGATACTCATGCTGATTTAGATGTATACAGAAAGGAAGAAGTTTAGAGTCTGCCTGTGAGGAGCTGGAGCCTGTCAACCGGCACTTGCCCGAAGTAGGGGGTATACCTTGAGAGCTCGTAAAGAAGTGCATGATGAGCTTAGAGAAGAGCAGCGAATGGTGTACACGCGTGTACATACATATGCATACACAACTAATAATCTGCTTATGTTTATGCATGGAAGTAATAGTTCAGCGGCTTCAGCCTTACTTAGGTCTTCTTGCCTCCATGATTCGGCTCCTAAATTAGCAGTTTGTACATGCAACTCTTTAAGAAAGGAAATGAAATGGCGGCGCCATGCATATTTCTTGGCGCCGACTTTCCTGTGATTCAACGGACGGACGGTTTCTTTTTTTTTTACGATAGTTTCAGCGGATTGGACCGTACATGCAACTTTTGGCATATTTAGGGCGTTTGGTTGCGACTTTGACGATGCATTTGCTAAAACGCAATACCTTTGTAGGCCGTTAAACGGGTGGGTCGGGTCGGGTTTGGGTCGGGTCATAAATGGTCCGACCCAAATCGACCCATTTAACCCGTTTATGACCCATTTATTACAGTACAAAATTTTTAACCCATATCCGACCCGACCCGTACCCGACACATACCCGACCCATTTAACGAAACCTAAAAAAGTTTTTATATATATTTTTAAAATGATATTGCTAAAATGGTTTTATACAACACAAATTTAATGGATAATTTTTATAATTTTAAAAATAATTATTTTTAAAAAAATCGAATTTTAATTATTTTTTAAAAATTAATTTTTAATTTTTTTATTTTTAAAAATTAATTTTTTAATTATTTTTATTTTTAAGAATATAATATTTAATTTTCTTTTCTTTTTCTTTTTTCTTTTCTTCTTCGGCCAGCCACGGCCATGACGGCAAATGGCGGGCCGGCCACAGCGAGCCTCAAGCTGCCGGCTCGCGCGACGCCGGGCGAGCTCAAGGCTCGCCGATCCGGTGAGCTCGAGCTCGCTCGACGTCGGCGAGCTCGAGTCTCGCCGATCCGGCGAGCTCGAGCTCGCCCGACGCCGGCGAGCCGGAGTCTCGCCGATCGGCGAGGCTCAGATCCGGGCGAGCTCGAGGCTCGCCGCCGAGCGAGCTCGAGCTCGCCCCTCGCCGGATGCAGCGGCTCGAGCCCGCCGGATCCGGCGAGCTCGAGCTCGCCTCGCCCGACGCCGGCGAGTTCGAGTCTCGCCGGATCGGCGAGGCTCGAGCCTCGCCGGGCGTCGCGAGGCCTCCGCCTCGCCGGATCCGGCGAGCTCGAGCTCGCCCGACGCCGCTCGCCGCCGGCGAGGCGAGGCTCGCCTGGCCGGTCGCCGGCCATCGCCGTGCGCGATCGGAGGAAGAAGAAAGAAAAAAATAAGAAGAAAAATAAAAAATAAAAAATAAATAAAATAAAATAAAATAAAAAATAATTATAATTTCGGTTTTTATAAAAAAAAAATTGTAAAGTTAAAGAGAGGAGAGAGATGGTGAGATTTTGAGTGAAAATAAATAGGTTCATTTTTAATGTGTTGATAAATGGGTCATAAATGGGTCAACTCTCTAACCCATTTAAAACCCATATATTTAGTCTTGACCCATTAAAATCCATTATGGGTGCTTTATGAAAGAAAGCTTGACCCATTAATGACCCATTTAACCATAAATGGGTCTATAAATGGGTTATGCAACCCATTTAACACCTACTTTGGGTGAATGGGGTTTTTCAGAAATGCAAATATCGTTTGGTAAAATTTGCATTGAGATGCAACTTTGGCCAAAATACCGTTTGGTAAAATTTACATTTGCAAAGGACTTTTATTAAATTAAAAAAACAAAAAAACATTTTTCTTTTATTTTTTTGAAATCCGGCCACGGATCGCCGGATCCGCGCCGGATGGCCGGATCCCGCCTTTGGTGGTAGCGCGACCTCGGGCGACGGCCGCCGGTCGCACGACCCGGTCGGCCGTCGCGGGTCGCGACCCCGATCGGCCGTCGCTGGAGTCGCTCGACCCGATCGGCCATCAGCCGGGTCGCGATCCAGCGGCCGTCGCTGGTCGCGCGACCCCGCCCGGCCGTCGCCTGGGTCGCGTGACCCGGGCGGCCGTCCCGGTCGCGCGACCAGGGCGGCCGCTCACTGGGGTCGCCCGACCCGGCGACACTCGCTGGGGTCGCGTGACCTCGAGGCGGCCCTGCCCGCGCGACCGGGCGTCGCACGAGGTCCGGCGACGGTCGCCGGGGTCGGGGACCCTTGGCCGGCGGTCGCCGGCGCATTGCAGCCGCGCGCGACCTCTTGGCCGGCGGTCGTCCCCTCCGATCGGCTTCTCTCAGGTGAAGATGAACAGTAGAAGTTGCATTCCGAAAGCAACTTCCCAATGGACCTCTCCCCTCCATTCCTCTAAAGTCCCTTCAAGCCCTTTGGAGATGCAATTGCATCTCCCAAAGTCCCAAAATATTGAACCAAACACCACTCACTTTTGCCCAAACCCCTTTAGAGGCCGAAAGCCCCTTCTAAATGCCGAACCAAACGGGGCCTTAGCAAGATTTTTTGGATGAGGTAGGCGTGTCGCTAAGCCTACGAAGGATTGAAAATATGACGAGCTAATGAAGAGGTCCAGTCCGGGAAACGGGCTGGATGTGCCTGCCAGGCCAGGCAGGCAAAATACCTGGTTCTAATGTGTTTTCCGGGGGCCAGGATTTTGCCCCCAACCGGTATCTTTCTCGAGCCCCGGGAATGGGCTCTAATGTCGCTAAGCCTACGAAGGATTGAAAATATGACGAGCTAAGACGAGGAGAGAGCAAGCATGTCCGTGTGGGTGGGACTAGGAGGAGCATTAGCAAGGGCACAAACTGAGATCGTAAGCCGCTTTAGCTACTACGCTGGCTGCTACTTTCTAAGAAATCTTTCTGATCTTTCTTTTTTTTTTTTTTTTTGAACAGAAATCTTTGTGATCTTTCTCAAGGGTGGATTAGGTCAGTCCCTTCTCGAAGTCCTCCTGTGACGCTTGACTGGCTGACGCTTCCGCTACGTAAAAACAGAGAAACAAGCACTGGAAACAGAACTTCCGACAAGAACCTGGCTATCTCTTTAGCTCTTTGTTCTCAATGTAGGTGGAAAATCTCCCAAGACAGTGAGATAGTTAAATTAGCAGCTTTCTTGTATCTTAAGCAGTTAATTGATTAGGCAAGAGATTGAAATGGAAATATGTAGTGGAAACAGATGCTATGGCATTCATTGTTCCGCCCATTACGTTCGAAATTTTGACAATCTTGTATCTAGGGATGATTGGTTGTTGAGTGGGTTGATTCTCGACTTGAAATTAGATATCCACCTCGTGATTCTAGGTTTCAAATTTTCGAGACTGGGAATTGAATCGGTCATTTTTGGAATTGTTGCTTCCTGATTTTGCTGGTTTCAGTTCTATTTGGGAATTACTCCTCTTTTTTGTGTTAAAAATCAAATTCTTATAATAAAATGTAAGAGTTGCACTTTTTTCACTTAGTAACATATTTGATGAAATGATTATGTTATTGTTTATTCACAATGGAGACCATGATTCATTTCTTAGTTCAACTTGAAAACCGAAGTGGTGGAACCTTCTTTAACTAGCGGTTCCAACCTTAAAACTGGGAACTTAGTCGGTTCCTAGTTTGGTTCTAAGTTCATGAACTGAGAACTATATCAATTCTCCCTAAAATTGGCCTTAAATTGATTGGTTTGAATCAATTCAATCCGATTCTTGAATTGAATCAGTCTCGGTGCTTACCCCTACTTGCATTGGCTCACTATTGTTGCTTGCATCATGTGCAATAGAGCATTAGATAAAGTATAGGAACTCATGCAGCTTTTGTATTTTTATTGGGCATGCAAGTAATTCATATGATTTGTGGAATGCGATTGATATGGTTCATGGAGTTCATGGAGTTCAAAAGTCTCTTCATTTGAGATGAGGCATTAGTCTGAGGAGTAATAGAAAATTGAATAGCTCTCCAAGAATCTATGATTTTCGTAGCCATTCAAAATTGAAATATCATCAGAGTAAATTAAAAAGAATAATCATGCATGTAAATATGATTATTATTTAGGTTTTTCGAATTTTAGGAGCCGTTTGCTTTGCAAAAATTGAACAAATTCAAAAATATTTTTTAAAAAATGATTGATTATGTCGAATTGAATGATCCGTCACCAAAAATGCTTTAAAATTTGTAGAAAGCATTAAGACAGGGGAACGAAGACGTCACTGATGGCCGCACCGAATATCCTCGCTGATTCTTTAATCTTCCCCCGCCGTCGTTTTTCCGCTTCTTTTCTCAGCCCCGTGTAATCCATCACCTGCAACTCAAACTCCCGTCCGACCTCGATCGTCGTCGGTCGTCATCATCACCGGGAAATCAGTCAGGCGAACGGACGGCGAGCATGGATGACGCGGACGCCGTCGACGTCGCTGGAGTTCCGGCTGCTCTCGACCTCATAGACCTCTCGAGCGCCGATAACCGACGTTGTCCCTGCTCAAACAGGTCTTCGATTTTCCCGCCTTTTTTTCGCTATTTTCAGTTCGATTTCCTGCGTGAAACCGAGGAAACGGTTTCCGAGTTGAGGGGGACGCTGACGGATGAATCCGATCCGTTGGCCTCAGGCGTGCTTGGATTCCGGCTTTTCTACGATCAATCATGGAGCCAGCCAGGATCTGATGGAGGAGGTGTCCCAGGCGCTCAGCGAGAAGATGAAGCTGTTGAGGAACGAGAAGGTTCGATCAGGTCCTGACCCTGCAAATCAGATAAACGGTTTGTCTCGTGATCATCTTGCTGAAGATTTTACTGCTTAAAGTGGACATAGATGAATAGCTGGTGATTTCGATGGCTGTAATCAGGTGGTTGAGTATCATTTCCTAGAAACGGAAGATCAATTAGTTATTATTCCTAGTTTCGGTTGCATCCTTGGAGAGAACTGCCACAGAATTAGGACTTTGGATTGCTAACACATGACCATGATTTAATATTTCTGTTAAAAAAGATTCTACTAATGCTCATGTTCTCATGAAATGCTGATTGCATTTTTCCTGGAGCCTAGTCATGATTGTCTCATTGAGTGCTTGCCAACATGTATGTCAGAGGAAAATCCTCCGAAGTAAGTTGTCTTCTGCACATTAGTTACTTCCCTATATATCAACAGGATGGTGCAATTCTACTTCCTCTCTTATCAGTTCTCAGTCCTAAGATCTAGTTCTCCTCCACGATTTGAGCGAGAGTTCTCCTCGATTTGAACTAGTGTCTTTACGCATTGTGCTTGAATGCTGGTGCTCTGCTTTGAACATGCATGTTGAAGCGGATATTGCATATCCAGGGATCATTCAAGCACTGTAAAGAGGACTGCATCAAGTTTAACTCCATGATTCATGAGGAAAAAAATGTTTGCTTGTGAATTGGCATTGACCTGTGGCAGATTTGATGAATTGATACGATCAACCACACGCTTGCATTCTCTTTAAAGGGTTGGGTCCTTTTCGCGTGGGGATTTGGGTACTGCGTTTAACATAGCTGCTCCATTAGTGACTAGACAGGGTGCAGATTAGCAAATTTACACCAGCATGGGATCCTGAGTTTGTTCAAAATTGCATCAATGTGCAGGTTTCCGCCTGTCCAATGTCAGACCTACTTGTCTTGAAGACTCCACGATACTCATGCTGATTTAAATGTATACAGAAGGGAAGGAGCTTAGATTTTTCCAGTGAGAGTGGAAGCCTGTCAAGCCGTGTTTGCCCGAAGTAGGGGTATGCTTTGAGAACTTGTACAGATGTGCCTAATGAGCTTAGAGAAGGACATCCAATGGGGTACCTTTATGTACATGCATATGCATATACAGCCAATGATCTGTCTATGTTTCTGCATGGAAGCAATAGTTCAGTCGCTTCTGCCTTATTTTGCTCCTAAATTACCTGTTTGTACATGCAACGCTTTGAAGAAAGGAAGTGAAAAGGAGATGCCACACTCATGTCTTAGCATCGACTCTCCTGCGACGCAACGGATGGGTCTGTCAGCTTTTTAACGATAGATACGTAGATTGGATTGTACCTGCAACTTTCTGCGTACTTGACGAGATTTCTGGACGAGGTGGGCGTGTTGCTAAGCCTACAAAGGATTGGAAATTTTGAAGAGCTGAGGAAGAGAGACCAAAAATTTCCATGTGGATGGGACTACGAGCAGCATTGGCAAGTGCACTTACCGAGATAGTAAGCCACTTTAGCCACGTTAGCCGCCACTTGCCAATAAATTTTCCTGAGATGTTTCTAAAAGATATATAGATCGTAAGTCATTTTTCTGACTGTTTCATTATGGAGAAGTTCATCTGTTTTGCATTTGTTGATGTTTTGTTGGCTTCCCTATTGATGTTTCGCCAGATTGGGCAAGGCGAAGGAACGGGTATTATAATTTTACAATTTAAAGTCACCATGATACACACAAAGTTCGCGTAATTTTCTTCATCAAACATGAGCTTCATAAAATTATTATCTTTGATATATTTTATTTAAATTAATAAATGAAAGGATGACAAAAATCATATTAAATATATTACGAGTCTAATTAGACCAACTGAAAGTTGTGGGAAGATATTTCACATTCATTAAAAGTGATTTAATTGAATCAATTGAAAGTTCAAATATGACATGAAGCATGGATAAATTTTGACAAACTACCAATAATAGGAACTTTCAATCAGTCAACTTCCCATGAGACACTTGATATTGCCCCTGCGAGAAGGTTACAATAGTTATCACAAAACCTTTTCACATTTGTGCTTTGGAGCAAACCTTCTCACATTTGTGCTTTGGAGCATGATCCAAAGTTCCATTTGTACTCATGCAGAGTTGAAAGTAAGTGTGAAAGTATAAACGTGAAGAACGGACCATAGACATGATTGGGGCACATCATTTGATAGTTGGTTTTTCTTTAAATTGTTTTTTTATTTTTTATTTTTTTTTGATTGAGACAACCATTTGGTAGGTTTTGGTATTGAACATTAAGAACATGTCGAAATTAGCGAATCGTCTATTGATGCAATCGAAGGAGACTCTAATAGTTATGGAGGAGTTCATATGTTTAGTATTTGTTGATGTTCTGTTGGCTTCCCTATTGATATTTTGCCAGATCTGGGCAAGGGCAAAGGAACAGGTATTATAATTTTACAATTTAAAATCACCATGACATGCACAAAGTCCGTGTAATTTTCTTTAAATTAATAAATGAAAGGATGACAAAAAACATATCAAACATCAGCTTAATAAAATTGTCCAAAAGTGACATGAAGAACATGACATATTTAATTTGGTAGATTTTGGTATTAAACAAATTAATAAATGAAAGGATGACAAAAAAACATATCAAATATATTACTGATCCAATAAGACCAATATTTAAAGTTGGATCGGGAAGATATTTCACATTAATCAAAAGTGATTTAATTGAATTAATTGAAAGTTTAAAAGTCCAAAAGTAAGTGTGAAAGTAAGTGTGAACGTGAATGAAGAATGGGCCATAGACATGATCGAGGGACATCATTTGATAGTTAGTCTTTCTTTACATTGTTTTCTTTTTCTTTTTTCTGATTGAGACAACCATTTGGTAGGTTTTGGTATTAAACGCTAAGAATAGGTTGAAATGAGCAAATCGTCTATTGATGCAATTAAAAGAGACTCTACTCATTATGGAGAAGTCATCTTTTTAGCATTTGTTGATGTTCTCTTGGCTTCTCAATTGATGTTTTGCCAGATTTGGGTGAGGACGAAGGAGCGGGTATTGTAGTTTTATAATTTAAAGTCATCATGACACGCACCAAGTCCGTGTAATTTTCTCCATCAAACATCAGCATAAGAAAATTGTTATCCATGACATATTTCATTTAAATTAATAAATGAAAGGATGACAAAAAACATATTAAATATACTACGGATCCAATAAGACCAATTCAAAGTTGTGGGAAGATATTTGACATTAATCAAAAGTGACTTAATTGAATTGATTGAAACTTCAAAAGGTCCAAAAGTAAGTGTGAAAGTAAGTGTGAACGTGTGAATGTGAAGAATGGGCCATAGACATGACCGAGGGACATCATTTGATAGTTAGTCTTTCTTTACATTGTTTTCTTTTTCTTTTTTTATTTATTGAGATAACCATTTGGTAGGTTTTGGTGTTGAACACTAAAACAGGTCAAAATTAGCGAACCGTCTATTGATGCAATTAAAAGAGACTCTACTCATTACGGAGAAGTTCATATTTTTAGCATTTGTTGATGTTCTCTTGGCTTCCAAATTGATGTTTCGCCAGATTTGGGTGAGGACGAAGGAACAGGTATTGTAATTTTACAATTTAAAGTCATCATGACATGCACCAAGTCTGCGTAATATTCTCCATCAAACATCAGCTTAAGAAAATTGTTATCCATGACATATTTCATTTAAATTAATAAATGAAAGGATGACAAAAAAACATATTAAAGATATTACGGATCCACTAAGACCAATTCAAAGTTGTGGAAAGATATTTGACATTAATCAAAAGTGATTTAATTGAATTGATTGAAAGTTCAAAAGGTCCAAAAATAAGTGTGAAAGTAAGTGTGAACGTGTGAATGTGAAGAATGGGCCATAGACATGATCTAGGGACATCATTTAATAGTTAGTCTTTCTTTACATTGTTTTTTTTTTTTTTTTCTGATTGAGACAACCATTTGGTAGGTTTTGTTGTTGAACACTAAGAACATGTCGAGATTAGCGAACCATCTATTGATGCAATCAAAAGAGACTATACTCATTATGGTGAAGTTCATCTTTTTAGCATTTATTGATGTTCTCTTGGCTTCCAAATTGATGTTTCACTAGCTCTGGGTGAGGACGAAGGAACGGGTATTGTAATTTTACAATTTAAAGTCATCATGACATGCACCGAGTCCGCGTAATTTTCTCCATCAAACATTAGCTTCACAAAATTGTTATCCATGACGTATTTCATTTAAACTGACAAATGGAAGGATGACAAAAACATATTAAATATATTACAGATCTAATTAGACTGACAGAAAGTTGTGGGAAGATAGTTCACATTAATCAAAAGTGGTTTAATGGAATCGATTGAAAGTTCAAATATGACATGAACATTGGATAAAATTTGATAGACTACTAATAACATTATCTCTTCCAGCAATAGGAACTTTCAATAAGTCAACTCCCCATGAGACACTTGATATTGCCTTTGTGGGAAAGTCACGACAGTTATCACAAAGCCTTTTCACATTCATGCCTTGGAGCATTGGTCCAAAGGTCCATTTGCACGCTCACAAAGTTAAAAGTAGGTGTAAAGGTGAAAATGTAAAGAACAAGCCATGGATGTGATTGAGGGACATCGTTTGATAGTTAGTCTTTCTTTACATTATTTTTCCCCCTAATCGAGACAACCATTTGGCAAGTTTTGGTATTAAATACTAAGAACATGTCGAAATTAGTGAACCATCTATTGATGCAATCAAAAGAGACTTTTTTCATTATGGAGAAGTTCATCTTTTTAGCATTTATTGATGTTCTGTTGGCTTCCCTATTGATGTTTCAGCCCGTCATTTGTTCTAACAACTTCACTGATCAAGAGGCTCTTCTCCACTTCAAATCGACGATGGAAGTCGACCCAACGGACACCATCAAAGGTGGCAATTGGACCGTGGAAGCAAATTTCTGTGAATGGATTGGTGTCATTTGCAGCAACCGCAGGCAAAGAGTCATAGCTTTAGACCTCTCACACATGGGTCTCCAGGGAAGGCTCTCTCTTTACCTTGGCAATCTTTCTCTCCCGGCTTCTCTTGATCTCCGCAACAACGGTTTTTATGGCATGATTCTTATAGAAATTAGTCATTTACGCTGCCTGAAAGAACTTATACTCGAATCGAACCAGCTCGAAGGGAACATTCCTCCTATCTTAACCCAGTGCCAAAACCTTGAAGTCATGTCACTTGCGACGAACAAACTAACGGGTGGTATACCAAGAGAATTTGGCGCCTTCCCTAAGTTGCAACAACTGAATCTTAGCTCGAACGACTTACGGGGTCAAATTCCAAGCTTCCTGGGCAACATAACCACATTGCGAGTCATTATACTAGCCAATGCTACTCTCACAGGTTCGATTCCTTCAGCACTTTTCAATAGATCACTGACGTGGGTCAATTTGACGGATAATTATCTCTTTGGAAGTCTTCCCTCCGATCTTTGCTACCGCTGGCCTAACATTCAGATTCTTTCACTGCGTCAAAATCAATTCAACGGCCTGCTACCAGAGACGCTAACCCAATGCAAAGAGCTTATCATATTGTGGTTGTCATATAATCGTTTTCAGGGAAGCATTCCTCGAGATATAGGCAGCTTGCAAAAGCTGCAATATCTCCTTATTGTTGTTAACAACTTGACTGGTACGGTTCCTCGAACCATCGGTAACATGTCGAGCTTGCACACACTGGACATAGGATCTAACCACATTGAAGGGGAGATTCCGAGTGAGATTGGCAATTTAGTCAATTTGCAACGAATGCGCCTTGCGCATAATTTGCTAATCGGCAAAGTGCCTCAAGAGGTTTTTAATATTTCTTTGCTCCGAATGCTTAATTTGATGAACAATTCCCTCTCTAGAAGCCTTCCCTCAGGTAGAGATCTAAGCCTTCCGAATTTGGAAGGTCTATATCTATCAAGAAATGGCTTTAGCGGCAACATCCCACAGTATTTATCGAATTTTTCGAACCTAATCCTTTTCGATGTCAGTGACAATCAACTTAGTGGACCCATAAATACGGGTTTGGGCAACTTGAAGAACCTCGAAATCATTGATATTGGGTTAAATAGGCTAACAGGAGAGACTTACGGTTCGGAGCTCGGTTTTCTCTCTGCTTTATCTAATTGTCCGTCGCTGCGAGTCATGTGGTTGGAAGGCAACTTGCTTCGTGGCTCCATACCAGAATCTATCAAAAACTTCTCCAATTCCCTACAAATTCTAATTGCTCACAATTGTCAAATAAGAGGTCGTATTCCTAAGGAAATGGGTTTCTTGAATAGATTGACTTTCCTAGAGTTAAGCAATAATGCTCTAGACTACAACATCCCATCATCGATCGGAGGACTAGAAAGGTTGCAAAGGCTGTATCTTGACAACAACCATCTCGAAGGACCGATCCCTGATGAGATATGCAACTTGACAAGTTTAGGAGAGTTGCTACTCCAGCAAAATAGGATATTAGGATCAATCCCAAATTGCATTGAAAACCTTAGCAGCCTTCAAAAGTTTCTCATAAGCTCGAATAACATGACATCGGCTATACCATTTAGTTTGTGGGGCCTTCAAGAACTCATCTTCCTCAATTTGTCACTCAATTATTTCAATGGAGGACTACCACTTGAAGTAGGGAAGAGAGCTATAGAGAGCA
>CM024719.1:60027738-60094935 GCA_014182545.1 Eucalyptus globulus
AGAATAAAATTAAAAAATGATTCATGCACATTAAAACTCCTCATAATTGATTAGATTGTGTCTATTAAAACACATCGTAGCCTATTATATGAAAGCTTCAGTAACCCATTTTTCCTACGATCCAAACAAAATGAGTCCAAAAATGAATCGAGGATTCGTTTTTCCACTTCCATCCCATCATTTTTTAAGTCCCTAATAATTAATTAATTTGATGATATCACGTGAAAATGCAAAGTCCATAATAATTATTATCACTTTTATTGGTGGTTGCAATTTTCAAAATTTTGCTTGTCTGTAATGATTCTTGTCATTGGTGTATATCCAAAATAGAAAATCGTCATTGGAGGATGATTCCAAGTTAGAAAGCGTCAAACAACCATGACTCGAAAGCACAAAGTCTACCTTAATTTGAAGTCCAAATTGTCATTGGGGGCAATTAATTTCTTGAAAAGGCTGGCCACAAATGGAAAATATCCGCACAGCGATAACATGAGCATATTGTTAATAAAAATCTCAAGGAAGGGATTTTGGGGGATAGAGAGAGAGAGAGAGAGAGAGAGAGATTGTGACCGGGATGAAAGAGAGAATGGTGACCAACATAGGGGACCGCCACTGAGATCACTTTCCTCCGATGTCCACCATTGTGAAGTTATCGGTGACAGTGGATCGAGGTGTTGACAGCAAAGACGACACTTTATTTTTATCAAACCTTTATATTAATAAGAATAAAAATAAAAAATCATTCTTGCACATTAAAACTCCTCATAATTGATTAGATTGTGTCTATTAAAACACATCTTAGCCTATTATATGAAAGCTTGACTAACCCATTTTTCCTACGATCCAAAGAAAATGAGTCCAAAAAGAATCGAGGATTCGTTTTTCCACTTCATTCCCATCATTTTTTAAGTCCCTCATAATTAATTAATTTGATGATATCACGTGAAAATGCAAAGTCCATAATAATTATTATCACTTTTATTGGTGGTTGCAATTTTCAAAATTTTGCTTGTCTGTAATGATTCTTGTCATTAGTGTCTACCAAAATAGAAAATCGTCATTCGAGGATGATTCCAAGTTGAGAAAGCATCAAACAACCATGACTTGAAAGCACAAAGTCTACCTTAATTTGAAGTCCAAATTGTCATTGGGGGCAATTAATTTCTTGAAAAGGCTGGCCACAAATGGAAAATATCCGCACAGCGATAACATGAGCATATTGTTAATAAAAAGCTCAAGGAAGGGATTTTGGGGGTAGAGAGAGAGAGAGAGAGAGAGATTGTGACCGGGGGTGAAAAGAGAATGGTGACCAACATAGGGGACCGCTACTCGAGATCACTTTCCTCCGATGTCCACCATTGTGAAGTTATCGGTGACAGTGGATCGAGGTGTTCACAGCAAAGACGACATTTTTATTTTTATCAACCCTTTATATTAATAAGAATAAAATTAAAAATGATTCATGCACATTAAAACTCCTCATAATTGATTAGATTGTGTCTATTAAAACCCATCTTAGCCTATTATATGAAAGCTTGAGTAACCCATTTTTCCTACGATCCAAACAAAATGAGTCCAAAATTGAATCGAGGATTCGTTTTTCCACTTCATTCCCATCATTTTTAAGTCCCTAATAATTAATTAATTTGATGATATCACTTGAAAAAGCAAAGTCCATAATAATTATTATCACTTTTATTGGTGGTTGCAATTTTCAAAATTTTGCTTGTCTGTAATCATTCTTGTCATTGGTGTCTATCCAAAATAGAAAATCGTCATTGTAGGATGATTCCAAGTTAGGCAGCATCAAACAACCATGACTTGAAAGCACAAAGTCTACCTTAATTTGAAGTCCAAATTGTCATTGGGGCAATTAATTTCTTGAAAAGGCTGGCCACAAATGGAAAATATCCGTGACAGCGATAACATGAGCATATTGTTAATAAAAAGCTCAAGGAAGGGATTTTGGGGGGGGAGAGAGGAGGGAGGGGGAGAGAGAGAGAGATTGTGACCAGGGTGAAAGAGAGAATGGTGACCAACATAGGGGACCGCCCTTGAGATCACTTTCCTCCGATGTCCACCATTGTGAAGTTATCGGTGACAGTGGATCAAGGTGTTCACAGCAAAGACGACACTTTATTTTTTATCACCCTTTATATTAATAAGAATAAAATTAAAAAATGATTCATGCACATTAAAACTCCTCATAATTGATTAGATTGTGTCTATTAAAACACATCTTAGCCTATTATATGAAAGCTTGAGTAACCCATTTTTCCTACGATCCAAAGAAAATGAGTCCAAAAATGAATCGAGGATTCGTTTTTCCACTTCCATCCCATCATTTTTTAAGTCCCTAATAATTAATTAATTTGATGATATCACGTGAAAATGCAAAGTCCATAATAATTATTATCACTTTTATTGGTGAATAATGCATTGGTGGTTTCAAAATTTTGCTTGTTGTCAGTAATGATTCTTGTCATTGGTGTCTATCCAAAATAGAAAATCGTCATTGAGGATGATTCCAAGTTTGGCAGCATCAAACAACCATGACTTGAAAGCACAAAGTCTACCTTAATTTGAAGTCCAAATTGTCATTGGGGGCAATTAATTTCTTGAAAAGGCTGGCCACAAATGGAAAATATCCGCACAGCGATAACATGAGGATATTGTTAATAAAAAGCTCAAGGAAGGGATTTTGGGGGCGGGGGGGAGAGAGAGAGAGAGAGAGAGAGATTGTGACCGGGGTGAAAGTGAGAATGGTGACCAACATAGGGGACCGCCACTGAGATCACTTTCCTCCGATGTCCACCATTGTGAAGTTATCGGTGACAGTGGATCAAGGTGTTGACAGCAAAGACGACACTTTATTTTTATCAACCCTTTATATTAATAAGAATAAAATTAAAAAATGATTCATGCACATTAAAACTCCTCATAATTGATTAGATTGTGTCTATTAAAACCCATCTTAGCCTATTATATGAAAGCTTGAGTAACCCATTTTTCCTACGATCCAAACAAAATGAGTCCAAAAATGAATCGAGGATTCGTTTTTCCACTTCATTCCCATCATTTTTTAAGTCCCTAATAATTAATTAATTTGATGATATCACGTGAAAATGCAAAGTCCATAATAATTATTATCACTTTTATTGGTGGTTGCAATTTTCAAAATTTTGCTTGTCTGTAATGATTCTTGTCATTGGTGTCTATCCAAAATAGAAAATCGTCATTGGAGGATGATTCCAAGTTTGGCAGCATCAAACAACCATGACTTGAAAGCACAAAGTCTACCTTAATTTGAAGTCCAAATTGTCATTGGGGGCAATTAATTTCTTGAAAAAGGCTGGCCACAAATGGAAAATATCCGCACAGCGATAACATGAGGATATTGTTAATAAAAAGCTCAAGGAAGGGATTTTGGGGGGGGGGGGGTAGAGAGAGAGAGAGAGAGAGAGAGAGAGAGATTGTGACCGGGGTGAAAGAGAGAATGGTGACCAACATAGGGGACCGCCACTGAGATCACTTTCCTCCGATGTCCACCATTGTGAAGTTATCGGTGACAGTGGATCGAGGTGTTGACAGCAAAGACGACACTTTATTTTTTTCAACCCTTTATATTAATAAGAATAAAATTAAAAAATGATTCATGCACATTAAAACTCCTCATAATTGATTAGATTGTGTCTATTAAAACCCATCTTAGCCTATTATATGAAAGCTTGAGTAACCCATTTTTCCTACGATCCAAACAAAATGAGTCCAAAATTGAATCGAGGATTCGTTTTTCCACTTCATTCCCATCATTTTTTAAGTCCCTAATAATTAATTAATTTGATGATATCACGTGAAAATGCAAAGTCCATAATAATTATTATCACTTTTATTGGTGGTTGCAATTTTCAAAATTTTGCTTGTCTGTAATCATTCTTGTCATTGGTGTCTATCCAAAATAGAAAATCGTCATTGTAGGATGATTCCAAGTTAGGCAGCATCAAACAACCATGACTTGAAAGCACAAAGTCTACCTTAATTTGAAGTCCAAATTGTCATTGGGGGCAATTAATTTCTTGAAAAAGGCTGGCCACAAATGGAAAATATCCGCACAGCAATAACATGAGGATATTGTTAATAAAAAGCTCAAGGAAGGGATTTTGGGGGTAGAGAGGGGGTAGAGAGAGAGAGAGAGAGAGAGAGAGAGAGAGATTGTGACCGGGGTGAAAGAGAGAATGGTGACCAACATAGGGGACCGCCACTGAGATCACTTTCCTCCGATGTCCACCATTGTGAAGTTATCGGTGACAGTGGATCGAGGTGTTGACAGCAAAGACGACACTTTATTTTTGTCAACCCTTTATATTAATAAGAATAAAATTAAAAAATGATTCATGCACATTAAAACTCCTCATAATTGATTAGATTGTGTCTATTAAAACCCATCTTAGCCTATTATATGAAAGCTTGAGTAACCCATTTTTCCTACGATCCAAACAAAATGAGTCCAAAAATGAATCGAGGATTCGTTTTTCCACTTCCATCCCATCATTTTTAAGTCCCTAATAATTAATTAATTTGATGATATCACGTGAAAATGCAAAGTCCATAATAATTATTATCACTTTTATTGGTGGTTGCAATTTTCAAAATTTTGCTTGTCTGTAATCATTCTTGTCATTGGTGTCTATCCAAAATAGAAAATCGTCATTGGAGGATGATTCCAAGTTTGGCAGCATCAAACAACCATGACTTGAAAGCACAAAGTCTACCTTAATTTGAAGTCCAAATTGTCATTGGGGCAATTAATTTCTTGAAAAAGGCTGTCCACAAATGGAAAATATCCGCACAGCGATAACATGAGGATATTGTTAATAAAAAGCTCAAGGAAGGGATTTTGGGGGGGGGTAGAGAGAGAGAGAGGGAGAGAGAGAGATTGTGACCGGGGTGAAAGAGAGAATGGTGACCAACATAGGGGACCGCCACTGAGATCACTTTCCTCCGATGTCCACCATTGTGAAGTTATCGGTGACAGTGGATCGAGATGTTGACAGCAAAGACGACACTTTATTTTTTATCAACCTTTATATTAATAAGAATAAAATTAAAAAATGATTCATGCACATTAAAACTCCTCATAATTGATTAGATTGTGTCTATTAAAACCCATCTTAGCCTATTATATGAAAGCTTGAGTAACCCATTTTTCCTACGATCCAAACAAAATGAGTCCAAAAATGAATCGAGGATTCGTTTTCCACTTCCATCCCATCATTTTTTAAGTCCCTAATAATTAATTAATTTGATGATATCACGTGAAAATGCAAAGTCCATAATAATTATTATCACTTTTATTGGTGGTTGCAATTTTCAAAATTTTGCTTGTCTGTAATGATTCTTGTCATTGGTGTCTATCCAAAATAGAAAATCGTCATTGGAGGATGATTCCAAGTTTGAAAGCATCAAACAACCATGACTTGAAAGCACAAAGTCTACCTTAATTTGAAGTCCAAATTGTCATTGGGGCAATTAATTTCTTGAAAAGGCTGGCCACAAATGGAAAATATCCGCACAGCGATAACATGAGCATATTGTTAATAAAAAGCTCAAGGAAGGATTTTTGGGGGGGTAGAGAGAGAGAGAGAGAGAGAGATTGTGACCGGGGTGAAAGAGAGAATGGTGACCAACATAGGGGACCGCCACTCAGATCACTTTCCTCCGATGTCCACCATTGTGAAGTTATCGGTGACAGTGGATCGAGGTGTTGACAGCAAAGACGACACTTTATTTTTATCAACCCTTTATATTAATAAGAATAAAATTAAAAAATGATTCATGCACATTAAAACTCCTCATAATTGATTAGATTGTGTCTATTAAAACCCATCTTAGCCTATTATATGAAAGCTTGACTAACCCATTTTTCCTACGATCCAAACAAAATGAGTCCAAAATTGAATCGAGGATTCGTTTTTCCACTTCATTCCCATCATTTTTTAAGTCCCTAATAATTAATTAATTTGATGATATCACTTGAAAAAGCAAAGTCCATAATAATTATTATCACTTTTATTGGTGGTTGCAATTTTCAAAATTTTGCTTGTCTGTAATGATTCTTGTCATTGGTGTCTATCCAAAATAGAAAATCGTCATTGGAGGATGATTCCAAGTTCGGCAAGCATCAAACAACCATGACTTGAAAGCACAAAGTCTACCTTAATTTGAAGTCCAAATTGTCATTGAGGGCAATTAATTTCTTGAAAAAGGCTGGCCACAAATGGAAAATATCCGCACAGCGATAACATGAGGATATTGTTAATAAAAAGCTCAAGGAAGGGATTTTGAGAGAGGGGGGAGAGAGAGAGAGAGGAGAGAGAGAGAGAGATTGTGACCGGGGTGAAAGAGAGAATGGTGACCAACATAGGGGACCGCCACTGAGATCACTTTCCTCCGATGTCCACCATTGTGAAGTTATCGGTGACAGTGGATCGAGGTGTTGACAGCAAAGACGACACTTTATTTTTGTCAACTCTTTATATTAATAAGAATAAAATTAAAAAATGATTCATGCACATTAAAACTCCTCATAATTGATTAGATTGTGTCTATTAAAACACATCTTAGCCTATTATATGAAAGCTTGAGTAACCCATTTTTCCTACGATCCAAACAAAATGAGTCCAAAAATGAATCGAGGATTCGTTTTCCACTTCCATCCCATCATTTTTAAGTCCCTAATAATTAATTAATTTGATGATATCACGTGAAAATGCAAAGTCCATAATAATTATTATCACTTTTATTGGTGGTTGCAATTTTCAAAATTTTGCTTGTCTGTAATCATTCTTGTCATTGGTGTCTATCCAAAATAGAAAATCGTCATTGGAGGATGATTCCAAGTTAGGCAGCATCAAACAACCATGACTTGAAAGCACAAAGTCTACCTTAATTTGAAGTCCAAATTGTCATTGGGGGCAATTAATTTCTTGAAAAAGCTGGCCACAAATGGAAAATATCCGCACAGCGATAACATGAGCATATTGTTAATAAAAAGCTCAAGGAAGGGATTTTGGGGGGTAGAGAGAGAGAGAGAGAGAGAGAGAGAGATTGTGACCGGGGTGAAAGAGAGAATGGTGACCAACATAGGGGACCGCCACTGAGATCACTTTCCTCCGATGTCCACCATTGTGAAGTTATCGGTGACAGTGGATCGAGGTGTTGACAGCAAAGACGACACTTTATTTTTTCAACCCTTTATATTAATAAGAATAAAATTAAAAAATGATTCATGCACATTAAAACTCCTCATAATTGATTAGATTGTGTCTATTAAAACCCATCTTAGCCTATTACATGAAAGCTTGAGTAACCCATTTTTCCTACAATCCAAACAAAATGAGTCCAAAAACGAATCGAGGATTCGTTTTTCCACTTCCATCCCATCATTTTTTAAGACCCTAATAATTAATTAATTTGATGATATCACGTGAAAATGCAAAGTCCATAATAATTATTATCACTTTTATTGGTGGTTGCAATTTTCAAAATTTTGCTTGTCTGTAATGATTCTTGTCATTGGTGTCTATCCAAAATAGAAAATCGTCATTGGAGGATGATTCCAAGTTTGGCAGCATCAAACAACCATGACTTGAAAGCACAAAGTCTACCTTAATTTGAAGTCCAAATTGTCATTGAGGGCAATTAATTTCTTGAAAAAGGCTGGCCACAAATGGAAAATATCCACACAGCGATAACATGAGGATATTGTTAATAAAAAGCTCAAGGAAGGGATTTTGGGGGGAGAGAGAGAGAGAGGGAGAGAGAGAGAGATTGTGACCGGGGTGAAAGAGAGAATGGTGACCAACATAGGGGACCGCCACTGAGATCACTTTCCTCCGATGTCCACCATTGTGAAGTTATCGGTGACAGTGGATCGAGGTGTTCACAGCAAAGACGACAGTATATTTTTTTCAACCCTTTATATTAATAAGAATAAAATTAAAAAATGATTCATGCACATTAAAACTCCTCATAATTGATTAGATTGTGTCTATTAAAACCCATCTCAGCCTATTATACGAAAGCCTGAGTAACCCATTTTTCCTACGATCCAAACAAAATGAGTCAAAAAATGAATCAGGGATTCCTTTTTCCACTTCCATCCTATCATTTCTTAAGTCCCTAATAATTAATTAATTTGATGATATCACGTGAAAATGCAAAGTCCATAATAATTATTATCACTTTTATTGGTGGTTGCAATTTTCAAAATTTTGCATGTGTGTAATCATTCTTGTCATTGGTGTCTATCCAAAATAGAAAATCGTCATTGGAGGATGATTCCAAGTTTGGCAGCATCAAACAACCATGACTTGAAAGCACAAAGTCTACCTTAATTTGAAGTCCAAATTGTCATTGAGGGCAATTAATTTCTTGAAAAAGGCTGTCCACAAATGGAAAATATCCGCACAGCGATAACATGAGGATATTGTTAATAAAAAGCTCAAGGAAGGGATTTTGGGGGGGGGTAGAGAGAGAGAGAGGGAGAGAGAGAGAGATTGTGACCGGGGTGAAAGAGAGAATGGTGACCAACATAGGGGACCGCCACTGAGATCACTTTCCTCCGATGTCCACCATTGTGAAGTTATCGGTGACAGTGGATCGAGGTGTTGACAGCAAAGACGACACTTTATTTTTGTCACCCTTTATATTAATAAGAATAAAATTAAAAAATGATTCATGCACATTAAAACTCCTCATAATTGATTAGATTGTGTCTATTAAAACCCATCTTAGCCTATTATATGAAAGCTTGACTTACCCATTTTTCCTACGATCCAAAGAAAATGAGTCCAAAAATGAATCGAGGATTCGTTTTTCCACTTCATTCCCATCATTTTTTAAGTCCCTCATAATTAATTAATTTGATGATATCACGTGAAAATGCAAAGTCCATAATAATTATTATCACTTTTATTGGTGGTTGCAATTTTCAAAATTTTGCTTGTCTGTAATGATTCTTGTCATTGGTGTCTACCCAAAATAGAAAATCGTCATTGGAGGATGATTCCAAGTTAGAAAGCATCAAACAACCATGACTTGAAAGCACAAAGTCTACCTTAATTTGAAGTCCAAATTGTCATTGGGGGCAATTAATTTCTTGAAAAAGGCTGGCCACAAATGGAAAATATCCGCACAGCGATAACATGAGCATATTGTTAATAAAAAGCTCAAGGAAGGGATTTTGGGGGGGTAGAGAGAGAGAGAGAGAGAGAGAGAGAGAGAGATTGTGACCGGGGTGAAAGAGAGAATGGTGACCAACATAGGGGACCGCCACTCAGATCACTTTCCTCCGATGTCCACCATTGTGAAGTTATCGGTGACAGTGGATCGAGGTGTTGACAGCAAAGACGACACTTTATTTTTATCAACCCTTTATATTAATAAGAATAAAATTAAAAAATGATTCATGCACATTAAAACACCTCATAATTGATTAGATTGTGTCTATTAAAACCCATCTTAGCCTATTATATGAAAGCTTGACTAACCCATTTTTCCTACGATCCAAACAAAATGAGTCCAAAATTGAATCGAGGATTCGTTTTTCCACTTCATTCCCATCATTTTTTAAGTCCCTAATAATTAATTAATTTGATGATATCACTTGAAAAGCAAAGTCCATAATAATTATTATCACTTTTATTGGTGGTTGCAATTTTCAAAATTTTGCTTGTCTGTAATCATTCTTGTCATTGGTGTCTATCCAAAATAGAAAATCGTCATTGTAGGATGATTCCAAGTTTGGCAGCATCAAACAACCATGACTTGAAAGCACAAAGTCTACCTTAATTTGAAGTCCAAATTGTCATTGGGGGCAATTAATTTCTTGAAAAAGGCTAGCCACAAATGGAAAATATCCGCACAGCAATAACATGAGGATATTGTTAATAAAAAGCTCAAGGAAGGGATTTTGGGGGGGGGAGGAGAGAGAGAGAGAGAGAGAGAGAGAGAGATTGTGACCGGGGTGAAAGAGAGAATGGTGACCAACATACGGGACTGCCACTGAGATCACTTTTCTCCGATGTCCACCATTGTGAAGTTGTCGGTGACAGTGGATCGAGGTGTTGATAGCAAACACGACACTTTATTTTTGTCAACCCTTTATATTACTAAGAATAAAATTAAAAAATGATTCATGCACATTAAAAATCCTCATAATTGATTAGATTGTGTCTATTAAAACCCATCTTAGCCTATTATATGAAAGCTTGAGTAACCCATTTTTCCTACGATCCAAACAAAATGAGTCCAAAAATGAATCGAGGATTTGTTTTTCCACTTCCATGCCATCATTTTTTAAGTCCCTAATAATTAATTAATTTGATGATATCACGTGAAAATGCAAAGTCCATAATAATTATGATCACTTTTATTGGTGGTTGCAATTTTCAAAATTTTGCTTGTCTGTAATGATTCTTGTCATTGGTGTCTATCCAAAATAGAAAATCGTTATTGGAGGATGATTCCAAGTTTGGCAGCATCAAACAACCATGACTTGAAAGCACAAAGTCTACCTTAATTTGAAGTCCAAATTGTCATTGAGGGCAATTAATTTCTTGAAAAAGGCTGGCCACAAATGGAAAATATCCGCACAGCGATAACATGAGGATATTGTTAATAAAAAGCTCAAGGAAGGGATTTTGGGGGGGTAGAGAGAGAGAGGGAGAGAGAGAGAGATTGTGACCGGGGTGAAAGAGAGAATGGTGACCAACGTAGGGGACCGCCACTGAGATCACTTTCCTCCGATGTCCACCATTGTGAAGTTATCGGTGACAGTGGATCGAGGTGTTCACAGCAAAGACGACACTTTATTTTTGTCAACTCTTTATATTAATAAGAATAAAATTAAAAAATGATTCATGCACATTAAAACTCCTCATAATTGATTAGATTGTGTCTATTAAAACCCATCTTAGCCTATTATATGAAAGCTTGAGTAACCCATTTTTCCTACGATCCAAACAAAATGAGTCCAAAAATGAATCGAGGATTCGTTTTTCCACTTCCATCCCATCATCTTTTAAGTCCCTAATAATTAATTAATTTGATGATATCACGTGAAAATGCAAAGTCCATAATAATTATTATCACTTTTATTGGTGGTTGCAATTTTCAAAATTTTGCTTGTCTGTAATGATTCTTGTCATTGGAGTCTATCCAAAATAGAAAATCGTCATTGGAGGATGATTCCAAGTTCGGCAAGATCAAACAACCATGACTCGAAAGCACTAAGTCTACCTTAATTTGAAGTCCAAATTGTCATTGAGGGCAATTAATTTCTTGAAAAAGGCTGGCCACAAATGGAAAATATCTGCACAGCGATAACATGAGGATATTGTTAATAAAAAGCTCAAGGAAGGGATTTTGGGGGGTAGAGAGAGAGAGAGGGAGAGAGAGAGATTGTGACCGGGGTGAAAAGAGAATGGTGACCAACATAGGGGACCGCCACTCAGATCACTTTCCTCCGATGTCCACCATTGTGAAGTTATCGGTGACAGTGGATCGAGGTGTTGACAGCAAAGACGACACTTTATTTTTTCAACCCTTTATATGAATAAGAATAAAATTAAAAAAGGATTCATGCACATTAAAACTCCTCATAATTGATTAGATTGTGTCTATTAAAACCCATCTTAGCCTATTATATGAAAGCTTGAGTAACCCATTTTTCCTACGATCCAAACAAAATGAGTCCAAAAATGAATCGAGGATTCGTTTTTCCACTTCCATCCCATCATCTTTTAAGTCCCTAATAATTAATTAATTTGATGATATCACGTGAAAATGCAAAGTCCATAATAATTATTATCACTTTTATTGGTGGTTGCAATTTTCAAAATTTTGCTTGTCTGTAATGATTCTTGTCATTGGAGTCTATCCAAAATAGAAAATCGTCATTGGAGGATGATTCCAAGTTCGGCAAGATCAAACAACCATGACTCGAAAGCACTAAGTCTACCTTAATTTGAAGTCCAAATTGTCATTGAGGGCAATTAATTTCTTGAAAAGGCTGGCCACAAATGGAAAATATCCGCACAGCGATAACATGAGGATATTGTTAATAAAAAGCTCAAGGAAGGGATTTTGGGGGGGGTAGAGAGAGAGAGAGGAGAGAGAGAGAGATTGTGACCGGGGTGAAAGAGAGAATGGTGACCAACATAGGGGACCGCCACTGAGATCACTTTCCTCCGATGTCCACCATTGTGAAGTTATCGGTGACAGTGGATCGAGGTGTTGACAGCAAAGACGACACTTTATTTTTTCAACCCTTTATATTAATAAGAATAAAATTAAAAAATGATTCGTGCACATTAAAACTCCTCATAATTGATTAGATTGTGTCTATTAAAACCCATCTGAGCCTATTATATGAAAGCTTGAGTAACCCATTTTTCCTACGATCCAAATAAAATGAGTCCAAAAATGAAGCGAGGATTCGTTTTTCCACGTCCATCCCGTCATTTTTTAAGTCCCTAATAATTAATTAATTTGATGATATCACGTGAAAATGCAAAGTCCATAATAATTATTATCACTTTTATTGGTGGTTGCAATTTTCAAAATTTTGCTTGTCTGTAATGATTCTTGTCATTGGTGTCTATCCAAAATAGAAAATCGTCATTGGAGGATGATTCCAAGTTCGGCAACATCAAACAACCATGACTCGAAAGCACTAAGTCCACATTAATTTGAAGTCCAAATTGTCATTGAGCAATTAATTTCTCGAAAAAGGCTGGCCACAAATGGAAAATATCCGCACAACGATAACATGAGGATATTGTTAATAAAAAGCTCAAGGAAGGGATTGGGGAGAGAGAGAGAGAGAGAGAGAGAGAGAGAGAGAGAGAGAGAGAGAGAGAGAGAGATTGTGACCGGGGAAAAAGAGAGAACGATGACCAACAACATAGGGGACCGCCATTGAGATCACTTTCCTCCGATGTCCACCATTGTGAAGTTATCGGTGACAGTGGATCGAGGTGTTGACAGCAAAGGTGACACTTTATTTTTGTCAGCCCTTTATATTAATAAGAATAAAATTAAAAAATGATTCATGCACATTAAAACTCATCATATTTGATTAGATTGTGTCTATTAAAACCCATCTCAGCCTATTATAGGAAAGCTTGAGTAACCCATTTTTCCTACGATCCGAACAAAATGAGTGAAAAAATAAATCAAGGATTCGTTTTGCCACTTCCATCCCATAATTTTTAAGTCCCTAATAATTAATTAATTTGACGATATCATGTGAAAATGCAAAGTCCGGAATAATTTATTGGTGGTTGCAATTTACAAAATTTTGCTTGTCTGTAATGATTCTTGTCATTGGTGTCTATCCAAAATAGAAAATTGTCATTGGAAGATGATTCCAAGTTCGGTAGCATAAACAACCATGAGTCGAAAGCACTAAGTCCACCTTAATTTGAAGTCCAAATTGTCATTGAGTGCAATTAATTTCTTGAAAAAGGCTGGCCACAAATGGAAAATATCCGCACAGCGATTACATGAGGATATTGTTAATAAAATGCTCAAGGAAGGGAGGGGTGGGGAGAGAGAGAGAGAGAGAGAGAGAGAGAGAAGGACATAGAGATTGTGACCGGGGCGAAAGAGAGAATGGTGACCAACATAGGGGACGACCACTGAGATCGCTTTCCTCCGATGTCCACCATTTTGAAGTTATCAGTGACAGTGGATCGAGGTGTTGACAGCAAATGTGACATTTTATTTTTGTCAGCCCTTTATATTAATATGAATAAAACTAAAAATGATTCATGCACATTAAAACTCATCATATTTGATTAGATTGTGTCTATTAAAACCCGTCTCAGCCTATTATATGAAAGCTTGAGTAACCTATTTTTGCTACAATCCAAACAAAATGAGTCCAAAAATGAATCAAGGATTCGTTTTGCCACTTCCATCCCATAATTTTTTAAGTCCCTAATAATTAATTAATTTGATGATATCACGTGAAAATGTAAAGTCTGTAATAATTATTATCACTTTTATTGGTGGTTGCAATTTTCAAAATTTTGCTTGTCTGTAATGATTCATGTCATTGGTGTCTATCCAAAATAGAAAATCATCATTGGAGGATAATTCCGAGTTCGGCCGCATCAAACAACCATGACTCGAAAGCACTAAGTCCACCTTAATTTAAAGTCCAAATTGTCATTGAGTGCAATTAATTTCTTGGAAAAGGCTGGCCACAAATGGAAAATATCCGCACAGAGATAACATGAGGATATTGTTAATAAATAGCTCTAGGAGCAGTTGGTAAGCAGTCAAATAAGAATATTTTTGTAAATGAATAATGACACAAATAGTCGCTACACTCTGATCTAATAGGTTGTGCGGTTTCAAATAAAATATAATTAACAAGTGCTCCAAATGCCCTCGTTAATAAAATCATCCATAAAAATGAAAAATGCACACACGTCACTCTTTAAAATCTATCTACAGGATATTGCAGTTTATCGAATAGACGTTCAGATAGTTTTGCATGTTGATCCAATCCAGAGCAGACAAACACCAATATTTTACAAAGTTCTTAGGTCATTCAATCAAAGATATGTTTGACCGACGTAATTAATGACCAGATGATAAGCCATGTGCGAATTGTGCGAATTCTCATTAAAATATATAATAAAATGGACCACGAAATATTTCTGCATTAATACAACGTTGTTTATAATGTAATAATAAATTAGTGCATACACGTTTCGCTACTTTCATAGATAGAGCATCAAAATATTTTCTTGACTCGAGAATAGTCTAATTCGAGCAAGATACGAATCTAAGAGGTACACTTAGATCAAATATTTAAGGAAGATACTATTACGATATATTGACAGAGATTCTGTAGCATTCTCACAGCAGCAAATGGTTTGTGAAAATATGTATAGTTGCGAGTCAAATATGTGGAGATTAGTATTTGATCTGAAAACAGTTTTGATTGCCAAATGCACGCTTGTAATTTAGCAACTTTGCTCAAAGTCAAAAAATGCGTGAAACAAACAGAAAATTGATGATTTGGAAAATATTTCCTTTGAAAAATGATCCTTTGAGTCACTTAAAAAATGAATCAATGAAAAATATTTTCATCATTTATTGAATTGTTTAGACATAAATTGTCACTAAGAATACCCACTCCACCATGGCGCGTTGGTTTGGGCCTTTCCCCCTCTAATTGCGGAAGGGGGGAGGTTCGAGTCACTGCGTGCGCATTAAAGCGCGACTTAAGCGGAGCACCATGGGAGTCCCTAGGGATTTACACCGAGCGCTTGCTGTGAGGCGGTTCCTCCGGTCCCAAAAAATAAAAATTGTCACTAAGAAATCACAATTAGAGTTTCAAAAAATTACAAGTTAATGGACACACCAGATATAAAAAAAAAAATGGAGAGAGAGAGAAATATTCTCCTTGAGCAATTCTTATGCATTGTGTCAGTCATTCTAGAGCCCACAAGTCTCGTCATTTAGTCGATTTTCCACTTTAGACTTAACTTTCTTAAAAAACAAACCCGTTGGACATGTCTTTATTAAAAAAATTTACACGGAAATTTGTCGTCGGAGATTTGTTGGCAAAGTCACTCAAGCGGACCTTTTTTTATAAGTTATGCTATTATAGTAACTGGTAGAAAAATTGCGACACAAAAATGAGCATAGTACATAAATGAATGACATTGTTAGTGTGATTTTTCCAATTTTGTTATATGCAACTACAAGCTCAACGGTTGTGCCCCCACGTCCGTGGATATAATATGAGCAAAAGGTCTAACTTACGTCAACCCATGCCAAGGTTAGTTTCTTCCCATTTATGGTCATGTGCGTTCTAATGAAATGATCAAGTTCATTGTACCTCTGGAAAATTTCTATTGGAAACAAACGTATTGGACCGTAATTCCTGTAGAAATCAAGGTCACATGAATAAACTAAAGAATCTTGTCTCATTCAACGACTTATAAGTTTATTTTCTTTTTATTATTTCGATACCTCCTACCGTTTACCACAAAAGATTCAAAGATGACTCAATAAACATATTTCTAATTTTTTGAAAGTCTTTTCTCATATTTTGTCATAGATAGCGTTGCTATGAAGCATAAGTGCAATACTCTGAATTTAATGATCCTGTTAATGAGTACCTCAAAGTACTTAATGATGGGAAAAAATTCAAATATTGTTATATAAAATAAAGAGAGCATTATGCTTTCGACATCTCAATCATTTTTTGTCTTCTCGCAAATATGTGTAATTTATTTATTTTACAGGTGTTGTGTCATTGATCAATGCATAAGGTATGAAAACGTAAAGAACGGGCCATAGATGTGATTGAGTGAGGGACATCATTTGATAGTCGGTCTTTCTTTACATTGTTTTCTTTTTCTTTTTTCCTTTTTTGTAATTGAGACAACTATTTGGTAGGGTTTGGTATTGAGCACTATGAATAGGTCAAAATTAGCGAACAGTTTATTGATGCAATCAAAAGAGACTTTGTTCATTATGGAGAAGTCCATCTTTTTACTATTTGTTGATGTTCTATTGGCTTCCTTATTGACGTTTCACTAGATCTGGGCGAGGGTGAAGGAGCAGGTATTATAATTCTACAATTTAAAGTCACCATGAGATGCACAAAGTCTGCGTAATTTTCTCCATCAAACGCCACCTTCATAAAATTGTTGTTCATGACATATTTCATTTAAATTAATAAATGAAAGGATGGCAAAAAAACATACTAAATATATTACGGATCTAATTAGACCAACTGAAAGTTGCAGGAAGATATTTCACATTAATCAAAAGTGATTTAATTGAATCGATTGAAAGTTCAAATACGACATGAAGCATAGATAAAATTTGATAGATTACTAATAACATTATCTCTTCTAGGAGCAGGAGCTTTCAATTAGTCAACTTCCAATGAGACAATTGATGTTGCCCCTACGGGAATGTCATGACAATTATCACAGAACCTTTTCACATTCATGCCTTGGAGCATTGGTCCAAAGGTCTATTTGTTCCAAAGGTCTATTTGTACCCTCATAGAGTTTGAAAGTAAGTGTGAACATGTAAACGTAAGAATGGGCCATAGACATGAATCAGGGACATCATTTTACATTGTTTTCTTTTTCTTTCTTTCTTTCTTTTTTCTAATTGAGACAACCATTTGGTAGGTTTTGGTATTGAACACTAAGAACAGGTCGAAATTAGCGAACCATCTATTGATGCAATCAAAAGAAACTTTGTTCATTATGGAGAAGTTCATCTTTTTAACATTTGTTGATGCTTGTTTGCTCCCCTAATGATGTTTTGCGAGATCTGGGTAAGGGCAAAGGAACGGGTATTATAATTTTACAATTTAAAGTCACCATGACACGCACAAGGTCCACATAATTTTCTCCAACAAACACTAGCTTCATAAAATTGTTATCCATGACATATTTCATTTAAATTAATAAATGAAAGGATGACAAAAAACATATTAAATATATTACGAATATAATTAGACCTATTGAAAGTTACGGGAAGATATTTCACATTAATCAGAAGTGATTTAATGGAATCGATTGAAAGTTCAAATATGACATGAAGCATGGATAAAACTTGACAGACTACTAGTAATATTATCTTCTCCAGCAGTAGAAACTTTCAATTAGTCAACTTCCAATGACACACTTGACATTGCCCGAAGGTCACTACAATTATCGCAAAACCTTTTCACATTCATGCCTTAGAGCATTGGTCCAAAGGTCTATTTGTACCCTCATGGAGTTAAAAGTAATGTGAACGTGTAAACGTAAAAAATGGACAATAGACGTGAGTGAGGAACATCATTTGATAGTCAATCTTTCTTTACATTGTTTTCTTTTTCTTTTTTTTCCTAATTGAGATAACCATTTGGTAGGTTTTGGTATTGAACTCTAAGAACGGTCGAAATTAGCGAACCATCTAATGAAGCAATCAAAAGAGACTCTGTTCATTATGGAGAAGTTCATCTTATTAGCATTTGTTGATGTTCTGTTGGCTTCTCTAGTGATGTTTTGCTAGATCTGAGTGAAGGCGAAGGAACGGGTATTATAATTTTACAATTTAAAGTCACCATGACACGCACAAAGTTTGTGTCATTTTCTCCATCAAACACTAGCTTCATAAAATTGTATCCATGACATATTTCATTTAAATTAATAAATGAAAGGATGACAAAAAAACATATTAAATATATTTCAGATCTAATTAGACCGACTGAAAGTTGCAGAAAGATATTTCACATTGATCAAAAGTGATTTAATTGAATCAATTTAAAGTTCAAATATGACATGAAGCATGGATAAAATTTGACAGACTACTAGTAACATTATCTCTTCCAGCAGTAGAAACTTTCAATTAGTCAACTTCCAACGACACACTTGATATTGCCCCTACGGAAGGCCACGGCAATTACCACAAAACATTTTCACATTCGTGCTTTGGCGCATTGGTCCAAAGGTCTATTTGTGCCCTCATGGAGTTGAAAGTAAGTGTGAACGTGCAAACGTAAAGAATGGGCCATAGACATGATTGAGGGATATCATTTGATAGTTAATCATTCTTTACATTGTTCTCTCTCTCTCTCTCTCTCTCTCTCTCTCTCTCTCTCTCTCTCTCTCTCTTTCTGATTAAGACAACCATTTGATAGGTTTTGATATTGAACACTAAGAACTTGTTGAAATTAGCGAACTATCTATTGATGCAATCAAAAGAGACTCCGTTCATTATGGAGAAGTTCATCCCTTTAGCATTTGTTGATGTTCTGTTGGCTTCCCTATTGATGTTTTGCTAGATCTAGGTGAGGGTGAAGGAATGGGTATTATAATTTTACAATTTAAAGTCACCATGACATGCACAAGGTTCACATAATTTTCTCCATCAAACACTAGCTTCATAAAATTGTTATCCATGACATATTTCATTTAAATTAATAAATGAAAGGATGACAAAAAATATATTAAATATATTATGGATCTAATTAGACCGACTGAAAGTTGCAGGAAGATATTTCATATTAATCAAAAGTGATTTAATTGATTTGATTGAAAGTTCAAATATGACATGAAGCATGGATAAAATTTGACAAACTACCAATAACATTATCTCTTCTAGCAGTAGGAACTTTCAATCAGTCAACTTCAAACAAGACACTTGATATTGCTCCAACAGGAAGGTCATGACAATTATCCCAAAACCTTTTCACATTCGTGCCTTGGAGCATTGGTCCAAAGGTCTATTTGTGCCCCTATAGAGTTGAAAGGAAGTGTGAATGGGTAAATGTAAAGAATAGGCCACAGACGTGATTGAGGGACATCATATGATAGCCAGTCTTTCTTTACATTTTTTTTTTTCTAATTGAGACAACCATTAGGTAGATATTTGGTATTGAACACTAAGAATATGACGAAATTAGCGAACCGCCTATTGATGCAATCAAAAGAGACTCTATTCATTATCGATAAGTTCATCTTTTTAGCATTTGTTGATGTTTTGTTGGTTTCCCTATTGATGTTTTGCTAGATCTGTGATAGGGCGACAGAACGGGTATTATAATTTTACAATTTAAAGTCACCATGACACGCACAAAGTCCGCGTAATTTTCTCCATCAAGCATTAGCTTCATAAAATTGTTAGCCATGACATATTTCATACAAATTAATAAATGAAAGGATGACAAAAAACATATTAAATATATTACGGATCTAATTAGATCAATTGAAAGTTGCGGGAAGAAATTTCACATTAATCAAAAGTGATTTAATTGAATTGATTGAAAATTCAAATATGACGTGAAGCATGGGTAAAATTTGACAGACTACTAGTAACATTATCTCTTCCAGCAGTAGAAACTTTCAATTAGTCAACTTCCAATGAGATAATTGATATTGCCCTATAGGTAGGTCGTGACAATTATCATAACACCTTGCCTTGGAGCATTGGTCCAAAGGTCTATTTGTACCCTCACAAAGTTGAAAGAAAGTGTGAATGTGTAGACGTAAAGAACAAGCCATAGACGTGATTGAAGGACATCATTTGATAGTTAGCCTTTCTTTACATTGTTTTCTCCTTTTTATTTTTATTTTTTTATTTTTTGATTGAGACAGCCATTTGGTAGGTTTTGGTATTAAACATTACGAACAGGTCGAAATTAGCAGACCGTCTATTGATGCAATCAAAAGGGACTCTGTTCATTATGGAGAAGTTCATCATTTTAGCATTTGTTGATGCTCTGCTAGCTTTCCTATTGATGTTTCAGCCTGTCATCTGTTCCAACAACTTCACTGATCAAGAGGCTCTCCTCCATTTCAAATCGATGATGGAAGTCGACCCGACGAACACCATCAAAAGTGGCAATTGGACCGTGGAAGCAAATTTTTGTGAATGGACTGGTGTTGTTTGCAGCAACCGTAGGCAGAGAGTCACAGCTTTAGATCTCTCGCACATGGGTCTCCAGGGAAGACTCTCTCCCTACCTTGGCAATCTTTCTCTCCTGACTTCTCTCGATCTCCGCGACAATAGTTTTTATGGCATGATTCTGATAGAAATTGGCCATTTACGCCGCCTGAAACAACTTATACTTGAATCGAACCAGTTCGAAGGAATCATTCCTCCTATCTTAACCCAGTGCCAGAACCTCGAAGTTATGTCACTCGCGAAGAACAGACTAACGGGTGGCATACCAAGAGAATTTGGGGCCTTCCCTAAGTTGCAACAACTGAATCTTAGCTCAAACGACTTACGGGGTCAAATTCCAAGTTTCCTGGGCAACATATCCACATTGCAAGTCATTATATTGGCCAACGCCACTCTCACAGGTTCGATTCCTTCAGCACTTTTCAATAGATCACTCACGTGGGTCAATTTGACGAATAATCATCTCTCTGGAAGTCTTCCCTCTGATCTTTGCTACCGCTGGCCTAACATTCAGATTCTTTCACTGCATCTAAATCAATTTAGTGGCCTACTACCAGAGACGCTAACCCAATGCAAAGAGCTTATCATATTGTGGTTGTCATTCAATCCTTTTCGGGGAAGCATTCCTCGAGATATAGGCAGCTTGCAAAAGCTGCAAAAGCTCTATATTGCTGGTAACAACTTGACTGGCACGATTCCTCGAACCATCGGTAACATGTCGAGCTTGCACATGCTGGACATGTCATATAACCGCATTGAAGGGGAGATTCCGAGTGAGATTGGCAATCTGGTCAATTTGCAACGAATGGCCTTTACGGATAATTTGCTAACCGGCAAAGTGCCTCAAGAGGTTTTTAATATTTCTTCGCTCCAAACTCTTTTTTTGTCAAACAATTTCCTCAGTGGACCCTTACATATGGGTTCGGGTAACTTGAAGAACCTCGTACTCTTTGCAATTGGCTCAAATCAGCTAACAGTAGAGACCTACAGTTCGGAGCTTGGGTTCCTCTCTGCTTTATCTAATTATCCATCGTTGCAAATCTTGTCGTTGGAAGGCAACCCACTTCGTGGCTCCATACCAAAATCTATCAAAAACTTCTCCAGTTCCCTTCAAATTCTAAGTGCTAACGATTGTCAAATAAGAGGTCGTATTCCCGAGGAAATGGGTTTCTTGAAGAGATTGACTTTCCTAGACTTGAGCAATAATGCTCTAGACTGCAACATCCCATCATCGATCGGAGGACTAGAAAGCTTGCAAAGGCTATATCTTGATAACAACCATCTTGAAGGACCGATCCCCGATGAGATATGCAACTTGACAGGTTTAGGAGAGTTGGTGCTCGGGCAAAATAGGATATCGGGATCAATCCCAAATTGCATTGAAAACCTTAGCAGCCTTCAAAAGTTTCTCATAAGCTCGAATAACATGACATCGGTTATACCAGTTAGTCTGTGGGGCCTTCAAGAACTCATCTTCCTCAATCTGTCACACAATTCTTTCAATGGAGAACTACCGCTTGAAATAGGGAAGATAAGAGCTATAGAGAGCATCGATGTTTCTTGGAACCAATTTAATGGTGCCATACCAAGTTCCATCCAGGAGTTTGAGAGTCTTGCTTCTCTCAACTTGTCAGGAACTCATTTCAAGGATCGATACCGCAATCGATTGGTCATCTCAAAGGGTTGGAATTCCTCGATCTCTCCTATAATGAGTTATCGGGCATGATACCTGAGTCCTTGGAAGCACTTGCATTTCTACAAATTTTGAACTTGTCCTTTAATAAGCTATCAGGAGAGATTCCTAATGGCAGGCACTTTGGAAATTTCTCAGCTCTCTCTTTCATTGAAAATGAAGCACTTTGTGGAAATGCGATTTTTCAAGTCCCACGTTGCAAAATAAATGGAATGAAATCAAGGGACAAGCGGCTCCATATACTATACATTATTGTGCCAATTGTATCAGTTATACTTTTAGTCCTTATCATTTGCTTGCTTAGAAAGCATGGGGCTACCAGTGAAAAAGCTTTGGTTTTGATGGAGAACTTGCCTAGAATTGACCACCCAATGATATCATATCGGGAGCTTTGCTTGGCCACTAACAACTTCAGCGAAAGCAATTTGCTCGGAGCAGGAAGCTTTGGCTCGGTATATAAAGGGACTCTGGCCAATGGGACAGACATAGCAATCAAGGTACTAAATCTCCATATCAAAGGTGCTTTAAAAAGTTTTGATGCAGAATGCGACGCTTTTCGTATGATTCGGCACCGCAATCTTGTCAATGTGATCAGCACCTGCACGAACGCCAATCTGAGAGCTCCGGTGCTGCAATACGTGCCTTGTGGGAGTTTGGAGAAATGGTTGTACTCCAACAACTACAACTTGGATCTACATCAGCGAGTGAAGATAATGGCTGATGTTGCAACGGCGATTGAGTATCTCCACCATGGCCAACCAGAACCCATTGTGCACTGCGATCTGAAGCCTAGCAATATTCTTCTAAATGAGGACCTGATCGCACAAGTCTGCGACTTTGGAATTGCCAAGATTTTGGCTAAGAACAAGCTTGAAACACAAACCCGAACTCTCGGCACAATTGGTTACATTGCTCCAGGTACATTTGTCGAATATTAGCTAATTCAAGCCTTTGATTGCCAATATAATGGTATAATGTAATAGATATATATTAGCACTCGTATGCCTCTTGATCTTATTAGTTATGTCCCTAAAAAGAAATAGATCAATTGTTGATGTTCTTATGTCACAAATTATGATGTGCAGAGTATGGTTGGGAAGGAAAAGTCTCAACAAAGGGAGATATTTATAGCTTCGGCATATTGTTGTTGGAAGTGATTACTGGGAAGAAGCCAACCGGCGAAATGTTCAATGCAGATATAAGCTTGAGGCAATGGGTACGTGCAGCAATTCCAGAGAGAGTGCTTGACATTGTGGATAGCAAAATCCTTTGCACGAATGAAGATCCGACACTTTTGAAATTAAATAGCATTGTCTTATTGATACTAGAGTTAGGACTAGAATGTTCAAAGGACTTGCCCGAGGAAAGAATGGATGTGAAAACTGTCGTGGTTAAGCTCAACAAGATCAAGTTGTCACTTCCTTGACAAGAAAACAAGATCGAGAGCAGCTTAGAGAATTTGAACATAGCATTTTCATATTTTGTACTCAGTAATTTCATTTCTATTGCATTGTGTGTATGATTCTGCAAGATAGTTCCTAATCTTCTTTTAAGCTTTTTGAATAAGAGGAAAACAATTCCAAATGCGACTAGATCTGCAATCGAGAGTCTAACTTATGTCCAACTTCAGAAGGTGTAGCAGCTGCCATGTTCTCTACGCAAAAAGTTTGTTTGAGAGTTGGTAGATTTGCCAGTGACGAACATTGTTTCCTTGAAGCTCGACGTCTTCTCGCGTCACGCCAGGCACAACCCACGAGCCTTGCATGTCAAGCTGGGCGAGGCCAGGCCTTTTCTACTTGCACGCCAAGCATTGGCTCGGTACCTATTTGGGCCAATTTCAACCCCATTTTCTGTTTTAAAATTTTCCTTTTATTTTTACAAAAAAATACTTATAATTTATTTTAATCCAACAAAAGATTATTTTAACTTTTCCATATTGAAATCGTAAAGCGAAATTGAACTAAATGGAACATACAGTAGCTTGGCCTTAAAAAAGTAAATATAGTTATCATGCCCACATTACATGCCTATACGGTCATCTTCATTCCTTATGCAACGTCATAATGGATAGTAATAAGACTATCCTTTCAATTGCATGGAGAAATAAAAAAATTGAAAGTCATTTTCTAATTATTATAATTCTTTTCCAAGAGGTAAACATCAAGTAATATCTTCTCATTCTTTCAATCATTAAAACAAACATTTATTCAAGGGCACTATAGAAACGATGGAATATAATAGGCCTTTTCTTTTGTCAATTATCTCTTTCTTTGGCCTGTTTTCCATTGTTTCTCTCAAGTTTAATTATATTAAAATATTAAAGTAATACATAACTGAGGGCTAAATGAAAATCAAAAAGTGAGATAAAACCCATTTTTGACTTAAATATGTAGATGAAGCGCATTTGTTGTTTTGATCAGCAAAAAAAAAAAAAACTTTATACAATACAAATAATGAATATTACTAAAAAGTCAAAAATTCATAAACGTATTAAATTTTGTCAATTAAGTTATAAATCAATTTTTTGGCCAATTAAGTCATAAATTCTTTTACAATTATTCTAATCAATTCAAATTATTTAATTTTTTAATAATATTTTATTTTTTCAAATTATTTATTAATTTTATATATATTTTCCCTCCTCCCTCCTTCCTCATTTGGCTACAACGACCAGACAAAGGGGAGGGCTGGTTAATATTGGATAGTCCAAGGTAGGAGTGTCGTCAGTTTGGTTATCCGACCCAAATTGAAACACTATAGAACCGACTTGAGACTCAAATGGCATATAACTTAAGGGATCAGCTTAGGTTATTATTATTATTATTATTATTATTATTTTATTATTTTATTATTATTTTTTTGTGCAGAGGTTAAGTTAAACATGTTTTTCATAATCCCTTATGGGTCTACACATCACACATCTCCAAAGGCCTTAAATTCCAAAATGAATGCAGGACAAGGAACTTGCCATCCCATAAGAATGCCAAACTTTGTCCAGTTCGTCAACAAATTTAAGTACAAATTAATTCAACATTGTCCAGAGAAAAACAAACTTTCTTACAAAGACCACAAGGGGAAAAAAGAAAGCAAAAGCAAACAATCAACATTTCCGTCTCAATAGCAAACAATCAACATTTCCGTCATCTCAATAAGAAAGCAAACAACAATCTTTAGTGCCTAATGCAAGATATGAAGAAATAAATTCTCAACTAAGGCATAACTCAGTGTTATTGCCTCCGTGCGTTTCACTCTTTCTCTTTTCACTCATTCAATGAGCACACTAAAAAGAAAAGCCAAACTGTTTCAAACAATACATACTAGTTTACGTACCCTTAAATCTAAAACTTAGTTTGTCAATTGGTTTTATGGTTTATCCGGGATCTAGCGACCTTTTATTTGTTTCATTTTTTTCTTCCTTAATGAAGTGAACCAGTGACAACAATTTTCATTTATCACTGTAAAATAAAATAAATTATAAAAAGTTCAAAGCATACAACCACAATTCATTGATTTTCAATTCTCGATCTGGTTTTGACCCAGAAATTGGGAATCGAACCACATAGTACTGATTTCATTTTTTTTGGAATGGGATCGATAATTGCGGAAAACTCCAACCAGAGTAGTTCTTAGGGCCGGTTCGGTGCGGTTCCTTGTTCTCCCTCGAACCCATGCCGTAGCAGATGAAAAATGCTTTAAAATTTGCTGACTTTCCGTCAAAAGGATAAGGCCGCACCAAATATCTTCGCTGACATTTTTTTATTAATAGACGTCCTCGTTTTCTTCTTCTTGTCAAACGCCCTAGTCCCTCCAGTTAGGGGTGTCAAGACCCGAACCGAACCGCGAACCGAACCGAAAATTTTGGTTTTTTCGGTTCGGTTCGGTTTTCGGTTCGGTTTTCATCAAAATTCGAAATTTTTTTATCGGTTCGGTTTTTATCGGTTAACCGAACCAAAAACCGAAAACCGAAATTTTTTTTATCGGTTCTCTCCCGACTCCCGTCTCTGAGTCCTCTCGTGTCGTCTTGGTTTTATCGGTTCCCGTCTGAGTTCTCTCAACGGCGACGGCTTCTAAGAAGGAAGCAGCCCTCGCCACCGTCCCCTCCGATTCTCCCACCATGTAAGTCCTCCCTCTCTCTCTCTCTCTCTCTCTCTCTCTCTCTATACTTCGCCGGATCTCCACTTCTGTCCGACATTTCCGTCTCCTGTGCCACGTCGAATTTTGAGCGTCAATTGCTGTTTCCATCGGATGAGGAGTCGTTCAATTGTCGATTCGATAGTTTGTAGGGTGTGTAGTTGTGACTAGATGCGAGGTCTTTCAGTCGCGAATCGTGGGTGACTGGCCGATCGAGCTCGAGGGTAAGTGAGAATCGGTGTTGGGGGCTTGCGTAGTGAATTGATGTGTGGTGGAAGACTCGCCTGAGAAGTAGCATGCTCGGAATTTTACTTTTCTTCGTTCGATAGTGCACGGACTTCGGGCTCTAGTCTGCAGGGTTCTATTAGTTGAAAAATACAAACGGAGGTTGTTGAGAATTACTTTGGGTACTTGCCGATTCAGTTGTTGTATGTGGGATTTCTGATGGAAGTTCCGGGCCGATGCAAAGGGGCTGTTTTCTGGTTTTCTTGGTGGGAATTTTTAGGTCCTCTTTCATGTTCAGTGTAGTTCATCCTTGTTTAACATTGTAGCGGTGATGAGCTACAATGTTAACATTGTAGGGGAGATTTGCTGGTATGAGCATTAACTTTATGGTGTCTGTTGATGGTTGTTCAGTGTAAAATTATTTGCGTATGATCTTTATTTCTTTGGCCTTTCAGGGACTTGGTTTTGATGCACCTGATGCTTCTTCCATTGAGGAAAAGAATGCTTTAGCCTTGGCAATAGTTCCCTCAGAACCTGGTAAGCATTTTGTGTATGACTCATGTCTACTTTTTTGTTGTTATGCTTGCTTGAGAGAAGTTTGGTGGGTTGACAGGTGCTGCTTCTTCAGCATTTGGTTCTGGTGCTACTCAATCTAAAGACTTCAATCCCACTGGATGGGAGCTTGCTCTGGTCTCTACCCCAAGTACTAACATCTCTGCGGCTAATGAGAGGCAACTGGTAATCTCTGTCTTTATCTTCTACGATTCTGTTGCAAATGAATTCTGTGAGCATTAACATCACGAACTGTTTGTTTGCTGCTGTTGCTTGACTTTTATTACATGGTTAGGAATTCAAAGGGCAATTTCAATGTCTTTTCTTCTGGCCTCGGTAGTCCAAAAACTCTGAATTAGTAATAGCAGTTCTTTTTGTCATTCATAACGCTGTTATGTTGTTATATTAGTTGTGTTTTGGGTGCTCTGGTCTTTTAGTTAATGACTATGCCTCCATAGATTCAATGGGAACTAATAGTTTAGTTTGAGGCTTTAAGACTTCCAAAAAAATGTCTTTTAGCACATGCATACTCACATCTGCTTACACTTGGACAATACATGGATAGACAGAGTGAGAACCAGGAAGGGATACATGATTTTAAGCAACTAAATTCAATTGACCCCGTATCTTTTAGTACATGTATCTTAGGTGGTAGAAAGAATATACGAGCACTGGTTTCATCATTTTCTCTTCCTCATGGCATCAGCTATGATTCTTAACTTGTTATATCAATCCATGAGTTGATGCCTCTATGTTGCTGTAGTTAAAATTAACATTTAGTTCATGTTAGAATGGCATGTGGACTATCTACTCAGTGAAATGGTCACAGACGGACATCATATCAGAGTGATCTACATGTCTGCAATCGAGTAGCCTCCAACTTTTTTTCTTTTATTTAGAGGGTTTAAGTGTTGTTGTATCTATTTTTAATCAGAAAAAGACATGGTATTCGCATTCACTTTCTCAGTCCAGCTTTTTACTAGACCAAGACAGCACTTTCAATTTGGCCAGCTGGTTTATTCGATTTTTTGGTAATTTTGGCCAAACAAAAAATGGCGTTTAATTATTGTCAGATTTGATTGTATGGAGTGAGAAAGTGCTCTCTGACTTCTGGAGTTTTTCTAGTCTGCAGGGTTCTATTAGTTGAAAAATACAAACGGAGGTTGTCGAGAATTACTTTGGGTCTCTTCTCTTCGAAGAGAAGTCATCTCACTTCTCATGATGTGATGTTCGTTTCAAAGACATAGATGTTCGTTTCTTGAATATAGCACAAAAACTAGAGAGAACGTCAATCAATGCTTCAAGGAGCTTATATATAGAAGGTAAGCCGAAAAAAAAAAAAAAAAAAAAAACCGAAAACCGAAAACCAAAATTTGAAAACCGAAAAACCGAACCGAACCGAACCGTTCGGTTCGATTCGGTTCGGTTCGAAAAATTTTCTCGGTTCGGTTCGGTTCGGTTTTCAAAAAAACCGAACCGAACCGAACCGTTTACACCCCTACCTCCAGTCACCTGCAACTCAGAATCCCGTCCGTCCTCCATCATCGTCAGTCGTCGTCATCATCACCGCCAAATCAGACGGCTGAACAGACGGCGATCTCAGCAAGCGAGCAACGACCTGCCAAGCGGAGCAGCATCAGCGAGCATGGATGACGCGAACGCCGTCGAAGTCGCCGGAGTTACGACTTCGGCTCTCAACCGCATCGATCTCGCGAGTCCCTGCTCAAACAGGTCTTCAATTCTCTCGAGTTTTTCTGATATTCCAATTCGATTTCCGGTGCCGAAACCGAGGAAGCTAAGGTTTTTGATTCGTGACGACGCTGACGGATGAATCCGATCCGTTGGCCTCAGGCGTGCTTGGATTCTGGCTTTTTCTACGTGATCAATCACGGAATCGGCCAGGATTTGATGGAGGAGGTCTTCGCCCAGAGCAGGCGGTTCTTCGGCTTGCCTTTGAGTGAGAAGATGAAGCTGTTGAGGAACGAGAAGCACCGTGGCTATACTCCTCTGTTCGATGAGGTCCTCGATAGTCGATACTGTGAATCAGATTCAGGGTTTGTGTCTGACGAATTCATTTGTTCCTTTTTTCCGTGTCAGATTACTGAAGGTCTTTTCTGCTTAAAGCTGATTTAGATGAATAGCTGTTGATTCTGATAGCCTCCTGTAATCAGCTGGTGGCTGGTGGTTGAGTAGCAACTCTTAGAAAAGGAAGATGCAATTAGTTAGTTATTATTCCTGGTTGTAATTATATTCTGGGAGGAGTGAGGATACTTCATCAGAGCGACACAGAAATAGGAGCGAGTTGTTTGAAGTGCTAAAACGAAACCATGAACAATACAACGATGATTTAGATGAAATTTGTTAGTATTTATATGGTTATCAATTTTTTAAGATCGGTGGAGTAGTAATGATTTCATTGACATTATATAGGAGATTATAAGGAGGGATACTATATAGGAACGGAAGTCCCAGAGGATGATCCTGATGTGCAGAAGCCTCATTTTGGACCAAATCTCTGGCCTTCTGAGGGTAACCATTTGCTTAATATGATATCTGTGCAACTTCAAACTGTTGCTGGTGATATGTACTTATTTTGGTTTCACTGTTGTGTTTTCACTAGAGATATTGCCAAGATGGAGGCAGACGATGGAGATATTTCATAGTCAGGCATTGTGAGTTTTTGCTATAGATGATAAAGAGCTATGGGCATTAAATTTTATTGTGAGTTGCAAGATGCAAAAGATTATTCCATCTGAGTAAAAGATAATACGGAGATGTTCTGTTTCTCTTATGGGAAATTTGGGGCTTTTCCAGTACCCCAATAGTCACCATTTTCCCCTTCCACTTGCATCAAATTGTGCCGAGTTCTTTTAATGCCCAAGGGGGTTAAATTCCCGACTGCCAAACTGCTTATGCTATCTTGGGCTCTTATCCTATGTTGGCCAAAGTGTAAATCTCTTCAAGTTATTTGTAACTGCTGATTTAACAATTTCTAGGAAACTCGGCTGCAATTTGAATAAAATAATTTTGGTTGTTGAGATTTACTATTAATCACACTAACCAAGAACCTCAACTCAAGTGTCTACTTCTTATATTGGTAGTAGGGCTGATATTGTAGTCACAATTTCATTGCATAGGATCTCTCAAACAGTTGACTTTTGGATCCGGTTATATCTCAAGAGTAATGCCTAGATGATCTATGTGGCAAGATCAAGTGCAATCTGTTGATATAAAAAAGTGATGGAGTTAATTCTGGTAATTTTTTGATTTGTAGATATGCTTATCAGAAATGTGGCGAAAGTAGTTGCAAGGATCATTGCTCTAGCACTTGATCTAGAGGCTGATTTTTTGGACAAGCCAGAAATACTCGGCAAGCCTATTTCGATATTGCGCTTGTTGCACTATGATGGTAGATTTTATTTCAATGAACTACAAAATAAGACTGACTATTCTTTCTTCTCATCCAGTTGATATTCCTTTAGGTCTAATGTCTGATCCTTCTAAAGGGATATATGGAGCTGGGGCACATTCGGATTTTGGGTTCTTACCTTGTTGGCAACTGATGATGTGCCGGGTCTCCAAGTATGAAATATTCTCCTATAAAACTGTTGGTGCAGACTCTATGCATGGTTATAATGCAGGAAACTTTTAAACTTATTCAGATTTGCAAGAACAAGGATGCTAAACCTCAGGCATGGGAATATGTGCAACCTTTGAAAGGGTAAAGCCCAACAGAACTTGAGAGGAAGATGTTCGAGATCTCATATTTAAACTAACTTGAACACTTTTGGTGAAAGCCATCGTGTTAGGATTTACATTCTAGTGATTTGTGAATTACAAATTTAACTTGGACTAACTTTGATTTAATCTTGTACTTTTTTTATTTATTGGAGCATGTACATGATAACATTTTCCCCTTATACGCATGATTGGAAGATTACTTCATGCTGGTGTTGAGTGGAATACTACCCCGGACTAGTCACAACTTTCTGACAAACATCTTTGTTTGTCTGACCCTGATCTGCTACTATAGTTCTTGTTCGTACAAAGGCAATGATATGCCAGTTTAGAGAGAAAGTATTATTGTCAGATGGGTGATAAAAATTGGTTCCAACTTAGAAATTTAGAGAGGTGCCCTCATCCACTTCTCCTTTCATATCTGCGATTTGCATCTGTATAGGTATTCATCATAGCTTTGATAGTTCAATCCTTTTGATGATGACCCTCCCTCCCTCCCTCCTCTCTCTCTGTCTCTGTCTCTGTCTCTCTCTCTCAAACACCCTTACACACACTCACACGATGGTTTTCCACCATTCTTTCCTGGTTAATCATGTGTAGGTCCATGGTCATGAAACTACCATGCATTATGCACATTCTACAATTATTGGAACATGTCTCACGATATATATCCAGGTTCAAGAAGTTTGAGAGGGCAAAATATCGGGAGAGAATATCTCATTGCTCAAGCATCTTTTATTCCGCATAACTTTTTGACAGAACATAACAATCTCACAACAGTCCTAAAAGATAACATTCTTTCTGTGGCTATTTGGTACAAAGCGTTCATAGTGAATCTTGGTGATATGCTAGAATGATGGAGCAATGGTATTTTCAGGTAATATGCTTTAATAGAAGTCTATCCAAATAAATTGGCATGGGGAAAGCTTGAATATGAAGGTTGGAGAGCAAGCTACTGTAGATTGGTAACCAGTCCCAAACTCTACCAGAATTTCTTCAGTTGTACCCTCTTGTCTCTTGTTGATATTAGTAACCCATTAGTAGTGCAAGAGCATCTACTCTTGACATTGCCTAATTACTGGCTGAGTTGCCTTGGGAAAAAAAGTCCAAGTTAAACACAGTTGTTGAAATGGAATGCTATGTTGATGACCTGCATTACTTTCTACACAGAGTCCACTTTATGAACGATAAACCATAAAAGAATTATCCTAGTGTTTTTGTTATTATTGCACTTATCGGTCAATTTTTCAATACTAATCTTTGTATGTGTTCTGCGATTGCTGACCACAGATAAGGCTTAATATGCACGGTCGTCATGCTTGAGAATGTGTCTAGTGATATAGGAAATGAGCTCTATAGGTGTCCTGCAGTATCCATGTGCTTCATATTCGCCTGGAGTTCGCTCCCAGAAATATAGCCATCCCTACCCCCTCACGTCAATCCATAATTAGCAAGTTCATTCTCTATTCTTTTTTTAAGAATTTGACTTGCTGCTTTTTTGCTTCTTTTTGTCAAATTTATACTAATCTATATATACCTATATATTTTGGCTTTTGCAATCAGGTCCACGCTCCATCGAGTTATAGGGAATGGTCAAGAACGGTATTCTGTATGGCCCACTCTCTCTCTCTCTGATGTCATCTTTTGGATAATTTGGCAAAAGCCATTAAGAGAATTTTGAAGCTTTGTCAAGTCTGTTGAAAAAAGCCCGATTGGTTGGGTAATAGGAATAGAGTATAATTGAAGCCAATCTAGGATAGTTGTAGGATGATTAAAAGTGGTCCTAGGTTTGAGATCACGTTCTAGTGGCAAGTCAGTTGAGCATGTGATTAAACTCTTAGGAAATTCCTCTCAACTCGAGACTATCTTCAGGAATAATGCACATTTATTTCTGCAAAACAAGTCTAATTTCGACCATTACCTTCTCTATTCTTGATGAGTTTTTTTTGCTAAAATCTCTGTTAAAAGTCCTATTTATGCTCATGTTCTCACGGAATGCAGATTGCTTTCTTCCTGGAGCCTAACCATGAGTGTCTCGTCGAGTGCTTGCCTACATGTATGTCAGAGGAACATCCTCCCAAGTAAGCTGTCTTGCGTGAATTAGTTTCTTTCCTATATATCATCAAGATGTTGTCAAATCTCGGCCCTAAGATCTAGTTCTTCTCCTCCTTGATTCAAATGACAGACTTTATGCGTTTTGTTTGAGTGTCGGTGCTCTGCTTTGTACGTGATTGTCGAAGTGGATATTGCATTACCAAGGATCATCCAAACTCATATGCTTGGACTTTTCGTTTATGTCAAGAGGACTACATCTAAGTTTTAACTCCATTTTCATGAAGAAAAATGTTTATACGGAAACTAGGCATTGACCTGTCCCTGATTTGATCAATTGATACGATTGATTGTATGCTCGCATTGTGTTCGAACCATTTCGCATGGGGATCTTGGTGTGGTATTTATCATAGCTAGTCCAGTAATTAACTTCTTCTCTTTTTTTTCGATCGAGACTCCAATAGTTGTCAGACATGGTGCAGATTAGCAAATTTACACCAGCAGCATCGGATCCTAAACTAAATTTCTTTAAAATTGATTCGCGTGCAGGTTTCCTCCCATCTTATGTCAGACCTACTTGGCCCAAAGATACGGCGATACTCATGCTGATTTAGATGTATACAGAAAGGAAGAAGTTTAGAGTCTGCCTATGAGGAGCTGGAGCCTGTCAACCGGCACTTGCCCGAAGTAGGGGTATACCTTGAGAGCTCGTAAAGAAGTGCATGATGAGCTTAGGCTATGCATGACAACGCTTCTGTTCCCAGGAAGAGTTTCTTTTTTTTCAGAAATAATTCTTTTCTATTTCTGCTCCGGGGAACAATTTCTAAGTAAAAGAACCCGTTTGGTAATGACACAAAATTTCTACTTTTGGAATAGAAAAATAATAGAAACGCGTTTGGTAACGCAACAATTTCTTTTTGGTATTTATTCATTTTTTATTTTTGCCGACGGATCGTCATTTGCCGCCGGCGACCGGCGGCGGCGGCAGCGGCGATCGGTGGCGGCGGCGGCGGCTGGCGGATCGGCGTCGGTGGCGGGCGATTGACGGTGGTCGCGGCAAGAAAAGAAAATTAAAAAAGAAAATCAGCTCTAGAAATTGTTCCCGGGGACAAGAAACAACTTTTTTTTTTCTTCTCAAAACTGTTCTCGGGAACAAAAGAAATTAGAGAAATTGTTTCGGAGAACAAATGTTTTACCAAACAGGTTTCTGTTCTTTTTTTTGTTCCGGAGAACAAAAGAACAGAAATTGGGAGAAACAAGAGCGTTACCATGAATCTGCTTTTGTTTATGCATGGAAGTAATAGTTCAGCGGCTTCAGCCTTACTTAGGTCTTCTTGCCTCCATGATTCGGCTCATAAATTAGCAGTTTGTACATGCAACTCTTTAAGAAAGGAAATGAAATGGCGGCGCCATGCATATTTCTTGGCGCCGACTTTCCTGTGATTCAACGGACGGACAGTTTCTTTTTTTCGATAGTTTCAGCGGATTGGACCGTACATGCAACTTTTGGCATATTTTAGCAAGATTTTTTGGATGAGGTAGGCGTGTCGCTAAGCCTACGAAGGATTGAAAATATGACGAGCTAAGACGAGGAGAGAGCAAGCATGTCCGTGTGGGTGGGATTAGGAGTAGCATTAGCCGCTTTAGCTACTACGCTGGCTGCTACTTTCTAAGAAATCTTTCTGATCTTTCTTTTTCTTTTTTTTTGAACAGAAATCTTTCTGATCTTTCTCAAGGGTGGATTAGGTCAGTCCCTTCTCGAAGTCCTCCTGTGACGCTTGACTAGCTGACGCTTCCGCTACGTAAAAACAGAGAAACAAGCACTGGAAACAGAACTTCCGACAAGAACCTGGCTCTCTCTTTAGCTCTTTGTTCTCAATGTAGGTGGAAAATCTCCCAAGACAGTGAGATAGTTAAATTAGCAGCTTTCTTGTATCTTAAGCAGTTAATTGATTAGGCAAGAGATTGAAATGGAAATATGTAGTGGAAACAGATGTTATGACATTCATTGTTCCGCCCATTACGTTCGAAATTTTGACAATCTTGTATCTAGGGATGATTGGTTGTTGAGTGGGTTGATTCTCAACTTGAAATTAGATATCCACCTCGTGATTCTAGGTTTCGAATTTTCAAGATTGGGAATTGAATCGGTCATTTTTGGAATTGTTGCTTCCTGATTTTGCTGATTTCCAGTTCTATTTGGGAATTACTCCTCTTTTTTGTGTTAAAAATCAAATTCTTATAATAAAATATAAGAGTTGCACTTTTTCACTTAGTAACATATTTGATGAAATAATTATGTTATTGTTTATTCACAATGGAGACCATGATTCATTCTTAGTTCAACTTGAAAATCGAAGTGGTGGAACCTATTTAACTAGCGGTTCCAGCCTTAGAATTGGGAACTGAGCTAGTTCTAGATTGGTTCTAAGTTCATGGAACTGAGAACTATAACAATTCTCCCTAAAACCGGCCTTTAAATTGATCGGTTTAGATCGATTCAATCCGATTCTCGAATTGAATCAGTCTCGGTGCTTACCCCTACTTGTATTGGCTCGCTCTACTATTGTTTGCATCATGTAACATAGAGCATTAGTTAAAGTATAGGAACTCATGTGGTTTTTGTACTTTTGACGGGCATGCAAGTAATTCATATGATTTGTGGAATGCGATTGATATGGTTCATGGAGTTCATATCGTTCAAAAGTCTCTTCATTTGAGATGAGGCGTTAGTTCGAGGAGTAATAGAAAATGGAATAGCTCTCCAAGAATCTATGATTTTCTTAACCAGTCAATAATGAAATATCATCAGAGTCAATTAAAAAGAATAATCATGCATGTAAATATGATTATTATTTAGGTTTTTTGAATTTTAGGAGCCGTTTGCTTTGCAAAAATTGAACAAATTCAAGAATACATATTTTTTTAAAAATGATTGATTATGTCGAATTGAATGATCCGTCACCAAAAATGCTTTAAAATTTGTAGAAAGCATTAAGACAGGGGAACGAAGACGTCACTGATGGCCGCACCGAATATCCTCGCTAATTCTTTAATCTTCCCCCGCCGTCGTTTTTCCGCTTCTTTTCTCAGCCCCGTGTAATCCATCACCTGCAACTCAAACTCCCGTCCGACCTCGATTGTCGTCGGTCGTCATCATCACCGGGAAATCAGTCAGGCGAACGGACGCCGAGCATGGATGACGCGGACGCCGTCGACATCGCCGGAGTTCCGGCTTCCGCTCTCGACCTCATCGACCTCTCGAGCGCCGATAACCGACGTCGGTGTCCCTGCTCAAACAGGTCTTCGATTTTCCCGCCTTTTTCCGCTATTTTCAGTTCGATTTCGGGTGCGTGAAACCGAGGAAACGGTTTCCGAGTTGAGAGGGACGCTGACGGATGAATCCGATCCGTTGGCCTCAGGCGTGCTTGGATTCCGGCTTTTTCTACGTGATCAATCATGGAGCCAGCCAGGACCTGATGGAGGAGGTGTTCGTCCAGAGCAGGTGGTTCTTCGGTCTGCCTTTGAGCGAGAAGATGAAGCTGTTGAGGAACGAGAAGCATCGAGGCTACACCCCTCTGTTCGATCAGGTCCTCGACCCTGCAAATCAGATAAACGGTTTGTCTCTGATCATCCCGCTGAAGATTTTACTGCTTAAAGTGGACATAGATGAATAGCTGGTGATTTCGATGGCTGTAATCAGGTGGTTGAGTATCATTTCCTAGAAACGGAAGATCAATTAGTTATTATTCCTGTTTTCGGTTGTATCCTTTGAAGAGAACTGCCACAGAATTAGGAGTTTGAATTGCTAACACATGACCATGAGCTAATATTTCTGTTAAAAAAAGATTCTACTTATGCTCATGTTCTCATGAAATGCAGATTGCATTTTTACTGGAGCCTAGTCATGATTGTCTCATTGAGTGCTTGCCAACATGTATGTCAGAGGAAAATCCTACGAAGTAAGTTGTCTTCTGCACATTAGTTACTTCCCTATATATCAACAGGATGGTGCAATTCTACTTCCTCTCTTATCAGTTCTTAGTCCTAAGATCTAGTTCTCCTCCACGATTTGAACAAGAGTTCTCCTTGATTTGAGCAAGTGTCTTTACGCATCGTGCTTGAATGCTAGTGCTCTGCTTTGAACATGCATGTTGAAGTGGATATTGCATATCCAGGGATCATTCAAGCCCTGTAAAGAGGACTGCATCAAGTTTAACTCCCTGATTCACGAGGAAAAAAATGTTTGCTTGTGAATTAGGCATTGACCTGTGGCAGATTTGATGAATTGATACGATCAACCACACGCTTGCATTCTCTTTAAAGGGTTGGATCCTTTTCGCGTGGGGATTTGGGTACTGCGTTTAACATAGCTGCTCTATTAGTGATTAGACATGGTGCAGACTAGCAGATTTACGCCAGCATGGGATCCTGAGTTTGTTCAAAATTGCATCATTGTGCAGGTTTCTGCCTGTCCAATGTCAGACCTACTTGTCTTAAAGACTCCACGATACTCATGCTGATTTAAATGTATACAGAAGGGAAGGAGCTTAGATTTTCCCAGTGAGAGTGGAAGCCTGTCAAGCCGTGTTTGCCCGAAGTAGGGGTATGCTTTGAGAACTTGTATAGATGTGTGTAATGAGCTTAGAGAAGGGCATCTGTCGCGACCTACCCTCAGGAGAAGGGAAAATGTTTAGGAGTATTGCCTAAAGGATGGGCTTAAGGCCCATGATTAGGCACGGGCTCTCCCAAGCTCATACCCCATGTGACATTAGGATATTTTTTAAGAATTTCGCATAAAAAGAGTCGCCATTAGCTTGTTTGGGTCGGTTAGAAAAGGCATGGGAGTGTACCTTACTTTCTATGTAACTAGAGAATCTAGGATTAGGGATTTGATTACACTAATTGACCAGTTAGTGCATTTTCGGTACCTAATCTTGTTCATTTTAATAAAATGATTTGTTTGGTCGATAATTTAGATTGATTTTATACCTATCCACTAATATGTGAGGTGATCATGCGGGTGCGCAATCATTAAAGTAACAATCATAGCTACCAATTAAACACGTGCAATTAAACATAATTAGATATGCGCAAAATAAAGACCTAATTACATTAAGGAGGCAAAACATATGATATAATCCATATATGAGCAAATAAATACCAAATTACATTAAGGAGGAAAACATGACAATTTCCAATCAAACCCTATATTTTTTAATTTTCGAAATTTTTATTTTACTTTTAATTTTTTTTAAACATTATTTTTATATTATAATATTATAATATATTAAAATGACCCGGGTCGGATGAAAAGGGCCGAAGCCTGGACTAGATTAGGCTAGTCGACTCGAACCCGGACCGGGCTGGGCCGCGTGACACAAGACGGTGCGAACTTAGCCGGGCTAGCCTTATGTGCAGGCCCAATCCAGTCTAATTTTGTTTCAAAAAAGAAAGCCCACAAGCAAAAATAGCCCAAACTCGGCCTGACATACTCAAAAACCCTACTCGTTTCGTGACTCGTGCCCGACTTAGTTTTTGGCCGAAACCCTAAGGCTTCTTGGCTATGCTGACGATGGTGGCGATGGGCTTGACAATGGTGGTGACGCGGCGGGTGGCAGCGGCGACGTCACAGCTTCGGGCTGCAAGCGTCGCAGCAGCGGCGGTGGCGTGGCGAGGGTTGCAATAGCGATGGCGTTCAGAGGGTAGCGGCAGTGTCTTAGCTTCGGGCTGCAGGTGTCGCAGGCGCAGTGGTGGCGCGGTGAGAGGGGGTCGGATTGTTGGCATCGCAGCAACAGTGATGGCGCGATGAGGGCTGCAATGGCGACGGCGTTTGGAGCTGGAAGGCGGCGGCTTGGATGGTGTCAGGGTCGGAAGGCGGCGGCTCGGACGCCTTTTACACCAGACTGGGATTCTGAGTTTGTTCAAAATTGCATCAATGTGCAGGTTTCCGCCTGTCCAATGTCAGACCTACTTGTCTTAAAGACTCCACGATACTCATGCTGATTTAAATGTATACAGAAGGAAAGGAGCTTAGATTTTTCCAGTGAGAGTGGAAGCCTGTCAAGCCGTGTTTGCCCGAAGTAGGGGTAAGCTTTGAGAACTTGCACTGATGTGCGTAATGAGCATAGAGAAGGGCATCCAATGGGGTACCTTTATGTACATGCATATGCATATACAACCAATGATCTGTTTATGTTTCTGCATGGAAGCAATAGTTCAGTCGCTTCTGCCTTATTTTGCTCCTAAATTAGCTGTTTGTACATGCGACGCTTTGAGAAAGGAAGTGAAAAGGAGATGCCACACTCATGTCTAAGCATCGGCTCTCCGGTGATTCAACGGATGGGTCTGTCAGCTTTTCAACGATAGTTACGTAGATTGGACTGTACATACAACTTTCTGCGTACTTGACGAGATTTCTGGACGAGGTGGGCGTGTTGCTAAGCCTACAAAGGATTGGAAATTTTGAAGAGCTGAGGAAGAGAGACCAAAAATTTCCATGTGGATGGGACTATGAGCAGCATTGGCAAGTGCACTTACCGAGATAGTAAGCCACTTTAGCCACTTTGGCCGCCACTTGCCAAGAAATTTTCCTGAGATGTTTCTAAAAGATATATAGATCGTAAGCCATTTTTCTGACTGTTCATTATGGAGAAGTTCTTCTGTTTTGCATTTGATGATGTTTTGTTAGCTTTCCTATTGATGTTTCACCACATCTGGGCAAGGGCGAAGGAATGGGCATTACAATTTTACAATTTAAGGTCACCATGATACACATAAAGTTCTCTTAATTTTTTCCATCAAACATGAGCTTCATAAAATTATTACCCATGACGTATTTTATTTAAATTAATAAATGAAAGGATGACAAAAAACATATTAAATATATGGGTTAATATCCTAAAAAATCCAAAACTGGAACACTGTGACAAATTTACCCCAAACTATTTTTTTGACCATGGAAAATTTCAAACTGGTACACATGTGACAAATTTACCTCAACCGACCATAAAAAACCATAAACCGGTACATTTATGACAAATTTACCCCCAAGCTAATTTATTTGACCACAAAAAACCCCAAACTGGTAAATTTGTAACAAATATACCCTCCGCTAAATTGGATTAATACTACAAAAAATTACAAAAATTGTAAGTTGTGACAAAAAGAGTGTAAAATCCCAAATTGGTATACGGTCAACCTGTCACGTGTCATTTAACTTAATAATTTGACAATAAAATTTAACGAAAACTAATAGAGGGTAAATTTGTCACAGGCATACCAGTTTGGGGTAAATTTGTCAAATGTATACTAGTTTGGGGTTTTTGGTGGTCAAAAAAATAGTTTGGGGTAAATTTGTTATAAGTATACCAGTTTGGGGTTTTTTAAGGTATTAACCCTAAATATATTACGAGTCTAATTAGACCAACTGAAAGTTGTGGGAAGATATTTCACATTAATTAAAAGTGATTTAATTGAATCAATTGAAATTTCAATTATGACATGAAGCATGGATAAATTTGATAGACTACTAATAACATTATCGGCAGAACAACAGCCCAAGTGCCATAATTTAGCACGAGAGGACACTTAAGTGCCATAACTTCGAAAATATACACTTAAAGTGCCAGTTTCAAAGTTAAATGGAATACTTAAGTGCCACTCCGGAGAAAATTCGGCCAAATGGCTGACGTGGCAATTTTCTGGCGAGGTTGGTCAAAAACGGTGTCAGCACGCTGACGTGGCGAGAAAATGCAAAACGATGCCGTTTCGTGTTTTGTTGTATAAATAATAATATAAAAATTAATTAAATTAAATTTAAACTTAATTTAAAAAAAATATTCTAAAAATTAAAAAAATGGAAAGCCGAAGGGGCGGCCGAGGTTGAGCCCTCGCCGCCGCCGCCTCCTCGCCGTCGCCGGGAAGGGCCAGCGGCGGAGGGGGGAGGGTTGGCCGGGTTGCCGACCCCGGCTAACCGGCGGCGAGGGCTGCAAGCCTCGCTCATCGCGGCAAGGGCCGCAGCCCTCGCCCCGCACCTCCTTTTTTTTTTTTATTATAAATTTTTAGAATATTTTAAAGAAAATTAATTTTAAATTTAATTTAATTAATTTTTATATTATTATTTACACAACATACACAATTTAAAACGGCGTCGTTTTTGCATTTTTCGCCACGCGTCCGCGTGCAAAACGACGCCGTTTTGGACCAAACTCACTGAAAAATTGCCACTTCAGCCATTTGGTCAGCTTTTTGCGAGTAGCACCTAAGTGTTTCATTTAACCCAAACTGACATTTAAGTGTACATTTTCGAAGTTATGGCACTTAAAATGTCCCCCCGTGCCAAGTTTTGGCACTCAGTCTCCCAAACTCAACATTATCTCTTCCAATAATAGGAGCTTTCAATCATTCAACTTCCCACGAGACACTTGATATTGCCCCTGCGGGAAGATTGCAATAATTATCACAAAACCTTTTCACATTTGTGCTTTGGCGCATGATCCAAAGTTCCATTTGTACTCTCACAGAGTTGAAAGTAAGTGTGAAAGTATAAATGTGAAGAACAGACCATAGACATGATTGGGGGACATTATTTGATAGTTAGTCTTTCTTTATATTGTTTTCTTTTTCTTTTTTTTCTGATTGAGACAACCATTTGGTAGGTTTTGGTATTGAACATTAAGAACATGTCGAAATTAGCGAACCGTCTATTGATGCGATCAAAGGAGACTCTAATAATTATGGAGGAGTTCATCTGTTTAGCATTTGTTGATGTTCTGTTGGCTTCCCTATTGATGTTACGCCAGATCTAGGCGAGGCGAAGGAACAAGTATTATAATTTTACAATTTAAAGTCACCATGACATGCACGAAGTCCGCGTAATTTTCTCCATCAAACATCAGCTTAATAAAATCGTGACATATTTCATTTAAATTAATAAATGAAAGGATGAGAAAAAACATATTAAATTTATTACTGATCTAATAAGACCAATTCAAAGTTGCGGAAAGATATTTCACATTAATCAAAAGTGATTTAATTGAATTGATTGAAAGTTTAAAAAGTCCAAAAGTAAGTGTGAAAGTAAGTGTGAACGTGTGAATGTGAAGAACGGGCCATAGACATGATCGAGGGACATCATTTAATAGTTAGTCTTTCTTTACATTGTTTTCTTTTTCTTTTTTCTGATTGAGACAACCATTTTGGTAGCTTTTGGTATTAAACGCTAAGAATAGGTCGAAATTAGCAAATCGTCTATTGATGCAATCAAAAGAGACTCTACTCATTATGGAGAAGTTCATCTTTTTAGTATTTGTTGATGTTCTCTTGGCTTCTGAATTGATGTTTCGCCAGATCTGGGTGAGGATGAAGGAACGGGTATTGTAATTTTACAATTTAAAGTCATCATGAGACGCACAAAATCCACGTAATTTTCTCCATCAAACATCAACTTAAGAAAATTGTTATCCATGACATATTTCATCTAAATTAATAAATGAAAGAATGACAAAAAACATATTAAATATATTACGGATCCAATAAGACCAATTCAAAGTTGTGGGAAGATATTTCACATTAATCAAAAGTGATTTAATTGAATTTATTGAAAGTTCAAAAGGTCCAAAAGTAAGTGTGAAAGTAAGTGTGAACTTGTGAATGTGAAGAATGGGCCATAGACATGATTGAGGGACATCATTTGATAGTTAGTCTTTCTTTACATTGTTTTCTTTTTCTTTTTTCTGATTGAGACAACCATTTGGTAGGTTTTGGTGTTGAACGCTAAGAACATGTCGAAATTAGCAAACCGTCTATTGATGCAATCAAAAGAAACTCTACTCATTATGGAGAAGTTCATCTTTTTAGCATTTGTTCATGTTCTCTTGGCTTCCCAATTGATGTTTCGCTAGATCTGGGTGAGAACGCAGGAATGGGTGTTGTAAATTTACAATTGAAAGTCATCATGACATGCACCAAGTCCACGTAATTCTCTCCATCAAACATCAGCTTAAGAAAATTGTTATCTATGACATATTTCATTTAAATCAATAAATGAAAGGATGACAAAAAACATATTAAAGATATCACGGATCCAATAAGACCAATTCACTGTTGGAAGATATTTCACATTAATCAAAAGTGATTTAATTGAATTGATTGAAAGTTCAAAAGGTTGAAAAATAAGAAAAATAAGTGTGAAAGTAAGTGTGAACGTGTGAATGTGAAAACAGGCCATAGACATGATTGAGGGACATCATTTGATAGTTAGTCTTTCTTTACATTGTTTTCTTTTTCTTTTCTTTTTTTGATTGAGACAACCATTTGGTAGGTTTTTTTGTTGAATACTAAGAACATGTCGAAATTAGCGAACTATCTATTGATGCAATCAAAAGAGACTCTACTCATTATGGAGAAGTTCATCTTTTTAGCATTTGTTGATGTTCTGTTGGCTCCCCTATTAATGTTTCGCCAGATCTGGGGAGGGTAAAGGAACATATTATAATTTTACAATTTAAAGTCATCATGACATGCAAAAAGTCCTCGTAATTTTTCCATCAAACATCAACTTCACAAAATTGTTATCCATGACGTATCTCATTTAAATTGATAAATTAAAGGATGACAAAAAACGTATTAAATATATTACAGATCTAATTAGACTAATCGAAAGTTGCGGGAAGATATTTCACATTAGTCAAAAGTGGTTTAATTGAATCGATTGAAAGTTCAAATATGACATGAACATTGGATAAAATTTGATAGACTACTAATAACATTATCTCTTCCAATAGTAGGAACTTTCAATTAGTCAACTCCCCACGAGACACTTGATATTGCCTTTGTGGGAAAGTCACAACAGTTATCACAAAGCCTTTTCACATTCATGCCTTGGAGCATTGGTCCAAAGGTCCATTTGCATTCTCACAAAGTTGAAAGTAGGTGTGAAGGTGAAAATGTAAAAAAGAACAAGCCATAGGCGTGATTTGAGGGACATCGTTTGAAAGTTAGTCTTTCTTTACATTGTTTTCTTCCCCCTAATTGAGACAACCTTTTGGTAAGTTTTGGTATTAAATACCAGGAACATGTCGAAATTAGTGAACCATCTATTGATGCAATCAAAAGAGACTTTGTTCATTATGGAGAAGTTCATCTTTTTAACATTTATTGATGTTCTGTTGGCTTCCCTGTTGATGTTTCAGCCTATCATTTGTTCTAGCAACTTCACTGATCAAGAGGCTCTCCTCCACTTCAAATCGATGATGGAAGTCGACCCAACAAACACCATCAAAGGAGGCAATTGGACCGTGGAAGCAAATTTCTGTGAATGGATTGGTGTCGTTTGCAACAACCACAGGCGGAGAGTCACAACTTTAAACCTCTCGCACATGGGCCTCCAAGGAAAGCTCTCTCCCTACCTTGGGAATCTTTCTTTCCTGGCTTCTCTTGATCTCCGCAACAATAGTTTTTATGGCATGATTCTGACAGAAATTGGCCATTTACGCTGCCTCAAAAAACTTATACTCGAGTTGAACCAGTTCGAAGGAAACATTCCTCCTATCTTAACCCAGTGTCAAAACCTTGAAGTCATGTCACTTGCGAAAAACAGGCTTACGAGCGGCATACCAAGGGAATTCGGCGCTTTCCCTAAGTTGCAACAATTGAATCTTAGCTCAAATGACTTACAAGGTCAAATTCCAAGCTTCCTGGGCAACATATCCACGTTGCAAGTCATTAAATTGGCCAATGCCACTCTCACAGGTTCGATTCCTTCAGCACTTTTCAATAGATCGCTCACGTGGGTCAATTTGAAGGATAATTATCTCTCTGGAAGTCTTCCCTCCGATCTTTGCTACCGCTGGCCTAACATTCAGATTCTTTCACTGCGTCAAAATCAATTCAGCGGCCTGCTACCAGAGACGCTAACCCAATGCAAAGAGCTTATCATATTGTGGTTGTCATACAATCGTTTTCAGGGAAGCATTCCTCGAGATATAGGTAGCTTGCAAAAGCTACAAAATCTCTATATTTCTGTTAACAACTTGACTGGCACGATACCTCGAACTATTGGTAACTTGTCGAGCTTGCACGAACTAGAAATAGGATCTAACCCCATTGAAGGGGAGATTCCGAGTGAGATTGGGAATTTGGTCAATTTGCAAACACTAGTCCTTCGGGAAAATTTGCTAATCGGCGAAGTGCCTCAAGAGGTTTTTAATATTTCTTCGCTCCGAATGCTTAATTTGGTGGACAATTCCCTCTCCGGAAGCCTTCCCTCATGTAGTGATCTAAGCCTTCCGAATTTGGAAGAACTATATCTAGGAAGCAATGTCTTTGGCGGCAACATCCCCCTGTATTTCTTGAATTTTTCGAACCTAATCCTTTTCGATGTCTCGAAAAATCAACTCAGCGGACCCATACCTACGGGTTTGGGCAACTTGAAGAACCTTGAAGTCTTTGGTATTCGGTCTAATCAGCTAACAGGAGAGACTTACGGTTCGGAGCTCGGTTTTCTCTCTGAATTATCTAATTGTCCATCGTTGCAAGTCTTGGGGTTGGAAGGCAACCTGCTTCGTGGCTCCATACCCAAATCTATCAAAAACTTCTCCAGTTCCCTACAAATTCTAACTGCTCACAATTGTCAAATAAGAGGTTGTATTCCCGAGGAAATAAGTTTCTTGAAGAGATTGACTTGGCTAGATTTGGGCAATAATGCTCTAGACTGCAACATCCCATCATCGATAGGAGGACTAGAAAGGTTGCAAAGGCTGTATCTTGACAACAACCATCTCAAAGGACTGATCCCTAATGAGATATGCAATTTGACAGGTTTAGGAGAGTTGCTGCTCCAGCAAAACAGGATATCGGGATCAATCCCAAATTGCATTGAAAACCTTAGTAGCCTTCAAAAGTTTCTCATAAGCTCGAATAACATGACATCGGTTATACCATTTAGTTTGTGGGGCCTTCAAGAACTCATCCTCCTCAATCTGTCACTCAATTCTTTCAATGGAGGACTACCACTTGAAGTAGGGAAGATGAGAGCTATAGTGAGCATTGATCTTTCTTCGAACCGATTTACTGGTGCCATACCAAGTTCCATCCAGGAGTTTGAGAGCCTTGCTTCTCTCAACTTGTCGAGGAACTCTTTTCAAGGATCAATACCGCAATCAATCGGCCATCTCAAAGGGTTGGATTTCCTCGATCTCTCCTACAATGAGTTATCGGGCATGATACCTAAGTCCATGGAAGGACTTGCATATCTGCAAAATGTGAATTTGTCCTTTAACAAGCTATCAGGAGAGATTCCTAATGGCGGGCCATTTGGAAATTTCTCGGCTCTCTCTTTCATTGGGAATGAAGCACTTTGTGGAAATGAGATTTTTCAAGTCCCACGTTGCAAGGTAAATGGAATGAAATCATCAAGGGACAAGCGGCTCCATATACTATACATTATTGTGCCGATTGTATTAGCTATACTTCTAGTCCTCATCATTTGCTTGTTTAGAAAGCGTGGGAACACTAGTGAAAAAGCTTCAATTTTGATGGAGAACTTGCCTAGAATTGACCACCCGATGATATCATATCGGGATCTTTGCTTGGCTACTAACAACTTCAGCGAGAGCAATTTGCTCGGAGAAGGAAGCTTTAGCTCTGTATATAAAGGGACTCTGGCCAACGGGATAGACATCGCGGTCAAAGTACTGAATCTCTATATCGAAGGTGCTTTGAAAAGTTTTGATGCAGAATGCGATGCTTTTCGTATGATCCGACACCGCAATCTCGTCAAGGTGATCAGCACCTGCACGAATGCTAATCTAAGAGCTTTGGTGTTGCAATACGTGCCTTGTGGGAGCTTGGAGAAGTGGCTATACTCCGACAACCACAACTTGGATCTCCATCAACAAGTGAAGATAATGGTCGACGTCGCAATGGCAATCGAGTATCTCCACCATGGCCAACCGGAACCCATTGTGCACTGCGATCTAAAGCCTAGCAATATTCTTCTAAATGAGGATTTGGTCGCACAAGTCTGTGACTTTGGAATTTCCAAGATTTTGGCTGAGAACAAGCTTGACACACAAACCCGAACTCTTGGCACGATTGGTTACATTGCTCCGGGTACATTTGTCGAATATTAGCTAATTCAAGCCTTTGATTGCCAATATAATGGTATAATGTAATACATATATGTTAGCACTCGTTAATGTCCCAAAAAGAAATAAATCAATTGCCAATGTTCTTATGTCTCAAACTATGATGCTTGCAGAGTATGGTTCGGAAGGTAAAGTCACGACAAAAGGAGATGTATATAGTTTTGGCATTTTGTTATTGGAAGTTATTACTGGGAAGAAGCCAACCGATGAAATGTTCAATGCAGATGTCAGCTTGAGGCAATGGGTAGGTGCAGCAATTCCAGAGAGAGTGCTGGACATTGTGGATAGCAAAATCCTTCACACAAAACATGAAGATCCAATGCTTTCGAAATTCAATAGCATAGTCTTATTGATACTTGAGTTAGGACTAGAATGTTCAAAGGACTTGCCCAAGGAAAGAATGGACATGAAAACTGTCTTGGTTAAGCTCAACAAGATCAAGTTGTCACTTCCATGACTAAAAAACAAGGCCGAGAGTAGCTCAAAGAATTTGAACATAGCCTTTTCATATTTTGTACTCAGTAATTTCATTTCTATTGCATTGTGTGGACGACTTTGCAACATAGTTCTTAATCTTCTTTTAAGCAATCTGAATCAAAGGAAAAAAAATTCTAAACGTGACTAGATTTGCAACCAAGAGTCTAATTCATGTCCAACTTCAGAAGGTGTAGCAGCTGCCATGTTCTCTAAGTAAAAACTTTGTTTGAGAGATGGTAGATTTGCTAGTGACGAACATTGTTTCCTTGAAGCTTGACTTCTTCTCGCGTCACGGTCAGCACAACCCATGAGCCTTCCAGTTCGGCAGGGCAAAGCCTTTCCAGCCCGCATGCCAAGCTTGGGCCCAGTAGCTGTTTGGACCCATTTCAACCCCTTTTCTATTTTAAAATTTTCCTTTTATTTTTACAAAGAAAATACTTATAATTTATTTTAATCCAACAAAAGATTATTTTAACTTTTCCATATTAAAATTGTAAAGTGAAATCAAACTAAATGGAACAGACAGTAGCTTGGCCTTAAAAAAAAAAAAGAAAAAGAAAATATAGTTATCATACCTGCATTACACACCTATACAATCATCTTCATGCCCTATGCAACGTCATAATGGATGGTAATAAGACTATCATTTCAATTGCATGGAGAAATAAAATATTAAAAGTCATTTTCTTATTGTTATAATTCTTTTGAAGGCAAACATCAAATAATATCTTCTTATTCTTTCAATGATTAAAACAAGCATTTATTCAAGGGCCTTATAGAAACGATGAAATATAACAGGCCTTTTCTTTTGTCTATTATCTCTTGCTTTGGCCAGTTTTCCATTGTTCTCTTTCAAGTTTAATTACATTACAATATGAGGGCTAAATGGAAAATCAAAAAGTGAGATAAAACCCATTTTTGAGTTAAATATGTAGATGAAGGGCAATTTTTGTTTTCATTGGCAGAAAAAAAACGTTATACAATACGAATATGAGTAAAAGCTTACTATCATTGTTTTTTCCCTTGAAGTACACGTAGAATGATTTGAGGTCATCACTTCCATTGAATTTTACCAGAAATATCTTTGGCAGTGGCGGACTTGGTGCCTCCTAGATGCGTGTCCCACATGATGAGTTGTCGAAAGGATAATGTCGCGCCAAATATCTTTGCTAACTTTTTTTAATTCGGAGACGCCGTCGTTTTCTTCTTCTTTTCAAACCCCCCACTCCCTCCAATCACCTGCAACTCAAAATCCCGTCCGTCTTCGATCATCGTCAGTCGTCGTCATCATCGCTGCGAAATCAGACGGGTGAACGGACGGCGATCTCAGCAAGCGAGCAAAAACCTGCTAGGTGGAGTGGCATCGGCGAGCATGGATGACGCGAACGCTGTCGAAGTCGCTGGAGTTCCAACCTCGGCTCTCCACCGCATCGATCTCTCGAGCTCCGATAGCCGACAGTCGGTGTCCCTGCTCAAAGAAGTCCTCGATTCTCTCGAGTCTTTCCGATGTTCCGATTCGATTTCCAGTACCGAAAACCAAGGAAACTAAGGTTTTTTTATTAGTGACGACGCTGGCGGATGAATCCTGTCCGTTGGCCTCAGGCGTGCTTGGATTCTGGCTTTTTCTACGTGATCAATCATGGAATCGGCTAGGACTGAATGGAGGAGGTCCCCGTCCAGAGCAGGCGGTTCTTCTGCTTGCCTTTGAGCGAGAAGATGAAGCTGTTGAGGAACGAGAAGCACCGAGGCTATACTCCTCTGTTCGATGAGGTCCTCGATGCTACGAATCAGATTCACGGTTTGTGTCTGACGAGTTCATTTGTTCCGTTTTTCGGTGTCAGATTACTGAAGGTTTTTTCTGCTGAAAGCTGGTTTAGATGAATAGCTGGTGATTCTGATAGCTTCCTGTAATCAGCTGGTGGCTGGTGGTTGAGTAGCTGATCTTAGAAAATGAAGATGCAATTAGTTAGTTATTATTATTCCTGGTTGTAATTATATTCTGGAAGGAGTGAGGATACTTCATCAGAGCCGACACAGAAATAGGAGCGAGTTGTTTGAAGTGCTAACATGAAACCATGAACAATACAATGAGGATTTAGATGAAACTTGCTAGTATTTATATGGTTATAATTTTTTGAAGATCGATTGAATAGTAATGATTTCATTGACATTATATAGGAGATTATAAGGAGGGATACTTTATAGGAACGGAAGTCCCAGAGGATGATCCTGATGCGCAGAAGCCTCATTTTGGACCAAATCTCTGGCCTTCTGAGGGTAACCAGTTGCTTAATATGATATCTGTGCAACTTCAAACTGTTGCTGGTGATATGTACTTATTTTGGTTTCACTGTTGTGTTTTCACTAGAGATATTGCCAAGATGGAGGCAGACGATGGAGATATTTCATAGTCAGGCATTGTGAGTTTTTGCTATAGATGATAAAGAGCTATGGACATTAAATTTTATTGTGAGTTGCAAGATGCGAAAGATTATTCCATCTGAGTAAAAGATAATATGGAGATGTTCTGTTTCTCTTACGGGAAATTTGGGGCTTTTCCAGTACCCCAATAGTCACCATCTTCCCCTTCCACTTGCATCAAATTGTGCCGAGTTCTTTTAATGCCCGAGGGGGGTTAAATTGCCCGACTGCCAAACTGCTTATGCTCTCTTGGGTTCTTATCCTATGTTGGCCAAAGTGTAAATCTCTTCAAGTTATTTGTAACTGCTGATTTAACAATTTCTAGGAAACTCTGCTGCAATTTGAATAAAATTTTAGCTGTTGAGATTTACTATTAATCACACTAACCAAGAACCTCAACTCAAGCGTCTACTTCTTATATTGGTAGGGCTGATATTGTAGTCACAATTTTCATTGCATAGGATCTCTCAAACAGTTGACTTTTGGATCTGGTTATATCTCAAGAGTAATGCCTAGATGATCTATGTGGGAAGATCAAGTGCAATCTGTTGATATAAAAAAGTGATGGTGGTAATTTTTTGATTTGTGAATATGCTCATCAGAAATGTGGCAAAAGTAGTTGCAAGGATCATTGCTCTAGCACTTGATCTGGATGCTGATTTTTTTACAAGCCAGAAATACTCGGCAAGCCTATTCCGATCTTGCGCTTGTTGCACTATGAAGGTAGATGTTACTTCAGTGAACTACAAAATAAGCCTGACAATTCTTTCTTCTCATCCAGTTGATATTCCTTTAGGTCTAATCTCTGATCCCTCTAAAGGGATATATGGAGCTAGGGCACATTCGGACTTTGGGTTTATTACCTTGTTGGCAACAGATGATGTTGCGGGTCTCCAAGTATGAAATATTCTCCTATAAAACTGTTCGTGCAGACTCTGTGCATGGTTATAATGCAGGGAACTTTTTAAACTTATTCAGATTTGCAAGAACAAGGATGCTAAACCTCAGGCATGGGAATATGTGCAACCTTTGAAAGGGTAAAGCCCAACAGAACTTGAGATGATGATGTTCGAGATCTCATATTTAAACTAACTGGAACACTTTTGGTAGAAGCCATCGTGTTAGGATTCTGTTGGTAATTTTGCGGAAGCGTGTGTGTGTGCAAGTGTGTATGTGTGAAATATGGGCTACAAAGGCAAGGGTGTATGGGTTAAAAAAACAGAACTTTTTATTATGAAAGTAAGTAATACAAAGGAAGGAGTGGTTTTGTAGTTTTTCAGCCATAAAACGCACACCCCAACCCCTATTTATAGGCGTGAGCACCGCCTCTTCTTCACCGACATTGAGTACAAGAAATAATAAAATTTCAGCTTGCTTCTTTGTCTCTGCATGTTGCGGCTTCTCCCGAAGAATCTGGTCTCTTCTCAATTTTTCTGCATTTTTCTATTCTCTCCAACTCCCAGCCACTTTTGTTGACTTTTCTTTGGCCTTTTTGCTGTCCACGTGTTCTGCTGCCCACGTACCAGAAAATTCTTCAGCCTTTGAGAGTCTTCTAGGCTTGCTTTTTGCCGGTTTGTTTCCGCCAACTTTTTCTCTAGTGTAGTCTAGAATTTTTCTAAAAATGGATCACTTTTTTTAACACTCCTCCTTGATTCATTTTTGAGATACTCCGAGCATACTTCTCAATATCTTGAATTTTGCCATTGGTAATGATTTAGTGAATATGTCCGCAATTTGGTTTTCAGTCTTGCAATACTTCAGCTCGATTTCTCCTTTATTTTGTACTTCACGAATGAAGTGATATTTTATATCAATATGTTTTGTTCTTCCATGAAAGACTGGATTTTTTGATATTGCTATAGCGGACTTGTTGTCGCAAAATATTGGCGTTGATTCCATTTGTGGTTCTCCAATGTCTTCTAAAATTCTTCGAAGCCATATTGCTTGACTAGCGGTCGTAGCAGCTGCGATATATTCAGCTTCTGCAGTAGATTGTGCCACTGAGTCTTGTTTTTTTGATGTCCATGAGAATATTCCAGATCCCAGTGTGAATGCATAGCTAGTTGTACTTTTCCTATCAGCTGAACCAGCCCAGTCGCTATTAGTGTAGCCAATGAGCTTGGTATTTGTACTTAGCTGATACTAAATGCCGTAATCTATAGTTTCTTGTAAATATCTAAGAATTCTCTTGGCTGCTCCAAAATGAATTTGACTTGGGCTCTGCATAAACCGTGATAGTAAACTTGTTGCGTACATAATATCTGGCCGTGTAGTAATAAGATATAGTAGACTCCCAATTAAACTTCTATAGAGGGAGGCATCGGCTTTTTCTGCTCCATCTTCCTTCAATAGTTTTTCATTTGTCATGAGCGGGGTTGAAACTACTTTGCAATAGTTCATCTTGAATTTCTTTAGGAGATTTTCGGTATATTTCTTTTGCGAGATGAAAATTCCTTCATCTTGATTGACTTCAATACCGAGGAAATAGTTCATCAAGCCCAAGTCCGTCATTTCAAATGTTTTCATCATTTCTTTTTTAAATTCTCGGATCATTGTCTCATTGTTTCCTATATATATGAGATCATCCACATATAAAGAGACAATGAGAGTGTCGGACTTACCTTGGGTCTTGATGTAGAGTGTTGGCTCACTCATACTCCTCCTGAATCCTTGCTTGATGAAGTACTCATCGATTCTACTATACCATGCACGTGGTGCTTGTTTTAACCCGTATAAGGCTTTTTTGAGTTTGAGAACTTTTTCTTCTTGGCCTTTGAGGATAAAGCCTTCTGGTTGAGCTACATAAATTTCTTCTTGAAGATATCCATTTAGGAACGCTGACTTCACATCTAGTTGATAAATCTTCCATTCTTTTTGTGCCGCTAAGGCTATAAGTGCTCGAATAGTATCAAGGCGAGCGACGGGAGCAAAAGTTTCAGTATAGTCGATACCTAGTTGTTGCAAGTATCCTTTCACCACAAGCCTTGCTTTATGTTTTTGGATTGATCCATCCGTGTTGAGCTTCGTCTTGTAGACCCACTTGACTCCAATGATCTCTTTGTCTTCGGGTCGATCGACAAGCTCCCAAGTTTCATTTTTCTCGATCATCTTGATCTCTTCCTCCATGGCTTTTATCCAAACTTCTCTTTGGATGCTTGTTCGTAGTTTTCTGGTTCTAAAATAGCAAAGTTACATGTGTCGTAAATTCTTCTAAGGGCTTTTACCCTTAGTACTGGAGACTCTGGAGTAGATTCTTCTTGCGTCACCCTTGGAGAGCTTGGTGGAGTTACGTCGTGAGTGGTGGAATCCGGTACTTCTCCTTCTTCTTGTGACGTTGACTCCTCTTGAGTAGGTATGTCTGGCAAGGTTATGTACTTCTTCTCAATCTTCTCACTCTCCCAATTCCAGGCAGCATTTTCGTCGAACTCAACGTCTCGACTAATCACAAGTTTCTTAGTTCTTAGGTTGTAAATCCGATAGCCTTTCGATCGGTCACTATAGCCAAGGAATATTCCTTTTTCTGTTTTTTTATCTAGTTTACTCCTTTTTTGAGCAGGGATGTGGACGTAGCAAATGCATCCAAACACTTTGAGATGCTTTGCTGAAGGCTTCCGTCCACTCCATGCTTCGACTGGTGTTTTATTTTGAACAGCTTTAGTTGGACACCTATTTAACAGGTATACTGCAGTATAAACTGCTTCTGCCCAAAAAGTGTTGGGAAGGCCTTTCTCTTTTAGCATGGACCTTGCCATCTCCATGACGGTTCTATTTTTTCTTTCAGCTACTCCATTTTGTTCTGGGGCGTAGCCAACAGTTAGTTGATGATGGACTTCTTCATCTTCACAAAATTTATTAAACTCCTTTGAATTGTATTCTTTGCCTCTATCACTCCTTAGGACTTTGATTCTTTGGCCACTTTGATTCTCGACGTGGTTCTTGAATTTTTTGAAGATAGAGAAAACCTCAGATCTTTCTCGAAGAAAGTATACCCACGTCATTCTTGTATAATCATCGATGAATAGGATGAAATATTTATTTTGACTGGGTGTAGGTGTCCTCATCGGACCACACACGTCCGTGTGGACAAGTTCTAATGGCTTCTTAGCTTTCCATGAAACTCCAGATGGGAAGGACTGTCTATGTTGTTTTCCAAGAAGACAGCCTTCACAAACATCTGAAATTTCTGTGATGGCTGGAAAATCTCTCATCATATTTTTCTGATGAAGAATTTTTAGCCCAGCAAAATTAAAGTGGCCAAATCTTCGATGCCATAGCCATGAATCATCAAGTTGAGCTTTCATGGCTATATCTTTGACATATTTCCATTGAATAGGAAAATTGTTATTTTTCATCTTAACAGAGGCAATTTTGTTTTTATATTTATCATAGATAATGCAGGTATCTCTATTAAAATATAGAGAATACCCACTTTGTATCATTTGGCCCACACTTAAGAGATTTTGTGCAAGACGAGGAACTAGATATACGTTATGTATATATTTTGGGCCTTTATTCGTTTCCACGGCGATGGTGCCTTTTCCTTTGATATCTACTAATGCACCATTGCCCAACTTTACTTGGGATTTCACCGACTTATCAATATTAGTGAATATAGATTCATCCCCTGTCATGTGATTGCTACACCCACTATCGATGTACCATGTTTCACTTTTATTGTCATTTGCCGCTTGGCCTGCGTAGAATGTATTCTCTTCACTTTCTTTTTTTCTACATAGTTTGCTCGATTATTTTTGTTTTCGAGCGACAATCTTTTTACGTGGCCATATCTTTTACAAAAGCGGCATTGTTTTTTATTTTTAAACCAACAATCCTTCTCCAAATGATTTGTTTTCTTGCAAATACCACAAGGTGGATAATTTTCCTTTTTATAATGTCTCCTCCTCTTTTGTTTTTCCATGAGCTCCTTCCATCATTTTTAGTTTGATGAGACCGTATATTTACTTTAGACCGAAAGGCACTTTCAACTGAATCTTCATCTTGTGCCGTTAGTCTTTTCTCATATGCTTCTAGAGAGCCAATTAATTCACTTATTGATAGGGTCGTCAAGTCTTTAGTTCCTTCTATAGTTGTAACTATAGAGTTGTATTTTTGTAAGTGACACCAATATTTTCTCAACAACCCTTTGATCAGTTATCCCATCTCCATAGGCTCTCATTTGATTAACGAGTTCCTTTAATTTTCCACAATATTCTTGTACGGTCTCATAATTTTTCATTTTAGAATTTTTAAATTCCCTTCTTAGAGTTTGAAGGCGAATAGTGCGTACCTTTTCCGATCCTTGAAATTCCTCTCGTAGTGTATCCCAAGCCTCTTTTGTAGTCCTCGCTCCAATAATTCTTGGAAATACGGTTTCCGAGAGCGCTTGTTGGATAAAATATAGCGCCCTTGCATCCTTTTGTAGTTGATCCTTTGAAACACTTGCACCTTCTGGCGGAGCCTCGCAACCTTTTTCCACGATGTCCCATAAGTCTTGGGCCATCAAGAATGTAGTCATTTTTATGCTCCAAAAATCATAGTTGTTCCCCTAAAAAATGGGAATGGGAAATGATGATGAAGTAAGGTTGGCCATGGTTTAGTTAGTGGGTATTTGGAAAGGGTAATTTTAGGAATGGGTAATTTTAGGAATGGGTAGGTAGGACAAACGCCCAACACCAACCAAAAACGTGGCTCGATACAACTGTTGGTAATTTTGCGGAAGCGTGTGTGTGTGCAAGTGTGTATGTGTGAAATATGGGCTACAAAGGCAAGGGTGTATGGGTTAAAAAAACAGAACTTTTATTATGAAAGTAAGTAATACAAAGGAAGGAGTGGTTTTGTAGTTTTTCAGCCACTTAAAACGCACACCCCAACCCCTATTTATAGGCGTGAGCACCGCCTCTTCTTCACCGACATTGAGTACAAGAAATAATAAAAAATTTCAGCTTGCTTCTTTGTCTCTGCATGTTGCGGCTTCTCCGAAGAATCTGGTCTCTTCTCAATTTTTTCTGCATTTTTCTATTCTTTGCAACTCCCAGCCACTTTTGTTGACTTTTCTTTGGCCTTTTTGCTGTCCACGTGTTCTGCTGCCCACGTACCAGAAAATTCTTCAGCCTTTGAGAGTCTTCTAGGCTTGCTTTTTGCCGGTTTGTTTCCGCCAACTTTTTCTCTAGTGTAGTCTAGAATTTTTCTAAAAATGGATCACTTTTTTTAACAGATTCACATTCTAGTGATTTGTGGATTACAAATTTAACTTGGACTAACTTTGGTTTAATCTGCTACTATAGTTCTTGTTCGTACAAAGGCAATGATATGCCAGTTTAGAGAGAAATTATTATTGTCAGATGGGTGGTAAAAATTGGTTCCTACTTAGAAATTTAGAGAGGTGTCCTCATCCACTTCTCCTTTCATATCTGCGATTTGCATCTGTATAAGTATTCATCATGACTTTGATTAGTTCAATCCTTTTGATGATGATCCTCTCTCTCTCTCTCTCTCTCTCTCTCTCTCTCTCTCAAACACCGTTGCACAGACTCACATGATGGTTTTCCACGATTCTTTCTTGGTTAATCATGTGCAGGTCCACGGTCATAGAACTACCAGGCATCATACACATTTTGCAATTATTAGAACATGTCTTATGACATATGTCCAGTTGCAAGAAGTTTGAGGGAAAAATTTCGGAAGAGAATATGTCATTGCTCAAGCATGTTTTTTATTCTGCGTAACTTTTCAACAGAACATAACAATCTCACAACAATCCTGAAAACTAACATTCTTTCCATGGCTATTTGGTACAGAGCGTTCATAGTGAATCTTGGTGATATGCTAGAACGATGGAGCAATTGTATTTTCAGGTAATATGCTTTAATAGAAGTCTATTCAAATAAATTGGCATGGGGAAAGCTTGAATATGAAGGTTGGAGATTTTCTAAAGCAAGCTACTATAGATTGATAACCAGTCCCAAACTCTTACCAGAATTTCTTCAGTTGTAGCCTCTTGGCTCTTGTTGATATTTGTAGCCCATTAGTAGTGCAAGAGCATCTACTCCTGACATTGCCTAATTACTGGCTGAGTTGCCTCGGAAAAAAGTCCAAGTTAAACACAGTTGTTGAAATGGAATGCTATGTTGATGACCTGCATTAGTTTCTACACAGAGTCCACTTTATGAATGATAAACCATAAAAGAATTATCCTAGTGTTTTTGTTATTATTGCTCTTATTGGTCAATTTTTCGATACTAATCTTTGTATGTGTTCTGTGATTGCTGACCACAGATAAGGCTTAACATGCATGGTCGTCATGCTTGAGAACGTGTTTAGCGATATAGGAAATGAGCTCTATAGGTGTGCTGCAGTTCTCCATAATTAGCAAGTTCATTCTTTATTCTTTTTTTAAGAATTTGACTTGCTGCTTTTTTGCTTCTTTTTGTCAAATTTATACTAATATATATATATATATATAATTTTTGGCTTTTGCAATCAGGTCCACACTCCATCGAGTTGTAGGGAATGGTCAAGAACGGTATTCTGTATGGCCCTCTCTCTCTCTCTCTCTCGTCATCTTTTGGAAAATTTGGCAAAAGCCATTAAGAGAATTTTGAAGCTCTGTCAAGTCTGTTGAAAAAAGCCCGATTGGTTGGGTAATGGGAAGAGTAGAGTATAATTGAAGCCAATCTAGGATAGTTGTAGGATGATTAAAAGTGGTCCTAGGTTTGAGATCACGTTCTAGTGGCAGGTCAGTTGAGCATGTTGATATTGCTAGTATAAACACCTAGAGGGGGTGAATAGGCGCACAAACAATTTGTCCCAAATACGGAAGCAATTCTTAACAAATTGAAATACGATCGAGGTAGAGAGAGAAATTTGAACACGGGATGTTTTATAGTGGTTCTAGCTTATTCCAAGCCTACGTCCACTCTTCCGCACTGACAGCCCACCGGCTGGATTTCACTATGATCAAAAAAGAAGTTACAGCACAGCTTTGCCTTGATTCCACAGTGTAGATGTTCTACCACACCTCCTCAAGGTCTCTCACAAATATAGACTCTCTTTTGTATACAAGTATTCGCTCAAAGGATTTATCTAAACAAATAGGAGCTTCAGACTTTGGAATTCTTCTATCGCGCACACCTCGAACAACTAAGAACGTCTTCCTTATATACTCCTTTATGCCATCATACCCGTTGGCACTTACCAAAGGAATTCCTCCAATCTACCCGTTGGACGGAATCAATTAGGAAGATTGTTCGAGCTATTAAAGGAACGTGTTGATAGCCCATCAATCATGTTCGCCCATACAATCGGGATCTCGGTTTCCATAAGTAGAACCTTCCAATAATATTTAGACAATCATCGAATCTTCAGTCATTGAATCAAACTTGATCAATCAAAGGATTACGATACGTCTTCTCGCCACGAGATCTTCTCCAGATGATAAGGTTAAATCTGAACAAAACATCCGGTTCGGATAACCTTTCTTCAACGGATTAGAGGCTTTGTCAATGAGGATAGACTTTGAGTCTTGAGTGCGGCTGTCCGGAAGTCTTCGAGACTTTAACTAACGAGTTTGCGAGACCTTCGAGACTAGGCGATGGAAACGTTTTGTCAACTTCAAAACTCTTCACGAGATTTCTCCAACAATCTCCCCCTTTTTGATGGTGACAAAACCTTCCTGCAGATTTGGATAACTTTGACTGCAAAACATTTCTCAAACACATATGCATATCTTATAGAAATAAATGGCTAATAGAATAACACTAGAATCTGCAACCACAGAAAATAGGTTAGTCCTAGTATATGATTAAGCCATTCATAAGATATCAATATTGATTAATAGAAGCAGTCAAGTCAAGTCCAAGTCTAGGCGGTTCTTATCCGGACACAAAACAAAGTCAAACGAGGTTCAAACCATAAACCTCAAAACAGTCCAAAAAATTTAATGAATGAAAAGTTTTTGAATCAAATCTTGCATCTCTCCCCCTTTTTGTCATCATTAAAAAGGATGAGATGAAGTTAAGATTGCTTGGGAACGCGGACAAGCTGGAAATCTTCCATAGGCGAACAATGCCTTCCAGCCTTTTAAAGTCTTCCTTCATTTGTACAACCTCCTCACTCTTGGCATTGGCCTGATTATGAATAGAGAGGGCTTGCATCTTATCATTCAATGAACGGGGAAGAAGCTTGACCTTCATTCTTCAAGCTTTGAACTTCGCATCCCAAGGCATAAATCTGACCTTTCATCTCCAAGAGAATATCCATGATTCTGCGAAAATCTGCTCCATTATCGGTCAGTACTTGCTTCGGCTCGATCGATGGAGTAAAAGCAAACGATGGTGGATCAGCATAATCTCGCGAGGTTTGGCGATGAAGCTTCATGACCTTCCTCTGGAAAGTGAGATGCATAAACATCTTAGGTGCTGCGGGCGGCGGCCCGGCTCCTTCACTTGCATTTGGATATGAAGACGTCACTCCTTTCTCGATCTCCCCATGTTTCCATGCCTACAGGTGGAGAAGAGATTTCCTCAGGTTCTCCTTCTTCTCTTCTTTCTTCTTGAGGTCTTTCTTTCTCTGCTTCTTGCTCTGCTTCTCTTTCTTCTTCTTCCTTCTCCTCTGCTTCTCTTTCTTCTTCTTCCTTCTCCTCTGCTTCTTTCGTCTTTTGTTCGATTCTTTTACGTGGAGCAGGACGGCTTAAATTCTTCAAAGCCATTGCGAGAGATGGTGATGTCTTCATCATCATCTTCATCCTCAACGAGGAGAGCTCTTCTTCTCTTTGATGGAGCAGCCATGGGCTCCTTCCCTTTTCTCTTAGTAGAGAGAAGAGAGTTGATGAGATTTGGCGAGTCTTCTCCTTGAATTTCTCCAATTCCTTGCTCGGTTCCTTGAGACGCATTTTGGTCACCATTTTCAGTCCTACCACCATATGATCGCATGATCGAACACAAAAGATTTGCGGAGGCTGAATATTCAGATGTCGAATAACTTCGTAACAAGGCTTGGGTAAGGGAGTTGACCTCTGTCCTTCATCACTGCTCTATACATGTGAAACATAACGGTATGAGGGAGAAAACTTCTTTCCACGAGAGGATGGCATACATCAACTTTGCCTCGAGCTTGAAACATCGGTTTTGGAAGTTGATTTCGGCCGAAGGCAATTAATCACAATCTTGTGAAGCAAGATGTTGAATGCATTCATCCTTGAGTAGGTGATCTTCTCATCCGTTCTCTGTCCTTCACCGGTTCAAGTGTGGCCCGAGCAATGGAAACTTTGATTGGTTGATATTTGCCTCTCTCAACTTCTAACACATACGCCAGCATATTCATATCCACAACATAGTCTTGTTCTTTAACGCTGAAGGAAAATCTATTCGCATCTAAAAAGCTAAGATTTGAATAGAAATATGCAGTCAATTCAGCATAAGCCTCTGTTGAGTCAGAGCAGAACTTTTCAAGTTGAAGATAACTGAACTTTTCCCTCAAGTTCACTTTCACGGCATCCAGAAAATCAAAGTCCACACTCCTAGGGTTTATTACCCCACGCTTTGGCAATTTCGAGTACTGAGATCCTTTTGTTCCTTTGATCTGAACAAATCTCCCATTTTCCTTGAATTTCAGCCGCAATACCCATTTTCGGTTGAAATAGGCTAAACAGATTGTCATCGTCATTCCCATCTACGAGGATTCGGCCCCAATCACGAGGATCACTTGGGATATTCGCAAGGGTTTCCTCGGCCACCCCTTTACGGCGATTCCCAAACTTTCCATTTTCGCGAGAAAGATATATTCGTTCCTATATCCTTTTTCTTTAACAAAATCATCAACATAGTTCAAAGGAGTACGAATTCCTTTTAAGGCACGATATAGCTTGTAAATAAAAAGCGGGCTTTTGAACTCTTACGAGTGCATCCTCGATGATTTCTTCACGATGCTGATTAACAACGCCTTGAGGACTAGATGGTGGAGAATGGCCTGCTGAGAATGTTGTGGGCTCGGTTGCTGATTTGGAGTAACTTCATCTTGAGTAAGATCGAAGTGCGTAGGCCCCTCACTCATTCTCGTGGTCCCCCTTGCGATTCTTGAGGACTTTCGCGAAGATGACATCTTTCTCGGTGTTTGGAAGATTCCTTGCTTGACTTTCCCGAGAAAAGATGACAACTTTTTGAAGATTGAGCGAAGAAGACAAACGGGAATGGAGGATCGATGCTTTCTAGGGTTTTTGAGAGAAAAGTGAATAGAAAAGTGAAGAGAAATCGACAGTGCTCGTTCGGTTAAAAAGAAGGGTAAACGAACCGTCACAAAGGAAATAAAAATATGCCTTTTCAAAATAACTGTCTTTATCCGCAAAAATAGCTATTTCAAAAATAACTTCCCTTTTGAAAATGAATCGATGCAATTTTACGTTAATTAAATATAGCAACAATTTAAACAAGTCGATGATCGTACCTTTTCAAGATAAGATTGGAGAGAGAAAGACTTACGGTCGAAGGTCGAGCCAAGGCGTAGATAAAGTCTTGTAAGCTTTGAGTCGAAAGTCTTTAGACTTTGATATCCTCATACCTCAAAATGTTGAGTCTGGACCGTATAGACTCAAATTGATTTTCTCCAAAGGCTTTGTGAGTATATCAGCCGAGTTGATTCTTTGAGTCAACAAATTGAATTGAAACATCTCCATTTTGAACATGATCTCTAATAAAGTGATGTCGAATCTCTATATGCTTTGCTCTTGAATGGAGAATTGGATTTTGGTGAGGTTGATAGCGCTGGTGTTGTCGCAATTAATCTCCGTGCATGAGTCTTCAATTTCAAAATCTCTTAGCTGTTGTTTTATCCATAGAATTTGCGAACAGCAGCTTCCAAAAGCTACATACTCTGCTTACATTTGTTGAAAGAGACACGGTACTTTGTTTCCTTGAAAACCAAGACAACTTCATTCTGCTTCAAGCAAGCGGCAAGTTCTGAAGTGCTCTTTCTATCAACTCTGCAGCCGGCCAGATCTGCGTCGAATATCCCAGGAAGATTAAAGTCTCCCTTCTTAGGATACCAAAGACCGATGCTTGATGATGAAGCGACGTATTTAATGATGCGTTTCGCAGCACTGAGATGAGATTCTCTAGGATCGATTGAAACCTAGCACGAGATGCAAACACTCAACAAAATATCAGGTCTAGAGGCGGTAAGATAAAGAAGTGATCAATAATGCTCTGTACAGCTTTTGATCAACTTTCTTCCCTTCTTCATCTTTGTCTATCTTTAAAGAACTTGACATCGGTATGTCGGTCTTTTTGCACTTCTCAGTCCAAACCTTTTGACAAGATCATTAACATATTTTTCTTGATAAATAAAAGTTCCTTCCTTCAATTGTTTTACTTGAAGACCAAGAAAGAATGTTAACTCTCCCATCATACTCATTTCAAACTCATCATAGACTTTGAAAATTTCTTGCCTGAGACTTTCATTAGAGGATCCAAAAATAATATCATCCACATATATTTGAACAAGTAAGAAACTTTTGTTTTCCTTCTTGATAAATAAAGTCGTATCTACTTTACCTTTGACAAAACCATTTTGTATTAGGAACTTACTTAATCTGTCGTACCAAGCCCGAGGTGCTTGCTTTAAACCATACAAAGCCTTTTCGGTCTAAAGGCGAGTCTGGCTTCTTTGGGTCTTCAAACCCTGGTGGTTGTTCCACATAAACTTCCTCATGGATAAATCCATTTAGGAAGGCGCTTTTGACGTCCATTTGGAATAACCTGAAATTCTTATAACTCAAGCAAACGCAAGTAATAGTCGAATAGCTTCTAACCTTGCCCTTTGGAGCGTAAGTCTCATCATAGTCTATTCCTTCTTCTTGCGTATATCCCTTGGCCACGAGTCTTGCTTTATTTCGTACGACTTTTCCTTTCTCGTTCATTTTGTTTGAACACCCATTTAGCTCAATAACAGTTTTACCTTTTGGTTTGGATGTCAATTCCCGGACATCATTTATGCTGAAGCTGCGAGCTCTTCTTGCATAGCTTCAATCCAGCTTTCATTAGATAAAGCTTCTTCTATGCTCTTTGGTTCAATTTCAGAAACGAGTGCCACGGCACTAGACTCTTCTCGCCTTTTGGATGCAGTGCGAATTCCTTCATTAATTTCGCCAATTATAAGATCTTTGGGATGACTGGACTTATGCTTCCGGTTACTTGTTGATTTGTCTGGTTGATGATCTCTTTCTTTATTTGGATCTTCACTAACAACTTTGATGCTGGTTTTCAGTGCGAGATGCTTCTTGAGTTGTAGACTTTGGAGGAGTGCGGAGCGAGGTTCGGACTCTTCTTGATGAGTCGACTTGATTCATCTTGCGTTGAGTCTTGAAATTTGACATTCATTGATTCCTCTGGTGACTCTTCTTGTTATAGACTCGAAAGCTTTGCTTGATGTAGAATATCCAAGGAAGATACCTTCATCGATCTTTCTTCAAACTTACCAACTCGATCTTTTGCATTTTCAATATAAAACATTTACAACCAAATACATGAAAGTATGAAACAGTAGGCTTCTTTTCTTTGAATAACTCATAAGGGGTTTTCTGAAGAATAGATCTTAAGAAGACTCTATTGATGATATAGCAAGCTGTTGAAATAGACTTCAGCCCAAAATCGAGAAGAAATTTTACTTTCAATTAAAAGAGTTCTAGCCATTTCTTGAAGAGATCTGTTCTTTCTTTCCACAACTCCATTTTTTGAGGAGTATATGGAGAGGAGAACACATGCTTAAAGCAGATTCATCACAGAATTTTGTAAAATCTTGATTTTCAAATTCACCTCCATGATCTGTTCTTATACTAGAGATAACACATCCTTTTTCATTTTGAACCTTTTTAGCAAATTTTTCAAAATACGAAAAGGTTTCGGACTTACTTGAAAGGAAATATACCCAAGTAAAGCGGGAGTAATCATCAACAATTACTAGGCAATACTTCTTACCCCCAATACTCGAGTTCTGGTTGGTCGAAGAGATCCATATGCAGCAAGCTGTAGTACATGATTAGTAGAGACATAATTTATTGGCTTAAAAAGAATTTCTTACCTGCTTTCCCAGAATACATGGAGTGCATGAATCAGTCTTTTGGTATGGCAATTTGGGTAGACCTCGAACAAGCTGCTTTGATGAGATTTTGGCTAATTGCTTCATGTTGACATGACCAAGCTTTTGTGCCATAAGCTTGCTTCGTCTTGAATTGAGATAAGGCATTGCGATTCATTTGGTTTCACATCCAGAAGATAGATATTTCCATGTCTTCGACCCATGAAAGGCGAGTAGAGTCTTTGCGATTCAGAACATGTTCCTTCTTGAAAGAAGATCTTGAAACCAGTATCACACAATTGACTAATGCTGAGAAGATTGTAATTGAGTCCTTCCACTAAGGAAACATTACTTATTGTGAGAGTACCAATTTTCACGGTTCCAAATCCCACAATACTTCCTTTGATGTTTCCTCCAAATGAAACTTTTCCACCATTTACTTGAGCAAGCTTTATAAAACAATTTGAGTCTCTTGTCATGTGTCTTGAGCATCCGCTGTCAAGATACCACTTTACTGTTTCTTGACGGAGACATGCATTTAAAATAAAGTCTCAAGCTTTCTTTGGTACCCAAATTTTCTTGGGTCCTTTGGTGTTAGTAAGATAAACAGTATTAGCCCATACTTTCTTAACGGGTTTCCATACCATAGGACACTCTTTTTCAAAGTGATCCGTTTGTTGCACTTAGAACATGCGAGAGCATTTCTCCTACGGGTTTTACAAAAACTTTCTTGAAGTGATTTTTGTAAACCTCACTTTCAACCTTTTCTTAATTCTTTCTTTTACTTTAGGAAAATCAATCAAGGGAATTGATTCTTGTCATACCTAGACCAGACTTATTGAAGTAAGGTCTTTGTGCTGAAAAGAATTTTCTCAAGTTTTCAGACCCTATAGAAAATTTCTTTGATATATTTGATAAGTCTGTTTTTAAAAAAGCATTTTCTTTTAAAAGATTTTCTTCATTTTCTTTAAGATTGGAAACGAGACAAGTCTAGACTTTTAACTCTTTCTGCTAAAACATTTTCTTTTGTTTTAGAGCTGAGTTTTCTTTTTTTCAGTTTGGAAATTCTTTTGAGAGAAGTCTTAAGACTAAAGCATAGTTCATCAATATATTTAGAAACTTTGACAGGAATTTTAAAATTACTTGCCTCAAATTCACTGTCGAGTCGATCGAGTCGATCAGTCGAGTCGATTGTGCCATCGGACATAGATTGGCATATTCATTATCACTTTCTTCACACTCGGTATCACTCCAGGTTTCAGCTTTGAGAGCTTTTCGAAATTTTTCAGCTTTTCCTTTCTTCTTCTTGAGAGAAGAGGACGGTTGGGTCGATGTGTCCCTTTTCTTGCATTCAAAGAAGACTACATCTTTATTTGGTTCCTCATCATCAACGAGACTTGGTCTGCTGTCTTTGAAAGCTTTGTTTCTTTGAGTTGAACCTTCTTCCTTTTCTATTTAGTTTTCTGAATCTTCTTATCATGAGAGCAAGCTCCTCATCGTCCATATCATCTTCAGAATCTGTATCATCAGAATCATCATTTGATTTTAATGCAATGGATTTCTTACCTTTTGGATCTTCATCTTCATTGATCCTTTCCACTTCATAGGACTGAAGAGTTCCAATCAGCTCGTCAACGAGATAGTGGCATAATTCTCTGCGTCTCTCTTATCGAAGTCTTTATGTGATTCCAATCCTGGAGAGTCCACGTAGTAGCTTGTTTACCTTCATGGGATCAGAAGTTGGTTGACCTTGATTTTCAAGACCATTCACAATATCGTAAAACGACTAAACATGTAAGATATTGATTCTCCTGGTTTCATTACGAAGGCTTAGTATTGACCGAGAGAAGAATGTTGATTCTTGTTTCCTTCACTCGATCTGTTCCTTCATAGGTGATATGCAATATGTCCCAAACTTCTTTTGCTGTACCACAAGAAGATATTCTATTATATTCAGTTGGTGATAAAGCACAATATAAGGAGTAAATTGCTTTTGCATCGAGTGTTTGTCTCTTGATTATTTCTTCTGAGACATTCCGCTGGTTTCTTGGTTTCTTTTCCTCTTTCGAGAGGCGTGCGGTGGTAGGAGTAATTCCTTTTCTACAACGTCCCATTCCAAGGATCCTTTGATCGTAGGAAAGCTTTCATCTTGTTCTTCCGGATGTTGTAATCCTTTCCATCAAAGTAGGGTGGTGCAGTATTGCTTTGCCCTTCCATCAGCCACTGGTGCTAGCATACTAGCCATGGATCTTTTACTATGAAGTAAAACACTTCAAATAAAGTAAGTACACGAGGCTCGATACCAATTGATATTGCTAGTATAAACACCTAGAGGGGGTGAATAGGCGCACAAACAATTTGTCCCAAATACGGAAGCAATTCTTAACAAATTGAAATACGATCGAGGTAGAGAGAGAAATTTGAACACGGGATTTATAGTGGTTCGGCTTATTCCAAGCCTACGTCCACTCTTCCATGACAGCCCACCGGCTGGATTTCACTATGATCAAAAGAGAAGTTACAGCACAGCTTTGCCTTGATTCCACAGTGTAGATGTTCTACCACACCTCCTCAAGGTCTCTCACAAATATAGACTCTCTTTTGTATACAAGTATTCGCTCAAAGGATTTATCTAAACAAATAGGAGCTTCAGACTTTGGAATTCTTCTATCGCGCACACCTCGAACAACTAAGAACGTCTTCCTTATATACTCCTTTATGCCATCATACCCGTTGGCACTTACCAAAGGAATTCCTCCAATCTACCCGTTGGACGGAATCAATTAGGAAGATTGTTCGAGCTATTAAAGGAACGTGTTGATAGCCCATCAATCTGTTCGCCCATACAATCGGGATCTCGGTTTCCATAAGTAGAACCTTCCAATAATATTTAGACAATCATCGAATCTTCAGTCATTGAATCAAACTTGATCAATCAAAGGATTACGATACGTCTTCTCCAGCCACGAGATCTTCTCCGGATGATAAGGTTAAATCTGAACAAAACATCCAGTTACGGATAACCTTTCTTCAACGGATTAGAGGCTGTCAATGAGGATAGACTTTGAGTCTTGAGTCGGCTGTCAGGAAGTCTTGAGACTTTAACTAACGAGTCTGCGAGACCTTCGGACTAGATTGATGGAAACGTTTTGTCAACTTCAAAACTCTTCACGAGGATTTCTCCAACAA
>CM024719.1:60095035-60189036 GCA_014182545.1 Eucalyptus globulus
TTAAGAAACACTTTTACATATCTTCTTTTAGGCGGAATTTAGTTTCTGTGTCTTGTTTGGACATGTGTGGATACTCTTTTTGAAATAAAGAGTAATACTATTTCCATGTTTTTATGATTCAAATAAGATTGGATGTTGCAATTTATTTGATTGATTATATCGATTGAGCTTATCTCCCAACGACATATACGTTGCTTATTCCGCTGAAAATGTTGTTTCCAAAAGACCTCTACATAAGGAACAATCTTATGCATTGTGGCATAAACGTCTTAGTCACATCTCTAAAGATAGAGTAGAATGGCTTATAAAGATATTAAAGATGATCAAAAGACTTGCGTAAACTGTTGTAGAGGTAAGATGACTAAGATAAAAAAGAAATCTGCTGTACGAAGTTTAGACTTGTTGGAGGTTATTTACACTGATATTAGTGGACCATACACGGCTACTTTGTGCAGAAATTTTTATTTCATCACATTTATTGACGACTATTCCTGATATGGATACTTATACTTGATTAAAGAAAAGTCCGAGTCTCTTGATAAATTCAAGATTTTTCAGACTAAAGTGGAGAAACAGTTGAGAAAATTTATAAAGATTGTCAGATCTAATCGTGGTGGTGAGTATTTTGGTAGGCATGGTGATGCTGGACAACTTAAATGGCGGTTTGCTAAATACTTAGAGGATTCTAGGATAATAGATCAGTTTACTATGTCCGGAAGTCCTGAACAAAATGGTGTAACTGAAAGGCGGAATCGTACTCTTATGGACATGATGAGAAGTATGATTAGTAGGACCAATTTACCTAATTTTCTGTGGGGAGAAGCTTTGAAAACAGCTTTTTATATTCAAAATCGCGTTCCTACTAAAGCGGTTACATTGACTCCTTTTGAGTTGTGGACTGGATGTAAACCTAGCTTGAATCATCTTAAAGTTTGGGGATGTTCAACAGAAGTGAAGTTATATAATCCAACATTGAGTAAGCTGGATTCCAAAACTACTCGGTGTTACTTCGTGTCTTACCCAGATCATTCAAAGGGGTATCGGTTTTATAACCCTAATGGAGGTACAAGAATTGTGGAATCTCAAACTGCAAAATTTCTGGAATTTGATGTAGCTAAAAAGGGTAGCTGTTCACAAGCTATCGAAGATGATAGTTTGGTGGGGATTACTGGATCCCTGTCTCATCCTGTGCAGACAATTATGGAGCCTCTTATGCCACAAACTGAGCCTGTTGTGGCTCAAGATCCTATTGTTGAGACAATTCTTGATGAATCAAGCCCCTAAAATTCAGTATGAGGTTGAAGTACCTCCACTCAGAAGATCAACTAGAGAAAGACGTTAAGCTATATCACCAGACTATCTAGTCTACCTGGGAGAGCATGATTATGATATAGGCTGTGCTGTTGATCCCGTGACTTATACTGATGCCATCTCATGTCCTCATTCAGATTTGTGGTTAGATGCGATGAAAGATGATATGCAATCTATGAAACACAATGGTGTTTGGGAGCTTGTTGAATTATCTGGAGGTTATAAACCTATTGGCTGCAAATGGGTATTCAAGACTAAAAGGGATTCCAAAGGAAATATTGAAAAGTTTAAAGCCAAACTGGTAGCTAAGGGTTTTATTCAAAGAGAATGAATAGATTATGAAGCAACATTTTCTCTAGTTTCTTATAAAGATTCCTTTAGAGTGATCTTGGCATTGGTAGCTTATTATTTTTTTTTTTTGGTAAAGGTAATAAATATATAGATAAAGTTAAGGCAATATACAAAAGATCGGCACCAAAAACCTACACTCAATCCTCAAAAGGAGAGAAAGTGTAGGGGAGCCAATGTAAGAGGCCACATAGGCAAACAAGGAAGCCACAAGGGCACAGCAACAAAACAATCAAGCGGGAAAGAGATAACAACAAGGCTGACCAACCCTCAGCCCCTAAGGAAGCGGCTAAGAACGGAGAGCCAAGAAAGATAGGAGCAACTCGTGCAAAGCAGCGACTAAGGAGCACTAGTCAGCCGAGAGAACACCGTAGGGTCAAACCCCCAACCACGCTGAAGCCTCTTATTCCTCGGGGTAGGAGGAACATCTTTGAATGTTATAGCTTTATCCCTCACAACCTTAATAAGGTGATTTTTTAGAGCCGAGACCACTAAGGATTCGCCCTGAAATATAATCGCATTCCTCTTTTTCCAAATAAGGTGACACATAGCTCCAAACGAGAACCGCGCAATGCAATGGAAGAAGTTTATATGGTGTAGCTTAAAGGTTTTGTAGCAGATGACTCAGGTAAGCTTGTTTGTAGATTGAAAAAGTCTATATGGCCTTAAGCAATCTTCTAGACAGTGGTATTTCAAGTTTTATAGTGTTGTTACTTTATTCGGATTTATTGAGAACAAAGTAGATCAGTGTATATACACCAAGGTCAGTGGGAGGAAATATATTTTTCTCATACTTTATGTAGATGATATCTTGTTTGCTAGTAGTGACATTGGTTTATTATATGAAACGAAGCGGATGTTATCGAAAATTTTTAATATGAAAGACCTTGGTGAGACGTCTTTTGTTCTTGGCATTGAGATCCATAGGGATCGCTCACGCCGTTCATTGGGTTTATTTCAGAAGGCATATATTGATCGCGTTTTAGAAAGATTCAATATGCAGGATTGCAAACTAGGAATTGCTCCTGTTGTTAAGGGTGATAAATTGAGTCTTTCACAATGCCCTACTTCAGATTTTGAGAAAGCTCAAATGAAAGATGTACCTTATGCTAATGTGCTTGGAAGCATCATGTATGCTCAAGTTTGCACTAGGCCAGATATTGCTTTTGCAACAACGCTTCTAGGCAGATATCAGTCTAATCTAGGATAGATTATTGGGTTGCTGCCAAGAATGTTTTAAGGTACTTAAAAAGAACAAAAGATTATATGCTGATGTATAGACATGTTCCAGACTTGCAACTAGCAGGCTATTCAAATGCAGATTTTGCTGGTTGTCAAGATGATAAGAAGTCAACGACATGATACATATTTATGTTGGCAAGAGGTGCAGTATCATGGAAGAGCGAAAAATAGAAATCCATATCTTCTTCTACCATGCAAGCGGAGTTTGTAGCATGTTTTTCAATTGCTACTCAAGCTATTTGGCTCCGAAACCTCATTAGGGAGTTATCAGTTTTTGATTTTGTGGATAGACCCATACAGCTATATTGTGACAATAACTATGCAGTTTTGTTTATTAATAACAATAGAAGTCTCAAGGGGTTTAAACACATGGATGTCAAGTTTTTGACTATAAAGGAATTAGTGCAGAATGGTGACGTTGCGGTAGATTATATTCCTACAGATGATATGATTATAGATCCACTAACTAAAGGTTTACGCCCGTGTGTTTTTGATCGACATGTCATTAGTATGGGCCCAGGAGTATCTTGGGATGCTGTTATTTAGTGGGAGCTGTGTTTTATTTTTCCTTGAATAAAGTTTACATCTGTTTTGTTACAATTTAGTAACACTTTGATATATATGTCAACTTTTGCATTCAATAAAATATTTTTGAATGGATTGTTATTATGTTGAATATATATATATTGTTGAAAGTCTCAAAGGTATTGCTTAAACCTTGAGTGAAGGCTAAGGGCATCCGGTTATTAGCCTTGTTCATATGTCTTGTGATACATAAAGAAATGTTAACCATAAGGACAAGACATATGTCGGTTCATTGAAATCATAAAGCATTCTCTAGTGGCACAAGTTTTTGTGACGCCTAAAGTTAAGAGAATGGTAACTGACAAATGGGATCTCTCTATGAGAGATGTTATCCATTTGCCACACTACCATATTGAATCCATATCAATAAAGTTGAGAACATTTGTGACTATGGAAGGCTCTGTGTGTATACATGCAGTTATCGCCATGATTCGGTGTTTAAGACTTTATGGGATAGGATTGACTATTAAGAATATCTACGGACCAATGTGCACATACGGTATGATTTCAATTAATATAGTCCAAGTGGGAGAATGTAAGAGTTTTTCTAATTATGGATTACATTAATTGATATTGTAATTTACCGTTTAATGTTTACTGTTTTACGAGATTTGGTCTAAGGTGAGATAGAAGGTTTCTTAATTAGTCTAATATGGGTTGGCTAGTGTGGGCCGAGTTGAGCCTGGCCCGTAATGAGAGGGATTGGCTGGAAACTCGGCCCACACTAGCCAACCCATATTAGACTAATTAAGAAACCTTCTATCTCACCTTAGACCAAACCTCGTAAAACGGTAAACGCAATGGTAATTACAATATCAATTAATATAGTCCATAATTAGAAAAACTCTTACATTCTCCCACTTGGACTATATTAATTGAAATCGTACTGTATGTGCGCACATTGGTCCAGAGATAATTCTTAATAATCAATCCTATCTCATAAAATCTTAAACGCCGAATCATGGCGGTAACTGCATGTATACACAAAGAGCCCTCTATGGTCACAAATGTTCTCAACTTTATTGATATTGATTCAATATGGTAGTGTGGCAAATGGATAATATCTCTCGTAGAGAGATCCCATTTGTCAGTCACCATTCTCTTAACTTTAGGAGTCACAAAAACTTTTTAAACTCTATAAATAGTGCTCAAGTCTCTCATCTAACCCTAATTCTCACATGTATCCTCACCTAAGGGGCGTTTACCTAACGCTACACGTGAGGGGGCCGCCTCATTGAGCCAGTGATATGGAGGGCAATAGAGTATAAGGACTTGCGCGTGGAACATTGTGTTTCCGCTTCCGCTTCAAGAACAATGGATTCCAAAATAGGTGCGCTAATCTTTCTACTCAATTATGCATGTTCTTGTTCTAGTTATGGAGATCTTGGTATTACGCAATTTGCGTCTAACAATTAGATGGAACCAACAAGTGTTGACTTAGATGGCGACAAAATTTGCTCATTTTCTTGCGGTCTTGATTTCAAGCGTAATTGCGCGAGCACTCCAAAAAGTAAAAATCCTAAATGTACAAGATCGATACGGAGGAGTGCACTCTTAAGATTGATGGAGAGGTGGACCTGACTTGGGAGATGGAATATTTAGGATCTGTATAGCTGGTTTTATATGAAATTCGAGGATGTGTAGTGAATTTTGTCCACTCTGTGCAAAATGGACCATTTGGACCAAATTGACTAGTTAGGTTTGACTCTTGAAAATATTGGTCCGATTTCCGATTTCTAAAAGTGGAACCAATGTCTCTGTGATCCAAAAGATTTGGATCACAAATAAAGGGGGAACTTAGCATACATGCCCTAACCAATCTTTCATTATATAACTCCATCCATCACCATTGACTAGGACAATTGAATGAATTTTCAAATTAGAGTTACATTACACGTTCTCCATTAATAAAGAAAATTTCTTGCAAATAGTATTTCGATTGGCATGTCATAAACTTGGATATTGCGCATACTTATTTTTAGTTAAATTTTAATGTAGGTGATGTTCATATTTATAATCAATCTATATATAGGTTTAAATCATAGATATTCGTTAGGGTGGCATCCATCGAAAGCTTGTAAGCAGTAGAGTCCAAAACCATACCAAATAGAAAGATGGCCGGACACTGAACAAGGATCATCTCCCTTAGCTCCATGAATTCCCAACTTCCCAAGGTGACCAAGAAATTACTATTTGACAACCATATTTGCTTCAAAATCAAAACATCCTCCTCTCTCTCATGGCCACCGTTACTTCGGAGCTGATGACAAAACCAGACTATCCGATCGACCTCATGTTTGATCTTGATGAAGCTCTAACTCCGGTGAATCATCAATGCTTTTGCCATCGGAAGGCGAGGTCGGAAGTGGCAGTCCCGGTGATGGAAATCGTTTGTGGGATCACGGTGGCGACGGCTGGTGCTTGTGCGGTGTGCATGGAAGGCTTCGGCGATCCCGAGAGCGGCGGGGAGGCCAAGCAGGTGCTCTGCTGTGGCCATGTCTACCATTCGACTTGCATAGCGACTTGGCTCTCTCTCTACAGCTCTTGTCCTCTATGTAGGTGTAAAATCCCCCAAGAACCAACACCAAAAGTGAGTTCAATTAGCAAAGCTAGCTAATTGATTACCCTCTTTTACCATCGGTTAATTGATTTAGACAAGAGATTGAGATGGAAATATATGCCACGGGACGGATGCAATGACGTCTATTGTTCCTCCCATTAAGGTCGAAAATCGCAATGGCATTCTTTTATCGGCTCATTTCATTGTTGTTTGTATTTTATAATGTAGAACATTGATGAAAGTGTAGGAATTCATGCTGCTTTTGTGCTTTGGATGAGCATGCAAGCAATTCATATGATTCATGGAGTATAATTGATGTAGTTCATTGAGTTGGTATTATTTGAATATCTCCTCATTTGAGACACAAGCCCCTGCTAACCCGCAGATAAACCTGTCCAAATGGGTCATAAGCCTATTTCTTAACTGATAATTGATTGGTTGAATTGTCATATAAATCAATCATATATTAGTAAATGTGTTATAAATTAGTTTAAAATAATATTGATATTAGATGGGTTCTTGACTTATTTAGACTCAGTACATTTCTATGACTTTTCTCCACTTTCTGTCACCCTTTATTCAATTTCGTGCTCGCTCGCTTTGTGCTCTTATCCCATTTTGGATTTAAGTTTTTTTTTTAAAATTAGTTTAAGTGTTTTGGTAATAAAAATCGAATTGAGTAAAGATCAATAGATTTATATTATAAAAAAATGCATCAATTTGAATTATGCCATTTTTGACAAATCTCAAAATCCGACCTAACCTGATTCCACCTATCCATTCAATGGTTCCACCCACGAGCACACATGGAGATGTGCTTTTCGGATTTTGATGGCGCACTGAGATCGATAAAGCACGGTGTTCAAAATGTCAAAACGGTCAACTTCACTGATTCGACAAATGCCTCTGAGAAACTCCACATACTAATTTGCTGACACCACATAAGATAGTAGACGAAAAAATGCTTTGAAATTTATAGAAAGCATTAAAATGCGCGACGAGGAAGTCACGTGACTTGTTGTCAAAACGATAATGTCGCGCCAAATATCCTTGCTGTCTTTTTTGAGTCATAGACGCCGTCGTTTTCTTCGTCTTTTCAACCCTCCCCAGCTCCCTCCATCACCTACCAGCAACTCAGTCAGAGTCCCGTCCTTCTTCGATCATCGTCAGTCGTCGTCATCATCGCTACGAAATCAGACGGGTGAACGGACGGCGATCTCAGCAAGCGAGCAACAACCTGCCAGGCGGAGCGGCGTCGGCGAGCATGGACGGCGCGAACGCCGTCGAAGCCGCCGGAGTTCCGACTTCGGCTCTCCACCGCATCGATCTCTCGAGTTCCGATATCCGACAGTCGGTGTCCCTGCTCAAACAGGTCTTCGATTTTCTCGAGTTTTTCTGATATTCCAATTCGATTTCCGGTGCCGAAACCGAGGAAGCTAAGGTTTTTTGATTCGTGACGACGCTGACGGATGAATCCGATCCGTTGGCCTCAGGCGTGCTTGGATTCTGGCTTTTCTACGTGATCAATCACGGAATCGGCCAGGATTTGATGGAGGAGGTCTTCGCCCAGAGCAGGCGGTTCTTCGGCTTGCCTTTGAGTGAGAAGATGAAGCTGTTGAGGAACGAGAAGCACCGTGGCTATACTCCTCTGTTCGATGAGGTCCTCGATACTGCGAATCAGATTCAGGGTTTGTGTCTGACGAATTCATTTGCTCCGTTTTTCGGTGTCAGATTACTGAAGGTCTTTTTCTGCTTAAAGCTGATTTAGATGAATAGCTGTTGATTCTGATAGCCTCCTGTAATCAGCTGGTGGCTGGTGGTTGAGTAGCAACTCTTAGAAAAGGAAGATGCAATTAGTTAGTTATTATTCCTGGTTGTAATTATATTCTGGGAGGAGTGAGGATACTTCATCAGAGCCGACACAGAAATAGGAGCGAGTTGTTTGAAGTGCTAACACGAAACCATGAGCAATACAACAAGGATTTAAATGAAACTTGTTAGTATTTATATGGTTACCATTTTTTGAAGATCGGTCGAGTAATGATTGCATTGACATTATATAGGAGATTATAAGGAGGGATACTATATAGGAACGGAAGTCCCAAAGGATGATACTGATGCGCAGAAGCCTCATTTTGGACCAAATCTCTGGCCTTCTGAGGGTAACCAGTTGCTTAATATGATATCTATGCAACTTCAAATTGTTGCTGGTGATATGTACTTATTTTGGTTTCATTGTTGTGTTTTCACTAGAGATATTGCCAAGATGGAGGCAGACAATGGAGATATTTCATAGTCAGGCATTGTGAGTTTTTGCTATAGATGATAAAGAGCTATGGACATTAAATTTTATTGTGAGTTGCAAGATGCAAAAGATTATTCCATGAGTAAAAGATAATACGGAGATGTTCTGTTTCTCTTACGGGAAATTTGGGGCTTTTCCAGTACCCCAATAGTCACCATTTTCCCCTTCCACTTGCATCAAATTGTGCCGAGTTCTTTTAATGCCCAAGGGGGGTTAAATTCCCCGACAGCCAAACTGCTTATGCTATCTTGGGCTCTTATCCTATGTTGGCCAAAGTGTAAATCTCTTCAAGTTATTTGTAACTGCTGATTTAACAATTTCTAGGAAACTCTGCTGCAATTTGAATAAAATAATTTTGGCTGTTGAGATTTACTATTAATCACACTAACCAAGAACCTCAACTCAAGTGTCTACGTCTTATATTGGTAGTAGGGCTGATATTGTAGTCACAATTTTCATTGCATAGGATCTCTCAAACAGTTGACTTTTGGATCCGGTTATATCTCAAGAGTAATGCCTAGATGATCTATGTGGCAAGATCAAGCGCAATCTGTTGATATAAAAAGTGATGGTAGTTAATCTTGGTAATTTTTTGATTTGTAAATATGCTCATCAGAAATGTGGCGAAAGTAGTTGCAAGGATCATTGCTCTAGCACTTGATCTGGAGGCTGATTTTTTTGACAAGCCAGAAATACTTGGCAAGCCTATTCCGATCTTGCGCTTGTTGCACTATGAAGGTAGATTTTACTTCAGTGAACTACAAGATAAGACTGACTATTCTTTCTTCTCATCCAGTTGATATTCCTTTAGGTCTAATCTCTGATCCTTCTAAAGGGATATATGGAGCTGGGGCACATTCGGATTTTGGGTTTCTTACCTTGTTGGCAACAGATGATGTGCCAGGTCTCCAAGTATGAAATATTCTCCTATAAAACTGTTGGTGCAGACTCTATGCATGGTTATAATGCAGGAAACTTTTTAAACTTATTCAGATTTGCAAGAACAAGGATGCTAAACCTCAGGCATGGGAATATGTGCAACCTTTGAAAGGGTAAAGCCCAACAGAACTTGAGAGGAAGATGTTCGAGATCTCATATTTAAACTAACTTGAACACTTTTGGTGGAAGCCATCGTGTTAGGATTTACATTCTAGTGATTTGTGAATTACAAATTTAACTTGGACTAACTTTGATTTAATCTTGTACTTTTTTGATTTATTGGAGCATGTACATGATAACATTTTCCCCTTATACGCATGATTGGAAGATTACTTCATGCTGGTGTTGAGTGGAATACTACCCCCGGACTAGTCACAACTTTCTGACAAACATCTTTGTTTGTCTGACCCTGATCTGCTACTATAGTTCTTGTTCGTACAAAGGCAATGATATGCGAGTTTAGAGAGAAAGTATTATTGTCAGATGGGTGATAAAAATTGGTTCCAACTTAGAAATTTAGAGAGGTGCCCTCATCCACTTCTCCTTTCATATCTGCGATTTGCATCTGTATAGGTATTCATCATAGCTTTGATAGTTCAATCCTTTTGATGATGACCCTCCCTCCCTCCCCCTCTCTCTCTCTCTCTCTCTCTCAAACACCGTTGCACACACTCACATGATGGTTTTCCACCATTCTTTCTTGGTTAATCATGTGCTGGTCCAATTATTAGAACATGTCTTACGACATATGTCCAGTTGCAAGAAGTTTGAGAGGGAAAAATTTGGAAGAGAACATGTCATTGCTCAAGCATGTTTTTTATTCCGCATAACTTTTTGACAGAACATAACAATCTCACAACAGTCCTGAAAACTAACATTCTTTCCATGGCTATTTGGTACAGAGCGTTCATAGTGAATCTTGGTGATATGCTAGAACGATGGAGCAATTGTATTTTCAGGTAATATGCTTTAATAGAAGTCTATTCAAATAAATTGGCATGGGGAAAGCTTGAATATGAAGGTTGGAGAGCAAGCTACTGTAGATTGGTAACCAGTCCCAAACTCTACCAGAATTTCTTCAGTTGTACCCTCTTGGCTCTTGTTGATATTAGTAGCCCATTAGTAGTGCAAGAGCATCTACTCTTGACATTGCCTAATTACTGGCTGAGTTGCCTCGGGAAAAAAGTCCAAGTTAAACACAGTTGTTGAAATGGAATGCTATGTTGATGACCTGCATTACTTTCTACACAGAGTCCACTTTATGAATGATAAACCATAAAAGAATTATCCTAGTGTTTTTGTTATTATTGCACTTATCGGTCAATTTTTCAATACTAATCTTTGTATGTGTTCTGCGATTGCTGACCACAGATAAGGCTTAACATGCACGGTTGTCATGCTTGAGAATGTGTTTAGTGATATACGAAATGAGCTCTATAGGTGTCCTGCAGTATCCATGTGCTTCATATTCGCCTGGAGTTCGCTCCCAGAAATATAGCCATCCCTACCCCCTCACGTCAATCCATAATTAGCAAGTTCATTCTCTATTCTTTTTTTAAGAATTTGACTTGCTGCTTTTTTGCTTCTTTTTGTCAAATTTATACTAATATATATATATTTTGGCTTTTGCAATCAGGTCCACGCTCCATCGAGTTATAGGGAATGGTCAAGAACGGTATTCTGTATGGCCCACTCTCTCTCTCTCATGTCATCTTTTGGAAAATTTGGCAAAAGCCATTAAGAGAATTTTGAAGCTTTGTCAAGTCTGTTGAAAAAAGCCCGATTGGTTGGGTAATAGGAAGAGTAGAGTATAATTGAAGCCAATCTAGGATAGTTGTAGGATGATTAAAAGTAGTCCTAGGTTTGAGATCACGTTCTAGTGGCAAGTCAGTTGAGCATGTGATTAAACTCTTAGGAAATTCCTCTCAACTCGAGACTATCTTCAGGAATAATGCACATTTATTTCTGCAAAAAAAGTCTAATTTCGACCATTACCTTCTCTTTTCTTGATGAGTTTTTTTTGCGAAAATCTCTGTTAAAAGTCCTATTTATGCTCATGTTCTCACGGAATGCAGATTGCTTTCTTCCTGGAGCCTAACCATGAGTGTCTCGTCGAGTGCTTGCCTACATGTATGTCAGAGGAACATCCTCCCAAGTAAGCTGTCTTGCGTAAATTAGTTTCTTTCCTATATATCATCAAGATGTTGTCAAATCTCGGCCCTAAGATCTAGTTCTTCTCCTCCTTGATTCAAATGACAGACTTTATGCGTTTTGTTTGAGTGTCGATGCTCTGCTTTGTACGTGATTGTCGAAGTGGATATTGCATTACCAAGGATCATCCAAACTCATATGCTTGGACTTTTTGTTTATGTCAGGAGGACTACATCTAAGTTTTAACTCCATTTTCATGAAGAAAAATGTTTATACGGAAACTAGGCATTGACCTGTCCCTGATTTGATCAATTGATACGATTGATTGTATGCTCGCATTGTGTTCGAACCATTTCGCATGGGGATCTTGGTGTGGTATTATCATAGCTAGTCCAGTAATTAACTTCTTTTTTTTTTTTCGATCGAGACTCCAATAGTTGTCAGATATGGTGCAGATTAGCAAATTTACACCACCAGCATCGGATCCTAAACTAAATTTCTTTAAAATTGATTCACGTGCAGGTTTCCTCCCATCTTATGTCAGACCTACTTGGCCCAAAGATACGGCGATACTCATGCTGATTTAGATGTATACAGAAAGGAAGAAGTTTAGAGTCTGCCTGTGAGGAGCTGGAGCCTGTCAACCAGCACTTGCCCGAAGTAGGGGGTTATACATTGAGAGCTCGTAAAGAAGTGCATGATGAGCTTAGAGAAGAGCATCGAATGGGGGTACACGCGTGTACATACATATGCATACACAACTAATAATCTGCTTATGTTTATGCATGGAAGTAATAGTTCAGCGGCTTCAGCCTTACTTTGGTCTTCTTGCCTCCATGATTCGGCTCCTAAATTAGCAGTTTGTACATGCAACTCTTTAAGAAAGGAAATGAAATGGCGACGCCATGCATATTTCTTGGCGCCGACTTTCCTGTGATTCAACGGACGGACAGTTTCTTTTTTACGATAGTTTCAGCGGATTGGACCGTACATGCAACTTTTGGCATATTTAGCAAGATTTTTTGGATGAGGTAGGCGTGTCGCTAAGCCTACGAAGGATTGAAAATATGACGGGCTAAGGCGAGGAGAGAGCAAGTATGTCCGTGGGTGGGACTAGGAGGAGCATTAGCAAGGGCACAAACTGAGATCGTAAGCCGCTTTAGCTACTACGCTGGCCGCTACTTTCTAAGAAATCTTTCTGATCTTTCTCAAGGGTGGATTAGGTCAGTCCCTTCTCGAAGTCCTCCTGTGACGCTTGACTAGCTGACGCTTCCGCTACGTAAAAACAGAGAAACAAGCACTGCAAACAGAACTTCCGACAAGAACCTGGCTATCTCTTTAGCTCTTTGTTCTCAATGTATGTGGAAAATCTCCCAAGACAGTGAGATAGTTAAATTAGCAGCTTTCTTGTATCTTAAGCAGTTAATTGATTAGGCAAGAGATTGAAATGGAAATATGCAGTGGAAACAGATGCTATGACATTCATTGTTCCGCCCATTACGTTCAAAATTTTGACAATCTTGTATCTAGGGATGATTGGTTGTTGAGTGGGTTGATTCTCGACTTGAAATTAGATATCCACCTCGTGATTCTAGGTTTTGACTTTTCGAGACTGGGAATTGAATCGGTCATTTTTGGAATTGTTGCTTCCTGATTTTGCTGGTTTCAGTTCTATTTGGGAATTACTCCTCTTTTTTGTGTTAAAAATCAAATTCTTATAATAAAATGTAAGAGTTGCACTTTTTCACTTAGTAACATATTTGATGAAATAATTATGTTATTGTTTATTCACAATGGAGACCATGATTCATTTCTTAGTTCAACTTGAAAACCGAAGTGGTGGAACCTATTTAACTAGCGGTTCCAGCCTTAAAATTGGGAACTGAGCTAGTTCTAGATTGGTTCTAAGTTCATGGGACTGAGAACTATATCAATTCTCCCTAAAATTGGCCTTAAATTGATCGGTTTAGATCAATTCAATCCGATTCTTGGATTGAATCAGTCTTGGTGCTTACCCCTACTTGCATTGGCTCACTCTACTATTGTTTGCATCATGTAATGTAGAGCATTAGTTAAAGTATAGGAACTCATGTGGTTTTTGTACTTTTGACGGGCATGCAAGTAAATTCATATGATTTGTGGAATGCGATTGATATGGTTCATGGAGTTCATATCGTTCAAAAGTCTCTTCATTTGAGATGAGGCATTAGTCCGAGGAGTATAGGAAATGGAATAGCTCTCCAAGAATTTATGATTTTCTTAGTCATTCAAAAATGAAATGTCATAAGAGTAAATAAAAAAGAACAATCATGCGTATAAATATGATTATTATTTAGGTTTTTCGAATTTTAGGAGCCGTTTGCTTTGTAAAAATCGAACAAATTCAAAAATATTTTTTTAAAAAATGATTGATTATATCGAATTGAATAATCGGTCACCAAAAATGCTTTAAAATTTGTAAAAAGCATTAAGACAGGGGAACGAAGACGTCACTGATGGCCGCACCGAATATCTTTGCTGATTCTTTATTCTTCCCCCGCTGTCGTTTTTCCGCTTCTTTTCTCAGCCCCGTGTCCTCCATCACCTGCAACTCAAACTCCCGTCCGACCTCGATCGTCGTCGGTCGTCATCATCACCGTGAAATCAGTCAGGCGAACGGGACGGCGAGCATGGATGACGCGAACGCCGTCGACGTCGCCGGAGTTCCGTCTTCCGCTCTCGACCTCATCGACCTCTCGAGCGCCGATAACCGACGGTCGGTGTCCCTGCTCAGACAGGTCTTCGATTTTCCCGCCCTTTTCCGCTATTTTCAGTTCGATTTCCGGTACGCGAAACCGAGGAAACCGAGGTTTTTCGAGTTGAGAGGGACGCTGACGGATGAATCCAATCCGTTGGCCTCAGGCGTGCCTGGATTCCGGCTTTTTCTACGTGATCAATCATGGAGTCAGCCAGGACTTGATGGAGGAGGTGTTCGTCCAGAGCAGGCGGTTCTTCGGTCTGCCTTTGAGCGAGAAGATGAAGCTGCTGAGGAATGGGAAGCACCGAGGCTACAATCCTCTGTTCGATCAGGTCCTCCACCCTGCAAATCAGATAAACGGTTTGTGTCTGAAGATTTTGCTGCTTAAAATGGACATAGATGAATAGCTGGTGATTTTGATAGCTTCTTGGAATCGGGTGGTGGTTGAGTAGCAGGTCCTAGAAAACGAAGATGAATTAGTTATTATTCCTAATTTTGGTTGTATTCTTGGAGAGAACTGACACGGAAGTAGGAGCTAGTTGTTCGAAGTGCTAAGCTCTAAGACAAAGATTTGGCTGAAACTTGTTATTACCTATCTGCTTATCATCTTCTGAAGATTGTTCGAGCAGTAATGAATTCATTGACGTTTTGTAGGAGATTATAAGGAGGGATACTACATAGGAGTGGAAGTACCAGAGGACGATCCTCATGCACAGAAGCCTCATTTTGGACCAAACCGCTGGCCTTCTGAGGGTAAACTGCCGTTTAATGTAATTTCTGTCCAACTTAAATCAGTTGTTGATCGTGGATGCTTATTTTGGTTTCATTGCTGTATTTTGACTAGATATATTGCCAAGATGGAGGCAGGCAATGGAAAAATTTCGTTGTCAAGCATTGTGAATTTTTACTATAGATGATGTAGAGCCATGGACATTAATTTTTCTTGCTAGTTCCAGGATGTAAATTTCATTCCATCCAAGTAAAAGATAATACAGAGATCTTCTGTTTCTCTGATGGGCTATTTTGGGCATTTTCAGTACCCGATAGTCACCATCTTCCCCTTCTATATGCATCAGATATTGCCAAGTTCTTGTAATTTTGAAGGTGGCCAGTGGGAGTTAAATTGCCTTGGATGAATGAGCTGATTATGCTCTCTTGGGCTCTTATCCTATGTTGTCCAAAGTAAAACTCTTCTGGTCATTTGTAGCGGCTGATTAGACAATTTTCTGGGGTATTGTTCCAAAGGTACTATGCTGCAATATGAACAAGTTATTTTTAGCTGTTGAGATTTACCATTAATCACACTGACCATGAGCCTCAATGCAAGTGTCTAATTGCTTACAGTGGGATGGCTGATATTACAGTCAATAGCGTCTCCAACTCTAAATCATTTGACTTTTGGATCCAAGAGTAATGCCTAGATGATCTATAAACAGAGCGATGGTAGTCAATTTGGTAATGTTTTGATTTGTAAATGTGCACACCCAGAAATGTGGCAAAAGTAGTTGCAAGAATCATTGCTCTAGCACTTGATCTGGAGGCTGATCTTTTTGATAAGCCAGAAATACTCGGTGAGCCTATCGTGACCTTGCTCTTGTTGCACTATGAAGGTACATTTTACTTCAATAAACTTCATAACAAACCCTGCAATTCTCTCTTCTCATCCATTTGAAATTCCTTTCTTTGTTTAGGTCTAGTCTCAGATCCCTCTAAAAGAATATATGGAGCTGGGGCACATTCAGACTTTGGTTTTATTACCTTGTTGGCAACAGATGACGTCCCAGGTCTCCAAGTATGAAATTCTCCTATAAAACTGTTGGTGCAGACTTTATGCCTAGTTATCATGCATGAAATTTTTTGAACTTATTCAGATTTGCAAGAACAAGGAGGCTAAACCTCCAACATGGGAACACGCGCAACCTATGAGAGGGTAAAGCCCAACTACATTATAATTGTGAATTTGAAATGATTATGTTAGAGATCTCATATTTAGAGTAACGCTTTTGGTGGAAGATCATCACGATAGGATTGTCATTCTAATGTTTCGTGGCTTACAAATATAACTTGCAAAAACTTTGTTTTTATCTTCACTTCTGTTTAATTGGGGAATGTGCACTGTTTCCCGTCACATGCATGACTGGAAGATTGCTTCATGCCAATGTTGGGTAGAATATTACCCCAATACTTGTACAACTTTTTGACAAAAATCCTTCTTTGTCTGATTCTGATCTGCTACTGTAGTTCTTGTTTGTACAAAGGCAGTGATATGCCAGTTTAGAGAGTATTATTGTCAGATGGGGTGACAAGGATGGATTTCCAGTTAATAACTTAGAGAGGTGCCTTCATCCACATATCCTCTCCTTTCTGCAATTTGCATCTATATAAGTGTACATTTTGATCAGTTTAATCTGTCTGGTGCCTTGGTGATGAACCTCCCTCCCTCCCTCCCTCCCTCACAAACACTCTTACACACAAGCACACAATGGTATTCCACCATTCTTTCCTGGTTCATTTTGAGCAGGTCAACAGTCATAGAACTACCATGATCACGAGCATTCTACAATTACTTATGTAGTTACCCTCTTCTAGTTGTTTAGTTTATTACTTTGATTCAGTTATACATAATCATCGCAAATACAGGACAGAAGAATCTCACGGTAATCCTGAAAAGTAACATTCTTTCTATGACGATCTTGTATAGAGCATTCATAGTGAATCTTGGTGATATGCTAGAACGATGGAGCAATTGTATTTTCAGGTAATATGCTTTAATTATAGTCTATATAGATAAATTGACACAAGGAAAGCTTTGAACATGAAGGTTGGAGATTATCTTATGGCAGGCTACTATATATTGTTAACCTGTCCAAAACCCCACCAGAATTTCTTCTGTTGCACCCTCTTGGCTCTTTCTAATATCAGTGGCCCATTGGTAGGGAAAGAGCATCTACTCTTGACATTGGTCAGGAAAAATTTCCATGTTAAGCACAGTTATTGAAGATGGTACGATATGTTGGTGACCGACATTAATTTCTAGACAGAGACCAATTTATGAATATCAAACGATAAATTTGCTATTCCAGTGCTTTTATTATCACTCACCTCTTTCTGGTCAACTTTTGGATACTAAACTTTGCATGTGTTCTAAGGATCTCTGACCACAGAAAAGGCTTAACATGCATTGTCATCATGCATGAGAACATTTTTAAATGATGTATGAAATGAGCTTTTCTGCTTGAATCTAATTGGTGTCCTGCTATTCTCTATGTTTAGCAAGTCGTTCTCTATTCTTTCCTTTTTTAATTTGAGTTGCTGCTTTTTTGCTTCAGTTTGTCAAATCTATACTTTCGCTTTGCTTTTGCAATTAGGTCCACGCTCCATCGAGTTGTAGGGAATGGTCAAGAACGGTATTCTGTAAGGCTTCCCCCCAAACCACGACCCAAAAAAAAAAAAAAAAAAAAAACACGCATTTCTCCTCATCTTTTGAACTATTCTTCAATAATGTATTGAAAAAACTCTGATTGGTGACCAAAGTCATGACTCTTTCACTGGAAAAAGGGCAGTTGAAGCCGATCTTGGATAGTTTTAAGCTGATTTAGAAAAATGGTGAGTTTGGGACACCTGGAGTGTCAAAACTTGGCACAAAAGGACAGTGCCAATTTCGGAGTAAAGTAGAATACTTAAGTGTTACTTTGGCCAAAATCCGGTCAAATAGTTGACAGTGCCAATTTCGGAGTAAAGTAGAATACTTAAGTGTTACTTCGGCCAAAATCCAGCGAGTTGAGTGCAAAACGGCGTCGTTTTGCCCGTTGATGTGGCAAAAAATGCAAAAACGACGTCATTTGTGGCTGATGTGTAAATAATTAATATGAAAATTAATTGAATTAAATTTAAGCTTAATTTTATTTAAAATATTCTAAAAAATCTAAAATTTAAAATTTAAAAAAAACTTAAAATTAAAAAAAAATTTAAAATTAAAAAAAAAACTAAAAATTAAAAAACTTAAAAATTAAAAAACTTAAATTTAAAAAATTTAAAATTTAAAAAATTTGAAATTTAAAATACTTGAAATTTAAAAAACTTGAAATATAAAAAACTTAAAATTAAAAATTAAAATTTAAAGAACTTAAAATTAAAAAATTAAAATTAAAAAAACTTAAAATTTAAAAAACTTAAATTTTGAAAAACTTAAAATTAAAGAACTTAAAACTAAAAACAATTAAAATTAAAAAAACTTAAAATTAAAGAACTTAAAACTAAAAACAATTAAAATTAAAAAAAACTTAAAATTTAAAAAACTTAAAATTAAAGAACTTAAAATTTAAAAAAACTTAAAATTGCCACCTCAGGGCCCCCTTCGCCCCCCTTTTTTTTTTTTTTTTTTTTTTTTAAATTTTAAGTTTTTAAAATTTTAATTTTATAAATTTTAAGTTTTATAAATTTTAAGTTTTATAAATTTTAAGTTTATAAATTTTAAGTTTATAAATTTTAAGTTTTTTAAATTTTAAGTTTTTTAACCTTTAAGTTTTTTTAATTTTATGTTTTTTTTTTAATTTTAAGTTTTTTTATTTTTAGAATATTTTAAATAAAATTAAGTTTAAATTTAATTAAATTAAATTTTATATTAATTATTTACATATTAGACATAAAACGATGTCGTTTTTACATTTTTTTTTTTTTTCACCACTTCAATGTGCAAAACGACGCAATTTTGCACTAAAACCGACTGGAAAATTGTCACCTCAACCATTTGGTCAGATTTTGGTTGGAGTGATACTTAAGTTTTCCACTTTACTCCGAAAGTGACACTTAAGTGTACATTTCCGAAATTATGGTGTCCCTCCGTGCCAAGTTTTGGCACTTGGCTGTTCTTCTGTTGAGATCGTGATCTAGTTGTGATCATACTCATAGGAAATTCTTCTCAGCTTGAGATTATCTTCTGGGATGATCCACATTAGTTTTCGCAAAAGAAGACTAATTGTTTTGCCTTCCTAGTCAGCTTCTTTCATTCATTACGTTCTCCATTCTTATTGACTTCTTTTGCTAATATTTCTAAAAAAGATTCCACTTATGCTCATGTTCTCATGAAATGCAGATTGCATTTTTCCTGGAGCCTAGTCATGATAGTCTCATTGAGTGCTTGCCAACATGTATGTCAGAGGAAAATCCTCCGAAGTAAGTTGTCTTCTGCACATTAGTTACTTTCCTATATATCACCAAGATGGTGCAATTCTACTTCCTCTCTCATCAGTTCTCAGTCCTAAGATCTAGTTCTCCTCCCCGATTTGAACGAGTGTCCTTATGCATTGTGCTTGAACGCTGGTGCTTTGCTTTGAACATGCCTGTTGAAGTGGATATTGCATATCCAAAGATCATTCAAGCACTGTAAAGAGGACTGCATCAAGTTTAACTCCACGATTCATGAGGAAAAGAAATGTTTACTCATGAATTAGGCATTGACCTGTGTCAGATTTGATGAATTAATACAATCAACCACACGCTTGCACTCTCTTTACAGGGTTGGATCCTTTTCGTGTGGGGATTTGGGTACTGCATTTAACATAGCTACTCCATTAGTGATCAGACATGATGCAGATTAGCAAATTTACACCAGCATGGGATCCCGAGTTTGTTCAAAATTGCATCAATGTGCAGGTTTCCGCTTGTCCAGTGTCAGACCTACTTGTCCCAAAGACTCCACGATACTCATGCTGATTTAAATGTATACAGAAGGGAAGGAGCTTAGAGTTTTCCAGTGAGAATCGAAGACTGTCAACCTGTGTTTGCCCGAAGTAGGGGTATGCTTTGAGAACTCGTACAGATGTGCGTAATGGGCTTAGAGAAGAGCATCCAATGGGGTACCTACATGTGCATGCATATGCATATACAACCAATGATCTGTTTATGTTTATGCATGGAAGCAATGGTTGAGCCGCTTCCACATTTTTTGCTCCTAAATTAGCTGTTTGTACGTGCAACAATTTCAGAAAGGAAGTGAAAGGGAAATGCCACACTCATGTCTAAGCACCGACTCTCTTGCGATTCAGCGGATGGGTCTGTCAGCTTTTCAACGATAGTTACATTGATTGGACCGTACATGCAACTTTCTGCGTACTTGACAAGATTTCTGGACGAGGTGGCGTGTTGCTAAGCCTACAAAGGATTGGAAATTTAACGGGCTGAGGAAGAGAGACCAAAACTTCCATGTGGATGGGACTATGAGCAGCATTGGCAAGTGCACTTACCGTGATCGCAAGCCACTTTAGCCACGTTGGCCGCTACTTGCCAAGAAATTTTTCTGAGATGCTTCTAAAGATAGATCGTAAGCAATTTTTCTGACTCTATTCATTATGGAGAAGTTCATCTTTTTAGTAATTGTTGATGTTTTGTTCGCTTCCCTATTGATGTTTCGCCAGATGTGGATGATGGCAAAGGAACGGGTATTATAATTTTACAATTTAAAGTCACCATGACATACATAAAGTCCACGTAATTTTCTCCATCAAACAACAGCTTCATAAAATTGTTATAGACATATTTTATTTAAATTAATAAATGAAAGGATGGCAAAAAATATATTAAATATATTACGGATTTAATTAGACCAATTAAAAGTTGCAGGAAGATATTTCGCATTAATTAAATGTGATTTAATTGAATTAATTGAAAGTTCAAATATGACATGAAGCATGGATGAATTTGATAGACTATAAAGTAACCTTATCTCTTCCGACAGTAGGAACTTTCAATTAGTCAACTTTCCACAAGACACTTGATATTGTCCCTGCCAGAAAGTCATGATAGTTGTCACAAAACCTTTTCACATTTGTGTTTTGGAGCATTGGTCAAAGGTCCATTTGTATCCTCACAAAGTTGAAAGTAAGTGTGAACGTGAAGAACGGATCATAGATGTGATTGAGGGACATCATTTGATAGTTAGTCTTTCTTTACATTTTTTTCTTCTTCTTTTTTTCTGATTGAGGCAACCATTTGGTAGGTTTTGGTATTGAACACTAAGAACATGTCAAAATTAGGGAACCGTCTATTGATGAAATGAAAAGAGACTTTATTCATTATTAAGAAGTTCATCTTTTTAGCATTTGTTGATGTTCTATTGGCTTTTGAATTGATGTTTTGCCGGATATGGGCAAGGGCGAAGGAATGGGTATTATAATTTTACAATTTAAAGTCACCATGACACGCACAAAGTTCGCGTAATTTTCTCAATAAAATAGTAGCTTCATAAAATTGTTGTCCTTTACATATTTCATTTAAATTAATAAATGAAATGATGACAAAAAACATATTAAATATATTACGGATTTAATTAGACCAATTAAAAGTTGCAGGAAGATATTTCGCATTAATCAAATGTGATTTAATTGAATTAATTGAAAGTTCAAATATGACAAGAAGCATAGATGAATTTGATAGACTATAAGTAACCTTATCTCTTCCGGCAGTAGGAACTTTCAAGTAGTCAACTTTCCACAAGACACTTGATATTGTCCCTGCGGGAACGTCACGATAGTCGTCACAACACCTTTTCACATTCGTGCTTTGGAGCATTAGTCAAAGGTCCATTTGTACCCTCACAAAGTTGAAAGTAAGTGTGAACGTGTAAAAGTGAAGAACAGATCATAGATGTGATTAAGGGATATCATTTGATAGTTAGTCTTTCTTTACATTGTTTTCTTTTTCTTTTTTCTGATCGAGGCAACCATTTGGTAGGTTTTGGTATTGAACACTAAGAACATGTCAAAATTAGGGAATCGTCTATTGATGCAATGAAAAGAGACTTTATTCATTATGGAGAAGTTCATCTTTTTAGCATTTGTTGATGTTCTATTGGCTTTCCTATTGATGTTTTGGAAGATCTAGGCAAGGGCGACGGAATGGGTATTATAATTTTACAATTTAAAGTCACCATGACACGCACAAAAGTCCACGTAATTTTCTCCATCAAACATTAGCTTCATTTCCATTACATATTTCATTTAAATTAATAAATGAAAGGATGGCAAAAAACATTTTAAATATATCACAGATCTAGTTAGACCAATTGAAAGTTGTAGGAAGATATTTCACATCAATCATATGTGATTTAATTGAATAAATTGAAAGTTCAAATATGACATGAGGGATGGATAAAATTTGATAGATTACTAGTAACATTATCCCTTCCAACGGTAGGAACTTTCCGTGTGACTCTTGATATTGCCCCTGCAGGAAGGTCACGACAATTATCACAAAACCTTTTGACATGCGTTCTTTGGAGCATTGATCAAAGGTCTATTTGTATCCTCACAAAGTTGAAAGTAAGTGTGAATGTGTAAACGTGAAGAACGGGCCATAGACATGATTGAGGGACATCATTTGATAGTTAGTCTTTCTTTACATTTTTTTAATTTTTTTTTAATTTTTTTTCTGATTGAGACAACCATTTGATAGGTCTTGGTATTGAATACTAAGAACAGGTCGAAATTAGCGAACCGTCTATTGATACAATGAAAGAGACTCTATTCATTATGGAGAAGTTCATCTTTTCAGCATTTGTTGATGTTCTATTGGCTTCCGAATTGATGTTTTGCCGGATATGGGCAAGGGCGAAGGAATGGACATTATAATTTTACAATTTTAAAGTCACCATGACACGCACAAAGTTCGCGTAATTTTCTCCATAAAATAGTAGCTTCATAAAATTGTTGTCCATTACATATTTCATTTAAATTAATAAATGAAAGGATGACAAAAACATATTAAATATATTACGGATTTAATTAGACCAATTAAAAGTTGCAGGAAGATATTTCGCATTAATCAAATGTGATTTAATTGAATTAATTGAAAGTTCAAATATGACATGAATCATGGATGAATTTGATAGACTATAAGTAACCTTATCTCTTCCGGCAGTAGGAACTTTCAATTAGTCAACTTTCCACAAGACACTTGATATTGTCCCTGCGGGAACGTCACCATAGTCGTCACAAAACCTTTTCACATTCGTGCTTCGGAGCATTGGTCAAAGGTCCATTTGTACCCTCACAAAGTTGAAAGTAAGTGTGAACGTGTAAAAGTGAAGAACGGATCATAGATGTGATTAAGGGACATCATTTGATAGTTAGTCTTTCTTTACATTGTTTTCTTCTTCTTTTTTCTAATTGAGGCAACCATTTGGTAGGTTTTGGTATTGAACACTAAGAACATGTCAAAATTAGGGAATCGTCTATTGATGCATTGAAAAGAGACTTTATTTATTATGGAGAAGTTCATCTTTTTGGCATTTGTTGATGTTCTATTGGCTTTCCTATTGATGTTTTGCCAGATCTAGGCAAGGGCGAAGGAATGGGTATTATAATTTTACAATTTAAAGTCACAATGACACGCACAAAGTCCACGTAATTTTCTCCATCAAACATTAGCTTCATTTCCATTACATATTTCATTTAAATTAATAAATGAAAGGATGGCAAAAAAACATTTTAAATATATCACAGATCTAGTTAGACCAATTGAAAGTTGTAGGAAGATATTTCACATCAATCATATGTGATTTAATTGAATAAATTGAAAGTTCAAATATGACATGTTTGATAGATTACTAGTAACATTATCCCTTCCAACGGTAGGAACTTTCCGTGTGACTCTTGATATTGCCCCTGCGGGAAGGTCACGACAATTATCACAAAACCTTTTGACATGTTCTTTGGAGCATTGATCAAAGGTCTATTTGTATCCTCACAAAGTTGAAAGTAAGTGTGAATGTGTAAACGTGAAGAACGGGCCATAGACATAATTGAGGGACATCATTTGATAGTTAGTCTTTCTTTACATTTTTTAATTTTTTTTTTTTAAATTTTTTTTCTGATTGAGACAACCATTTGATAGGTCTTGGTATTGAACACTAAGAACAGGTCGAAATTAGCGAACCGTCTATTGATACAATGAAAAGAGACTCTATTCATTATGGAGAAGTTCATCTTTTCAGCATTTGTTGATGTTCTATTGGCTTCCGAATTGATGTTTTGCCGGATATGGGCAAGGGCGAAGGAATGGACATTATAATTTTAAAATTTTAAAGTCACCATGACACGCACAAAGTTCGCGTAATTTTCTCCATAAAATAGTAGCTTCATAAAATTGTTGTCCATTACATATTTCATTTAAATTAATAAATGAAAGGATGACAAAAAACATATTAAATATATTACGGATTTAATTAGACCAATTAAAAGTTGCAGGAAGATATTTCGCATTAATCAAATGTGATTTAATTGAATTAATTGAAAGTTCAAATATGACATGAATCATGGATGAATTTGATAGACTATAAGTAACCTTATCTCTTCCGGCAGTAGGAACTTTCAATTAGTCAACTTTCCACAAGACACTTGATATTGTCCCTGCGGGAACGTCACCATAGTCGTCCACAAAACCTTTTCACATTCGTGCCGGAGCATTGGTCAAAGGTCCATTTGTACCCTCACAAAGTTGAAAGTAAGTGTGAACGTGTAAAAGTGAAGAACGGATCATAGATGTGATTAAGGGACATCATTTGATAGTTAGTCTTTCTTTACATTGTTTTCTTCTTCTTTTTTCTGATCGAGGCAACCATTTGGTAGGTTTTGGTATTGAACACTAAGAACATGTCAAAATTAGGGAATCGTCAATTGATGCATTGAAAATAGACTTTATTTATTATGGAGAAGTTCATCTTTTTAGCATTTGTTGATGTTCTATTGGCTTTCCTATTGATGTTTTGCCAGATCTAGGCAAGGGCGAAGGAATGGGTATTATAATTTTACAATTTAAAGTCACAATGACACGCACAAAGTCCACGTAATTTTCTCCATCAAACATTAGCTTCATTTCCATTACATATTTCATTTAAATTAATAAATGAAAGGATGGCAAAAACATTTTAAATATATCACAGATCTAGTTAGACCAATTGAAAGTTGTAGGAAGATATTTCACATCAATCATATGTGATTTAATTGAATAAATTGAAAGTTCAAATATGACATGAGGCATGGATAAAATTTGATAGATTACTAGTAACATTATCCCTTCCAACGGTAGGAACTTTCCGTGTGACTCTTGATATTGCCCCTGCGGGAAGGTCACGACAATTATCAAAAAACCTTTTGACATGCGTTCTTTGGAGCATTGATCAAAGGTCCATTTGTATCCTCACAAAGTTGAAAGTAAGTGTGAATGTGTAAACGTGAAGAACGAGCCATAGACATGATTGAGGGACATCATTTGATAGTTAGTCTTTCTTTACATTTTTTTGATTTTTTTTTTAAATTTTTTCTGATTGAGACAACCATTTGGTAGGTCTTGGTATTGAACACTAAGAACATGTCGAAATTAGCGAACCGTCTATTGATGCAATGAAAAGAGACTCTATTCATTATGGAGAAGTTCATCTTTTTAGCATTTGTTGATGTTCTATTGGCTTCCGAATTGATGTTTTGCCGGATATGGGCAAGGGCGAAGGAATGGGCATTATAATTTTACAATTTTAAAGTCACCATGACACGCACAAAGTTCGCGTAATTTTCTCCATAAAATAGTAGCTTCATAAAATTATTGTCCATTACATATTTCATTTAAATTAATAAATGAAAGGATGACAAAAAACATATTAAATATATTGCGGATCTAATTAGACCAATTGAAAGTTGCGGGAAGATATTTCGTATTAATCAAATGTGATTTAATTGAATTAATTGAAAGTTCAAATATGACATGAAGCATGGATGAATTTGATAGACTATAAGCAACCTTATCTCTTCCGGCAGTAGGAACTTTCAATTAGTCAACTTTCCACAAGACACTTGATATTGTCCCTGCGGGAACGTCACGATAGTCGTCACAAAACCTTTTCACATTCGTGCTTTGGAGCATTGGTCAAAGGTCCATTTGTATCCTTACAAAGTTGAAAGTAAGTGTGAACGTGTAAAAGTGAAGAACAGATCATAGATGTGATTAAGGGACATCATTTGATAGTTAGTCTTTCTTTACATTGTTTTCTTCTTCTTTTTTCTAATTGAGGCAACCATTTGGTAGGTTTTGGTATTGAACACTAAGAACATGTCAAAATTAGGGAATCGTCTATTGATGCATTGAAAAGAGACTTTATTTATTATGGAGAAGTTCATCTTTTTGGCATTTGTTGATGTTCTATTGGCTTTCCTATTGATGTTTTGCCAGATCTAGGCAAGGGCGAAGGAATGGGTATTATAATTTTACAATTTAAAGTCACCATGACATGAACAAAGTCCGCGTAATTTTCTCCATCAAACATTAGCTTCATTTCCATTACATATTTCATTTAAATTAATAAATGAAAGGATGACAAAAAACATTTTAATATATCACAGATCTAGTTAGACCAATTGAAAGTTGTAGGAAGATATTTCACATCAATCATACGTGATTTAATTGAATTAATTGAAAGTTCAAATATGACATGAGGCATGGATAAAATTTGATAGCTTACTAGTGACATTATCCCTTCCAACGGTAGGAACTTTCCGCGAGACACGGGATATTGCCCCTGCGGGAAGGTCACGACAATTATCACAAAACCTTTTGACATGCGTTCTTTGGAGCATTGATCAAAGGTCCATTTGTATCCTCACAAAGTTGAAAGTAAGTTTGAATGTGTAAACGTGAAGAACGGGCCATAGACCTGATGGAGGGACATCATTTGATAATTAGTCTTTCTTTACACTGTTTTTTTGTTTTGTTTTGTTTTGTTTTTGTTTTTGTTTTTTTCTGATTGAGACAACCATTTGGTAGGTCTTGGTATTGAACACTAAAAATAGGTCGAAATTAGCGAATCGTCTATTGATGCAATCAAAAGAGACTCTATTCATTATGGAAAAGTTCATCATTTTAGCATTTGTTGACGTTCTATTGGCTTCCGAATTGATGTTTTGCCGGATATGGGCATTATAATTTTACAATTTTAAAGTCACCATGACACGCACAAAATTCGCGTAATTTTCTCCATAAAATAGTAGCGTCATAAAATTATTGTCCATTACATATTTCATTTAAATTAATAAATGAAAGGATGACAAAAAACATATTAAATATATTACGGATTTAATTAGACCAATTAAAAGTTGCAGGAAGATATTTTGCATTAATCAAATGTGATTTAATTGAATTAATTGAAAGTTCAAATATGACATGAAGCATGGATGAATTTGATAGACTATAAGTAGCCTTATCTCTTCCGGCAGTAGGAACTTTCAATTAGTCAACTTTCCACAAGACACTTGATATTGTCCCTGCGGGAACGTCACCATAGTCGTCACAAAACCTTTTCACATTCGTGATTTAGAGCATTGGTCAAAGGTCCATTTGTACCCTCAAAAAGTTGAAAGTAAGTGTGAACGTGAAGAACGGATCATAGATGTGATTGAGGGACATCATTTGATAGTTAGTCTTTCTTTACATTGTTTTCTTCTTCTTTTTTCTGATTGAGGCAACCATTTGGTAGGTTTTGGTATTGAACACTAAGAACAGGTCAAAATTAGGGAACCGTCTATTGATGCAATGAAAAGAGACTTTATTCATTATGGAGAAGTTTATCTTTTTAGCATTTGTTGATGTTCTATTGGCTTTCCTATTGATGTTTTGCCAGATCTAGGCAAGGGCGAAGGAATGGGTATTATAATTTTACAATTTAAAGTCACCATGACACGCACAAAGTCCACGTAATTTTCTCCATCAAACATTAGCTTCATTTCCATTACATATTTCATTTAAATTAATAAATGAAAGGATGGCAAAAAACATTTTAAATATATCACAGATCTAGTTAGACCAATTGAAAGTTGTAGGAAGATATTTCACATCAATCATATGTGATTTAATTGAATTAATTGAAAGTTCAAATATGACATGAGGCATGGATAAAATTTGATAAATTACTAGTAACATTATCTCTTCCAACGGTAGGAACTTTCCGCGTGACACTGGATATTGCCCCTGCGGGAAGGTCACGACAATTATCACAAAACCTTTTGACATGCGTTCTTTGGAGCATTGATCAAATGTCCATTTGTATCCTCACAAAGTTGAAAGTAAGTGTGAATGTGTAAACGTGAAGAACGGGCCATAGACATGATTGAGGGACATCATTTGATAGTTAGTCTTTCTTTACATTGTTTTTTTTTTTTTTTTGATTGTGACAACCATTTGGTAGGTCTTGGTATTGAACACTAAGAATAGGTCGAAATTAGCGAACCGTCTATTGATGCAATCAAAAGAGACTCTATTTAATATGGAGAAGTTCATCTTTTTAGCATTTGTTGATGTTCTATTGGCTTCTGAATTGATGTTTTGCCGGATATGGTCAAGGGCGAATGAATGGGTATTATAATTTTACAACTTAAAGTCACCATGACACGCACAAAGTTCGCGTAATTTTCTCCATAAAATAGTAGCTTCATAAAATTGTTGTCCATTACATATTTCATTTAAATTAATAAATGAAAGGATGACAAAAAACATATTAAATATATTACGGATTTAATTAGACCAATTAAAAGTTGCAGGAAGATATTTCGCATTAATCAAATGTGATTTAATTGAATTAATTGAAAGTTCAAATATGACATGAAGCATGGATGAATTTGATAGACTATAAGTAACCTTATCTCTTCCGGCAGTAGGAACTTTCATTTAGTCAACTTTCCACAAGACACTTGATATTGTCTCTTCGGGAAAGTCACTATAGTTGTCACAAAACCTTTTCACATTCGTGCTTTGGAGCATTGGTCAAAGGTCCATTTGTACCCTCACAAAGCTGAAAGTAAGTGTGAACGTGTAAACGTGAAGAATGGATCATAGATGTGATTGAGGGACATCATTTGATAGTTAGTCTTTCTTTACATGGTTTTCTTCTTCTTTTTTCTGATTGAGGCAACAATTTGGTAGGTTTTGGTATTGAACACTAAGAACATGTCAAAATTAGGGAACCGTCTATCCATGCAATCAAAAGGGACTTTGTTCATTATGAAGAAGTTCATCTTTTTAGCATTTGTTGATGTTCTGTTGGCTTCCCTATTGATGTGTCAGCCTGTCATTTGTTCTAGCAACTTCAGTGATCAAGAGTCTCTCCTCTACTTCAAATCAACATTGGAAGTCGACCCAAGGAACACCATCAAAGGAGGCAATTGGACTGTGGAAGCAAATTTTTGTGAATGGATTGGTGTCGTTTGTGGCAACCGCAGACAGAGAGTCACAGCCTTGGACCTCTCACACATGGGTCTCCAAGGAAGACTCTCTCCCTACCTTGGGAATCTTTCTCTCCTGGCTTCTCTTGATCTTCGCAACAACAATTTTTATGGCATGATTCCGATAGAAATTGGCCATTTATGCCACCTGAAAAATCTTATACTCGAATCGAACCAGTTCGAAGGAAACATTCCTCCTATCTTAACCCAGTGCCAGAACCTGGAAGTCATGTCATTTGCGACCAATAGGCTAACGGGTGGCATACCAAGAGAATTCGGCGCCTTCCCTAAGTTGCAACAACTGAATCTTAGCTCAAACGACTTACGGGGTCAAATTCCAAGCTTCCTGGGCAATATATCAACATTGCAAGTCATTGAATTGGCCAATGCCACTCTCACTGGTTCGATTCCTTCAACACTTTTCAATATATCGCTCACATGGGTCAATTTGTCGGATAATTATCTCTCTGGATGTCTTCCCTATGATCTTTGCTACCGCTGGCCTAACATTCAGATTCTTTCACTACGTCAAAATCAATTTAGCGGCTTGCTACCAAAGACGCTAACCCAATGCAAAGAGCTTATCATATTGTGGTTGTCATACAATCGTTTTCAGGGAAGCATTCCTCGAGATATAGGCAACTTGCAAAAGCTGCAAACGCTCTGTTTTGCTGGTAACAACTTGACTGGGACGATTACTCGAACCATTGGTAATATGTCGAACTTGCAGTGGTTGATCATAGAAGGTAACAACATTGAAGGGGAGATTCCGAGTGAGATTGGCAATTTGGTCAATCTGCAACGATTGCTCATTGGGGAAAATTTGCTAACCGGCGAAGTACCTCAAGAGGTTTTTAATTTTTCTTCACTCCAAGAGCTTAGTTTGATGGGCAATTCCTTCTCTGGAAGCCTTCCCTCAGGTAGAGATCTAAGCCTTCCAAAATTGGAAAAACTATATCTAGCAAGTAGTGGCTTTGGCGGCAACATCCCCCAGTATTTCTTGAATTTTTCGAACCTAATCGTTTTCGATGTTGAGGAAAATCAACTCAGAGGACCCCTACATAATGGTTTGGGCAACTTGAAGAACCTCGAAGTCTTTTATTTAGGGTCAAATCAGCTAACGGGAGAGACTTACGGTTCGGAGCTCGGTTTTCTCTCTGCTTTATCTAATTGTCCGTCATTGCGAGACTTGAGGATGGGAGGCAACCCACTTCGTGGCTTCATACCAAAATCTATCAAAAACTTCTCCAGTTCCCTACAAATTCTAAGTGCTCCCAATTGTCAAATAAGAGGTCATATTCCCAAGGAAATGGGTTTCTTGAAGAGATTGACTTTCCTAAGGTTGAGCAATAATTCTCTAGACTGCAACATCCCATCATCGATCGGAGGACTAGAAAGGTTGCAAAGGCTGTATCTTGATAACAACCATCTCGAAGGATCGATGCCCGATGAGATATGCAACTTGACAGGTTTAGGAGAGTTGTTGCTCCAGCAAAATAGGATATCGGGATCAATCCCGAATTGCATTGGAAACCTTAGCAGCCTTCAAAAGTTTCTCATAAGCTCAAATAACATGACATCGGTTATACCATTTAGTCTGTGGGGCCTTCAAGAACTCATCTTCCTCAATCTGTCACTCAATTCTTTCAATGGAGGACTACCACTTGAAATAGGGAAAATGAGAGCTATAGAGAGCATCGATCTTTCTTGGAACCAACTTACTGGTGTCATACCGAGTTCCATCCAGGAATTTGAGAGCCTTGCTTCTCTTAACTTGTCAAGGAACTCATTTCAAGGATCGATACCACGATCGATCGGCCATCTCAAGGGATTGGATTTCCTCGATCTCTCCTATAATGAGTTATCAGGCATGATACCTGAGTCCTTGGAAGGACTTGCACATCTACAAAATTTGAACTTGTCCTTTAATAAACTATCGGGGGAGATTCCTCATGGCGGGCCCTTTGGAAATTTCTCGGCTCTCTCTTTCCTTGGGAATGAAGCACTTTGTGGAAATGTGATTTTTCAAGTCCCACATTGCAAAGTAAATGGAATGAAATCATCAAGGGACAAGCGGCTCCATATACTATACATTATTGTGCCAATTGTATCAGCTATACTTTTAGTCCTTGTCATTTGCTTGCTTAGAAAGCATGGGAACACTAGTAGAAGAGCTTTAGTTTCGATGGAGAACTTGCCAAGAATTAACTACCCAATGATATCATATCGGGAGCTTTGCTTGGCTACTAACAACTTTAGCGAAAGCAATTTGCTAGGAATAGGAAGCTTTAGCTTTGTATATAAAGGGACTCTGACCAACGGGACAGACATCGCGGTCAAAGTACTGAATCTTCACATCGAAGGCGCTCTGAAAAGTTTTGACGCAGAATGCGATGTTTTCCGTATGATCCGACACCGCAATCTCGTGAAGGTGATAAGCACCTGCACAAATGCCAATATGAGAGCTCTAGTGTTGCAATACATGCCTTGTGGGAGCTTGGAGAAGTGGCTATACTCCTACAACTACAACTTGGATCTCCATCAACGAGTGAAGATAATGGTCGATGTCGCAATAGCAATTGAGTATCTCCACCATGGCCAATCGGAACCCATTGTGCACTGCGATCTAAAGCCTAGCAATATTCTTCTGAATGAGGACCTAGTCGCACAAGTCTGTGACTTTGGAATTTCCAAGATTTTGGCTGAGACCAAGCTTGAAACAGAAACCCGAACTCTCGGCACGATTGGTTACATTGCTCCAGGTACATTTGTCGAATATTAGCTAATTCAAGCCTTTGATTGCCAATATAATGGTATAATGTAATACATATATGTTAGCACTCGTTTGCCTCTTGATCTTATTACTAATGTCCCAAAAAGAAATAGATCAATTGCCAATGTTCTTATGTCTCAAACTATGATGCTTGTAGAGTATGGTTCGGAAGGTAAAGTCACGACAAAAGGAGATGTATATAGTTTCGGCATATTGTTATTGGAAGTTATTACTGGGAAGAAGCCAACCGGTGAAATGTTCAATGCCGATATCAGCTTGAGGCAATGGGTAGGTGCAGCAATTCCAAATAGAGTACTTGACATTGTGGATAGCAAAATCCTTCGCACGAAACATGAAGATCCAACACTTTTGAAATTCAATAGCATAGTCTTATTGATACTAGAATTAGGACTAGAATGTTCAAAAGACTTGCCTGAGGAAAGAATGGACATGAAAACTGTTGGGGTTAAGCTCAACAAGATCAAGTTGTCACTTCCTTGACAAAAAAACAAGGCCGAGAGTAGCTTAGAGAATTTGAACATAGCCTTTTCATATTTTGTACTTAATAATTTCATTTCTATTGCATTGTGTGGATGACTCTGCAACATAGTTCCTAATCTTCTTTTAAGCTTTCTGAACCAAAGGAAAACAATTCAAAACGCGGCTAGATTTACAATCGAGAGTTTAACTCATGTTCGACTTCAAAAGGTGTAGCAGCTACCATGTTCTCTAAGTAAAAACTTCGTTCGAGAGATGGTAGATTTGCCAGTGACGAACATTGTTTCCTTGAAGCTCGACGGCTTCTTGCGTCACACTAGGCACAGCCCATGAGCCTTACGTGTCAAGCTGGGTAGGGCCAGGCCTTTTCAGCTTGCATGCCTAGCTTGGGCTCGGCACCTATTTGGGCCAATTTCACCCCTTTCTGTTTTAAAATTTTCTTTTTATTTTTACAAAAAATACTCATAATTTATTTTAATCCAACAAAAGATTATTTTAACTTTTCCATATTGAAATTGTAAAGTGAAATCAAACTAAATGGAACAGACAGTAGCTTGGCCTTGAAAAAGAAAATATAGTTATCGTGCTCGCATTACACGCCCATACAATCATTTTCATTCCCTATGCAATGTCAAAATTGATAGTAATAAGACTATCCTTTCAATTGCATGGAGAAATAAAATATTGAAAGTCATTTTCTAATTGTATAATTCTTTTCCATGAGTCAAACATCAAATAATATCTTCTTATTCTTTCAATGATTAAAACAAACATTTATTCAAGGGCACTATAGAAACGATGAAATATAATAGGCCTTTTCTTTTGTCTATTATTTCTTTCTTTGGCTTGTTTTCCATTTTTCTCTTTCAAAACATTAAAATATTAAAGTAATATATAACTGAGGGCTAAATGGAGACTTACATTTGTAGATGAAGGGCATTTTTTGTTTTGATTGGCAGAAAAAAAAAAACGTTGTACAAAACGAATAGGGAAAATTATCATAAACGTCTTAAACTTATTGTAATTGTGTCAATTTAGTCACAAACTTATTTTTTTGGCTAATCGAGTCATAAAAATTTTGCAATTATCCCAGTTCAGTCCATCCGGTCAAAATTGACCGGCCGGTGTCGGCGACAATTTTTTAATAATATATTATTATTTTGAATTATTTTGAATTTTTTTATCTTTTTTTTTTCCTCCTCTTTCCTCCTCCCTCCTCCTCTCTCCTTCTTTCTTTGGCTATGACGACTGGCCGGAGTGCAGGGCTGGTTAATATTGGATAGTCTAAGGTAGGATTGTCATCAGTTAGGTTGATATCCGACTAGAGTTGAAACACTACAGAACCGACCTGAGACCCAAATAACATATTGTCACGCGCCCGATCCTCGAACATGTGCCCATCCTTCGGTGGTCGATAAAATTGCGACGTCCCAGGACGCGTTGCCAACCCATTCATTTTAATGCATATGCGGAAGCGAACGATTACCCTTGACAACAAACAGCATATGATATAAAAGCAGGAAACACATTCACAACCAAAACATGCTTTATAAACACCCCGATTTATATACAACACTAGACTAAAGACAAGAGTCTACAAAAGATCGGCTCTCAAAATGAAACTGTCCTAAGAGTAGCTAGCTGAACACATTCACTGATCCTTCAGTCTCCATAGGCTCTGGGGGCGTCGGGTCCTCCACAGCACCATCAGGCTGGTCAGCTGCACTCTCACCTAGAGTGACATCGACTACCACGGCGGGAATTTCAAAACCCTGGAGGGGACCCACACGAAATCCATTGAAACTATAGCGAAATCACGCTATGAACTAATGAGGTACCCTCTGAGTTAGGCCCTCATCGACCCAGACGGTAATCACCATGAGTTCATAGACCTATTGACTGACCCTCTGGGGCATGGTAGTCAAAACTCTGCTCGGTAACCCTCATAGGCCGACCAAAGCATTCCGAAGGAACCACCATCTAAGGACCTGAAAAGTTTGAGCCCACGACGGGATGAGACAATGTCTCAGCAAGTTTACCCCCTAAACCCCTATTAGGAAGGAAATATGCCTAGAGACAGTCTATGCACACAAGACAGAGGACTTATCTCTCCTCAGTTCCCTCCTACACATTAGTACAATCCTTATACTCAATCCAATCAATCAATTCAAACGATTATTGCTCGCACAAGCTAATATAGAATTGTTGCTCTCATAAGCTGACGTATAATAATGCTCGCACAAGCTGATATACGATATTGCTCACACAAGCTGATGATCATTGCTCACACAAGCTGACGATTCAATGCTCTCACAAGCTGACATACAATAATGCTCGCACAAGTTGACGATTCAATACTCTCACAAGCTGACATACAATAATGCTCACACAAGCTGATGATTACACAAGTTAATGATTCAATGCTCTCACAAGCTGACGTACAATAATACTCGCACAAGCTGACGATTCAATGCCCTCACAAGCTAACATGCATAATTGCTCGCACAAGCTAACGTGTATAATTGCTCGCACAAGCTGACAAAGTACATAAAACCATATATGGTGTCAAAACCCGACACCCGGTATTTTCTAATTAAATACCAAATTTCACAATCATCACTCAATTGCACAATTTAACAATCAATTGTACAAACTAACCACATCACTGCAATCAGCACGAAATTCTAACAATCGGCCATCCCGGTATAATTTCCGGAAAATAATAAATAATTAAATAAATACAAAATAATTAAATAAATGCCTAATTAAGTTTACACTAATCTAACCTCCTAATTAGGATAATTAAATAACCTACTAAGCTAATTAAATCACCTAATCTAATTAGCCTCTAACTAAACTAATCTAACCACATAAACCATACTTAGCCTAATCTAATCAACCCTTAAGCATAATTAACCTCATAAGCACAGTTTAGTGAGTGAGCAACACTCAAGCCCACGACGACACCAACGGAGGTTTGAAAAGGCCTGGAAAAAGCCTCATGAAGTCTCAGCTGGGCTGAGATCTTTAGCTTTTGCCCTTGGCCGAGAAAGGCTAGATTGGTAGTTGGAAACAACAAGGCGGGCAGCGGGTTGTAGCGGCGATCGACGGCAGAGCTTCGAGCGGTTGGACGGCGAGAAACGACGGCTGGACGATGGCAGAGAAGGCTCGAACAGCAAGTTGGACTCACGGGATAGCGAGCACGAGCAGGTGCGAGCGAGTGGGAGGCTGGTGAGGCTTTAGGCGCGCGACGGGCGTGCGACAGTGACAGGGGGCTCCGGCGGCTAGTCAATAGGCAAGGGAAACTCTCTTTGGTTTCTCTCTGGTTTTTGGAGCTCAAGACAACCTCAACAATGGATAAAGTGGCCCCAAGGAGGAAGAAGAAGCCAGCTGAAGAGAGGGGGACCCCAAAGACTTCCAAGGCTTCAACACTTGTCCAAAAACACTCAAGCACTTGCCCCTACTTGCTTAGCCTATCCTCTGTCCATTTTTCTCCCTTAAGCTTCCCCAACAAGCCTTAGATGGCTATCCAAATGTTGCATTGTCACGCTCTGATTCTCCGAGTGCGTGCCCATTCCTCTTGGTCGATTTAATAGCGACGTCCTAGGACACATCGCCAACTCATTCATTTTTATACGCATGGGGAAACGAATAAATAATCACCAGACAACAATTCAAAGGGATACAAAAGTAGGGCCATAATTTTGAAAACTGAAACCACAACACACTTATATATATATATATAACCAAGTCATATATATACAATACAAGCCAATCTATTCGCAAAGTCTACAAAACAGGGGGGTTTTCACAAACTACGGATCTTCGTTCTCCTTCTCATCTTCATCCGGATCCCAGTTGGAGCCTTCAGCAGAATACATCGGAGACCTTGGATCTGATAGGTTCGGGTCTATGTCCACCACTGAACCCCCTGGAGGGTCTGCAATGCCTTTCTCAAAGGCGACCTCCAGCACATAAAAAGGGATCTCAGACTTCGGTATGGGCCATTCTCTTTGGCCATTTCGCTCCTGGCGGTACCATGATCTGTATTGATGGGGCACCTTTTTAGGTAAGCCCGCATTGACCCAGACCATAGATCTCACCAACACATATACCCATCCCCTAGGGTCTCCATGAAGCGGGATGAAGCTTTTATGTTCTGTCACCTTTTTAGGCTGACCAAAATGCTCAGGAGGAGCTGCCATCTATGGACCTGAAATGTTATCCCATAATGGGGTGAGACGACGTCTCAGCAAGTTCAACCCTCTAAGACCTAACTAGGAAGAAAATACACCCCGAGGGCTGCCTAAGCACAAACACGAGTCAGATGACTTACCTTGGCCTTAGTTCCTTCTTGCAAGTCAAGATAGTTTAGATAACCATCTAATCATTCTAACCAATCGGATCAAATCATCGATCAATCAATCGATTCAGTCAATTCCATGTCATCAAGACCATCACACGGTCATTTCAATTACTCATTCCAACTATTAATTACGGCTCAACTGGTACGGCTTACTAAATGTTCAGCGGTGAATTATGGCCCAAAGGGCACAACCTATTCCAAATTCGGCAGTAAATTACGGCTCAATGGGCACAACCATACAGGCGGTTAATTACGGCCCCATGGGCATGGCCATACTTCAGCGGTTGATTACGACCCAATGAGCATAACCATACTTCGGCATTTTTCTTGATCTAACTCAGAGCATCACACGATTACTCACCCTTGGTCAACAACATTGTCCTTCACAATTAAATTCCTCAATTAACATAATACCTTGGCCTATTTCATCAAGTTAAAAATACCTGATAAAAATAATCATGTGTGGGTACACGATTGGCCTAAGCCAAATATATAAATTTTATCACTTGAAAATCCCACTAACTTCATTAGTACACAAATTCATTTTTAGCATTGTAAACTGACGCCCAGTGATTTTCTAATTAAATATTGAAATTATAAAATTTTGGGATAAAATCCCAAAATTACAAACCACACTCAATTAGCACAAAATAATGTCAATTAAATAGACAGATCGCACCACTGCAATCAGAATAAAATTCCGGTCATCGCTATCCCAGTCTAATTTTTGAAAAATAAATAAATAAATAATTAATTATGGAAATTAATTATTAAATGCAAATAAATAGGACTTAGGCCCGTAAAGCCTAATTAAAAGCCGAGACGGGCCTGGAAAATTTTAAAACCACTCTAGATAAATACTAGAGCTTGTCTAGGCTCTAATTATACTACTTTAACCACCTAACATGCAATATCGACTAACCAATTTACTAATCCGTTCTAACTATCAACCTAATCCATACTTAGTCTAAACTAATCAACCCTTAAATATCATTAACTTACTAAGAAGGGGTTAGTGAGTTAAACTCACTTGTTTAATGATTTGCTCGGATCAAAACGACGGGGACGCGGAGGGGCTTGACAAACTCCTAAGTGGGACCGCCTTTCGAGGTCTGGAAATTGTCCAAATTAGGCCAAACATTGGCTGGTATACCCATTGACTTCGGTCTCTATTTGGTGGTTGAAAAGGATGGCCGATGGTTTGGCTGAGGCGGAGACGAGCAGGGGAGAGGCGGACTGTTGCGGTGAGGCTTCACGGTGGCGGACGGGCGACCAGGCGGCTTCGGCGGTGGTGGGGCAGGCTCAAATAGCTCTGGGGACTACCTGGGGTCGTGGCTGGGGTAAAACGACGGCCAAGGATGTGCAGCTCGCGCGCGAGCAGGCAAACGGCGAACGGCTTCAGCGTGCGATGGTGGCGTGCGGTGGTCCCACGAGGTTGCTTGGCAGCTTGCTAGCTTGGTTTCTGAGTTGCTGGAGCTTCAAATGGCAAAGAGAAGGAGATGGGATGTCAACGGGAGCAAGGAGAGAGGGAGGGGGACTGGTTTGTTGCAAGGGGGTCACCATGTCTCTTCCTCATCTCTTTGTTCCCTCAAACTTGGCCCACCTTGCTTGCTATCCTCCACCACTGATTTCTAGCCACCAATAGCTTCTTCTAGAAGCCTTAAGGTGGTCCAATTGTTGAGTCCATGGGGGCAATACGAATTTTGTACTCAATTGGTTCAATTACCATACAATTTCTCCTCGAATTGGTGTGATTCGGCTTCTAAAAATTCAATTATCGAGTCAACGATCAAATCGTTATTTTTTTTCGCCAATTGATCCCACTAGCATCCCAATTTGGCGATAAAAAACGGTCATCTGTATTTTCTGGTCAAAAACGGCTCTATGTTGATTTTTTCAGCCAAAAACTCGATTGGCAGAAAAATTTTCGGAGACTGAGTCAACGTTCCTAAAATAACTCATGACATGGTAAAACTTTCAATTTTTGAAATCGGATTCAAGTTCGAGGTTTATCCCAATCTGGTGCGATTTTAACGTGACCTAGGCTATCGGATAGCTTTTAGAAATTTTTAGTGCAAATGACCTGTGGTCGATTTTCTTTAAGCCACAATGAATCTCTTCGACACATTGGTGACTCTCGGTTATCGTGAAAATCTTGAGGATTCAAATATGGACACAGAGTACCAAAACGACAAAAAAATCAGTCTAGTGCCGGTCGATGAGAATTTTGTAATTTAGTGGAATCACCCACGTTTAGCCACACATCTCAGTCGAACCGACCTATTTCTAATTTCTAATCGATCTTTACTGTTTCGTGATGATATCGGCAGATGAGCACGGTTGAGTAACCGATTCTTAGTCGAATTCTCAAGTCTAATGCGTTAAAATTCCTTAATGACTTCCCTAGATAGTCTAGTTATCTCAAGAGTGATAAGCTATGAGAATAGTACTATAGGCACGTCAATAAAAGGTCCGATTAATTTAATTGAAAACAGAAGTAAAAGTCCAGGATGTCACATGCACCCCACTTGGCCTACGAATTTTGTACACTTGCTTTTCAATTTCATTCAATTCTTACTCAATTGAGCTAAAATCAAAGCCTATAAATTCAGTCAAGATGCCATCGTTCATCTCATGATTTTTCCTCGTCAATTGAACCAACTTGAATCCCAAAGATACGATAAAAAACGGTCTTCTAATTTTCCCGGTCCAAAATAACCTTACTTTGAATTTTTGCCGAAAATCCCGGTTTGCAGAAAAATCTTTGGAGGGTGAGTTGACGTTCCTAAAATGAATCGTGATATGACAGAACTTTCAATTTCTGAAAATCGGGTTAAAATTCGCTGTTAATTTCAACCGGGCACGATTTTAGCGTGACCTAACGTACTGTGTAGCTTTTAGGAATTTTTAGTACAATTGACTCGTAGTCAATTATTTTCGAGCCACTCTGTACATCTTCGACACATTAGTGACTCTCGGTTGTCGTGAAAATCTCTCCACAAGTTACCAAAATGACAAAAAAATCGGTTTAGTGCCGATCGATAAGAATTTTGCAATTAGGTGGAATCACCCATACTTAATCACACGGCTTTGTCGAATCGTCCTATCTCTGATCTCTAATATATTTTTAACAGTGCTGTAATGACCCTTGCAGATTAGTACGGTCGAGGAGCCGATTCTTGGTCGAATTTTCAAATCTATTGCGTTAAAATCCCTCAACGGTTTCACCAGATAGACTAGTTATCTCGTGAGTGATCAACTCAGAGAATAGAATTATAGGCATGTCAATGAAAAGCCCAACTTATTTAATTGAAAACAGAACCTAAAATTTAGGATGTCACACATATAACCTGAGGGATTGGGTCGGGTTTTGAATTGTGTGTGTCTGTGTACAGAGCTTAAGTTAAACATGTTTTTCATAATTCCTTGCAGGACAGGGAACTTGCCATCCCATAAGAATGCCAAACTTAGTCCAATTTGTCAACAAATTTAAGTACAAATTAATTCAACACTGTCCAGCGAAAAACATTCTTACAAATAACATAAGGGGAAGGAAGAAAGCAAAAGCAAACAATCAACATTTCTGTCTCAATAGCAAACAATCTATCTTTGCTCAACTAAGGTCATCCTGCAAGTAAGAAATGAAGACAAAAATCATTAAGTGCCTAATGTAAGATATGAAGAAGTAAATTCTCAACTAAGGCACAACTCAGGGTTATTGCCTTCGCCCATTTCACTCTTTTTCTCTTTTCACTCGTTTAGTGAGCGCACTTAAAAGAAAAGCCAAATTGTTTCAAACAATACATATTAGCATTTAAGGATAAGTAATTTATGCAAGAACACATTTCATCAAATTGGTGTTAAATTAAAATGTGCTTCATAAAACGTAAACATCTTGCAATTGACTGTAAAAATTAATATATGACAATATATAAAGGTTTGAAGGCTGGAGCTCATTCTACTCATCCATTCTTGAAAACAAAAGAGCTAGGTCTCTCAGGGTTTTAGGTACAACTTGATGACATTGCTCGAGAATTTTAATTGAAGTCTCAGCGTGTCTTAAAATCTAAAACTTATTTTTTCAATCGGTTTTATAGTTTATTCATGAATGCGCATTTTTTTTGTTTTTTGTTTCATTACTTTCTTCCTTAATGAAGTGAACCCAATGACAAAAATTTTCATTCATCAATGTAAAATAAAATAAAATAAAAAAATTTCAAAGCATGTAATCAGAATTCATTGATTCTCGACTCTTGATCTGTTTCTCACCCATAAATTGGGAATCAAACTGTCCGGTACCTATTTCACTTTTTTTGGAATCGGATCGATAACCGCGGAAAACTCGAATCAAACTAGTTCTTATGGCCGGTTCGGCGCAGTTCCCTGTTCTACGCCGAACCCATGCCGTAGCCGATGAAAAATGCTTTAAAATTTGCTGACTTTTTTGTCAAGAGGGTAATGCCGCGCCAAATATCTTTGCTGAGAAATAATTTTTTTAATAGTCGCCATCGTTTTCCTCCATCACCCGCAACTCAGAGTCCCGTCCGTCCTCCATCACCGTCAGCCGTCGTCATCATCACCGCGAAATCAGACGGATGAGCGGATGGCGATCTCAGCGAGCGAGCAACGACCTTCCAGGCGGAGCGGCGTCGGCGAGCATGGACGACGCGAACGCCATCGAAGCCGCCAGAGTTCCGACCTCGGCTCTCAACCGCATCGATCTCTCGAGCTCCGATATCCGACAGTCGGTGTCTCTGCTCAAACAGGTCCTCGATTCTCTCGAGCCTTTCCGATGTTCCGATTCGATTACCGGTACCGGAACCGAGGAAACTAAGGTTTTTATGATTCGTGACGACACTGGCGGATGAATCCGATCCGTTGGCCTCAGGGGTGCTTGGATTCGGGCTTTTTCTACGTGATCAATCACGGAATCGGCCTGGATTTGATGGAGGAGGTGTTCGTCCAGAGCAGGCGGTTCTTCGGTCTGCCTTTGAGCGAGAAGATGAAGCTGCTGAGGAACGAGAAGCACCGAGGCTACACTCCTCTGTTCGATCAGGTCCTCGACCCTGCAAATCAGATAAAAGGTTTGTGTCTGATCATCTTGCTGAAGATTTTACTGCTTAAAGTGGACATAGATGAATAGCTGGTGATTTTGATGGCTGTAATCAGGTGGGGGTTGAGTAGCATTTCCTAGAAACGGAAGATCAATTAGTTATTATTCCTATTTTCGGTTGTATCCTTGGAGAGAACTGCCACAGAATTAGGAGTTTGAATTGCTAACACATGACCATGAGCTAATATTTCTGTTAAAAAAGATTCTACTTATGCTCATGTACTCATGAAATGCAGATTGCATTTTTACTGGAGCCTAGTCATGATTGTCTCATTGAGTGCTTGCCAACATGTATGTCAGAGGAAAATCCTCCGAAGTAAGTTGTCTTCTGCACATTAGTTACTTTCCTGTATATCAACAGGATGGTGCAATTCTACTTCCTCTTTTATCAGTTCTCAGTCCTAAGATCTAGTTCTCCTCCACGTTTTGAGCGAGAGTTCTCCTCGATTTGAACAAGTGTCTCTACGCATTGTGCTTGAATGCTGGTGCTCTGCTTTGAACATGCATGTTGAAGCGGATATTGCATATCCAGGGATCATTCAAGCACTGTAAAGAGGACTGCATCAAGTTTAACTCCATGATTCATGAGGAAAAAAATGTTTGCTCGTGAATTAGGCATTGACCTGTGGCAGATTTGATCAATTGATACGATCAACCACACGCTTGCGTTCTCTTTAAAGGGTTGGGTCCTTTTCGCGTGGGGATTTGGGTACTGCGTTTAACATAGCTGCTCCATTAGTGATTAGACATGGTGCAGATTAGCAAATTTACACCAGCATGGGATCCTGAGTTTGTTCAAAATTGCATCAATGTGCAGGTTTCCGCCTGTCCAATGTCAGACCTACTTGTCTTGAAGACTCCACGATACTCATGCTGATTTAAATGTATACAGAAGGAAAGGAGCTTAGATTTTTCCAGTGAGAGTGGAAGCCTGTCAAGCTGTGTTTGCCCGAAGTAGGGGTATGCTTTGAGAACTTGTACAGATGTGCCTAATGAGCTTAGAGAAGGGCATCCAATGGGGTACCTTTATGTACATGCATATGCATATACAACCAATGATCTGTCTATGTTTCTGCATGGAAGCAATAGTTCAATCGCTTCTGCCTTATTTTTCTCCTAAATTAGCTGTTTGTACGTGCAACGCTTTGAGAAAGGAAGTGAAAAGGAGATGCCACACTCATGTCTAAGCATCGACCCTCCTGCGATTCAACGGATGATTCTGTCAGCTTTTCAACGATAGTTAAGTAGATTGGACTGTACATGCAACTTTCTGCGTACTTGACGATATTTCTGGATGAGGTGGGCGCGTTGCTAAGCCTACAAAGGATTGGAAATTTTGACGAGCTGAGGAAGAGAGACCAAAAATTTCCATGTGGATGGGACTATGAGCAGCGTTGGCAAGTGCACTGACCGAGATCGTAAGCCACTTTAGCCACGTTGGCCGCCACTTGCCTAGAAATTTTCTTGAGATGTTTCTAAAAGATATATAGATCGTAAGCCATTTTTCTGACTGTTCATTATGGAGAAGTTCATCTGTTTTGCATTTGATGATGTTTTGTTGGCTTCCCTATTAATGTTTCGCCAGATCTGGGCAAGGGCGAAGGAACGGGTATTATAATTTTACAATTTAAACTCACCATGATACACACAAAGTTCGCGTAATTTTCTCCATCAAATATGAGCTTTATAAAATTATTATCTATGGCATTTTATTTAAATTAATAAATGAAAGGATGACAAAGAACATATTAAATATATTATGGGTCTAATTAGACCAACTGAAAGTTGTGGGAAGATATTTCACATTAATTAAAAGTGATTTAATTGAATTAATTGAAAGTTCAAATATGACATGAAGCATGGATAAATTTTGACAGACTACTAATAACATTATCTCTTCCAATAATAGGAACTTTCAATCAGTCAACTTCCCACGAGTCACTTGACATTGCCCCTGCGGGAAGGTTACAATAGTTATGACAAAACTTTTTCATGTTTGTGCTTTGGAGCATGATCCAAAGTTCCATTTGTACTCTTGTAGAGTTGAAAGTAAGTGTGAAAGTATGAACGTGAAGAACGGACCATAGACATGATTGGGGGACATCATTTGATAGTTAGTCTTTCTTTACATTGTTTTCTTTTTCTTTGTTTCTGATTGATACAACCATTTGGTAGGTTTTGGTATTGAACAATAAGAACATATCGAAATTAGCAAACCATCTATTGATGCAATCAAAGGAGACTCTAATAATTATGGAGGAGTTCATCCGTTTAGCATTTGTTGATGTTCTGTTGGTTTCCCTAATGATGTTTCGTCAGATCTGGGCGAGGGCAAAAGGAACGGGTATTATAATTTTACAATTTAAAGTCACCATGACATGCACATAGTCCATGTAATTTTCTCCATCAAACACCAGCTTTATAAAATTGTCATCCATGACATATTTCATTTAAATTAATAAATGAAAGGGTGACAAAAAAACATATTAAATACATTACAGATCCAATAAGACCAATTCAAAGTTGCGGGAAGATATTTCACATTGATCAAAAGTGATTTAATTGACTTGGTTGAAAGTTCAAAAATTCCAAAAGTAAGTGTGAAAGTAAGTGTGAACATGAAGAACATACCATAGACATAATCAAGGGACTTGATTTGATAGTTAGTCTTTCTTTACATTGTTTTCTTTTTCTTTTTTCTGATTGAGACAACCATTTGGTAGGTTTTGATACTAAACGCTAAGAACAGGTCGAAATTAGCGAACCGTCTATTGATGCAATCAAAAGAGACTCTACTCATTATGGTGAAGTTCATCTTTTTAGCATTTGTTGATGTTCTCTTGGCTTTGCAATTGATGTTTCGCTAGATCTGGGTGAGGACGAAGGAACGGGTATCGTAATTTTACAATTTAAAGTCATCATGACACGCACAAAGTCCACGTAATTTTCTCCATGAAACATCAGCTTAAGAAAATTGTTATCCATGACATATTTCATTTAAATTAATAAATGAAAGGATGACAAAAAACATATTAAATATACTACAGATCCAATAAGACCAATTCAAAGTTGTGGGAAGATATTTCGCATTAATCAAAATTGATTTAATTGAATTGATTGAAAGTACAAAAGGTCCAAAAGTAAGTGTGAAAGTAAGTGTGAACGTGTGAACGTGAAGAACGGGCCATAGACATGATCGATGGACATCATTTGATAGTTAGTCTTTCTTTACATTGTTTTTTTTTTTTTTTTTTGATTGAGACAACCATTTGGTAGGTTTTGGTGTTAAATGCTAAGAACCGGTCGAAATTAACGAACCGTCTATTGATGCAATCAAAAGAGACTCTACTCATTATGGAGAAGTTCATCTTTTTAGCATTTGTTGATGTTCTCTTGGCTTCTCAATTGATGTTTCACCGGATCTGGGTGAGGACGAAGGAACGGGTATTGTAATTTTACAATTTAAAGTCATCATGACACGCACAAAGTCCGTAATTTTCTCCATCAAACATCAGCTTAAGAAAATTGTTATCCATGACATGTTTCATTTAAATTAATAAATGAAAGGATGACAAAAAACATATTAAATATATTATGGATCCAATAAGACCAATTCAAAGTTGTGGGAAGATATTTCGCATTAATCAAAAGTGATTTAATTGAATTGATTGAAAGTACAAAAGGTCCAAAAGTAAGTGTGAAAGTAAGTGTGAACGTGAAGAACGGGCCATAGACATGATCGAGGGACATCATTTGATAGTTAGTCTTTCTTTACATTGTTTTCTTTTTCTTTTTTTTTGATTGAGACAACCATTTGGTAGGTTTTGGTGTTAAATGCTAAGAACAAGTCGAAATTAGCAAACTGTCTATTGATGCAATCAAAAGAGACTCTACTCATTATGGAGAAGTTCATCTTTTTAGCATTTTTTGATGTTTTGTTGGCTCCCTTATTGATGTTTCGCCAGATCCGGGCGAGGGCGAAGGAACATATTATAATTTTACAATTTAAAGTCATCATGACATGCAAAAAGTCCTTGTAATTTTCTCCATCAAACATCAGCTTCACAAAATTGTTATCCATGACGTATTTCATTTAAACTAATAAATGAAAGAATGACAAAAAAACATATTAAACATATTACAGATCTAATTAGACCGACCGAAAGTTGCGGGAAGATATTTCACATGTCAAAAGTGGTTTAATTGAATTGATTGAAAGTTCAAATTTGACATGAACATTGGATAAAATTTGATAGACTATTCTCTTTAAGCAGTAGGAACTTTCAATTAGTCAACTCCCCGCGAGACACTTGATATTGCCTTTGTGGGAAAGTCATGATGGTTATCACAAAGCCTTTTCACATTTATGCCTTGGAGCATTGGTTCAAACGTCCATTTGCACGCTCCCAAAGTTGAAAGTAGGTGTGAAGGTGAAAATGTAAAGAACAAGCCATAGACGTGATTGAGGGACATCGTTTGATAGTTAGTCTTTCTTTACATTGTTTTTCCCGCTAATTGAGACAACCATTTGGTAAGTTTTGGTATTAAATACTAAGAACATGTCAAAATTAGTGAACCATCTATTGATGCAATCAAAAGAGACTTTGTTCATTATGGAGAAGTTCATCTTTTTAGCATTTATTGATGTTCTGTTGGCTTCCCTATTGATGTTTCAGCTTGTCATCTGTTCTAGCAACTTCACTGATCAAGAGGCTCTCCTCCACTTCAAATCAAAGATGGAAGTCGACTCGACGAACACCATCAAAGGTGGCAATTGGACCGTGGAAGCAAATTTCTGTGAATGGATTGGTGTCGTTTGCAGCACCCGCAAGCAGAGAGTCATAGCTTTAGACCTCTCGCACATGGGTCTCCAGGGAAGACTCTCTCCCTACCTTGGCAATCTTTCTCTCCTAGCTTCTCTTGATCTCCGCAACAACAGTTTTTATGGCATGATTCTGATAGAAATTAGTCATTTACACCGCCTTAAAGAACTTATACTCGAATCGAACCAGTTCGAAGGGAACATTCCTCCTATCTTAACCTAGTGTCAGAACCTCGAAGTCATGTCACTTGCGACAAACAAACTAACGGGTGGTATACCAAGAGAATTTGGCGCCTTCCCTAAGTTGCAACAACTGAATCTGAGCTCGAACGACTTACAATGTCAAATTCCAAGCTTCCTGGGCAACATATCCACATTGCGAGTCATTATACTGGCCAATACTACTCTCATAGGTTCGATTCCTTCGGCACTTTTCAATAGATCGCTCACGTGGGTCAATTTGAAGGATAATTATCTCTTCGGAAGTCTTCCCTCCGATCTTTGCTACTGCTGGCCTAACATTCAGATTCTTTCACTGCGTCAAAATCAATTCAGCGGCTTGCTACTAGAGACGCTAACCCAATGCAAAGAGCTTATCATATTGCAGTTGTCATTCAATCGTTTTCAGGGAAGCATTCCTCGAGATATAGGTAGCTTGCAAAAGCTACAAAAGCTCTATATTTCTGTTAACAACTTGACTGGCACGATTCCTCGAACCATTGGTAACTTGTCGAGCTTGCACAAACTAGAAATAGGAGCTAACCCCATTGAAGGGGAGATTCTGAGTGAGATTGGGAATTTGGTTGATCTGCAAACACTAGTCCTTTCGGAAAATTTGCTAATCGGCGAAGTGCCTCAAGAGGTTTTTAATATTTCTTCGCTCCATGTGCTTAGTTTGATGGACAATTCCCTCTCCGGAAGCCTTCCCGCAAGTAGAGATCTAAGCCATCCGAATTTGGAAAAACTATTTCTAGGAGGCAATGGCTTTGGCGGCAACATCCCCCTGTGTTTCTCGAATTTTTCGAGCCTAATCCTTTTCGATGTCTCGGAAAATCAACTCAGCGGACCCATACCTACGGGTTTGGGCAACTTGAAGAACCTTGAAGTCTTTGCTGTTACGTCTAATAAGCTAACGGGAGAGACTTATGGTTCGGGGCTCGATTTTCTCTCTGCTTTATCTATGTCCGTCGCTGCGATTCTTGTCTTTGGAAGGCAACCCGCTTCGTGGCTCCATACCAGAATCTATCAAAAACTTCTCCAGTTCCCTACAAATTCTAATTGCTCCGGATTGTCAAATAAGAGGTCGTATTCCCAAGGAAATGGGTTTCTCGAAGAGATTGACTTTGCTAGTGTTGAGCAATAATGCTCTCGACGACAACATCCCATCATCAATCGGAGGACTAGAAAGGCTGCAAAGGCTGTATCTTGATAACAACCATCTCAAAGGACCAATCCCCAATGAGATATGCAACTTGACAGGTTTAGGAGAGTTGGTGCTCCAGCAAAATAGGATATCGGGATCAATCCCGAATTGCATTGAAAACCTTAGCAACCTTCAAATGTTTCTCATAAGCTCGAATAACATGACATCGGTTATACCATTAAGTCTGTGGGGCCTTCAAGAACTTATCTTCCTCAATCTATCACACAATTCTTTCAATGGAGGACTACCACTTGAAATAGGGAAGATGAGAGCTATAAAGAGCATCGATCTTTCTTGGAACCGACTTCCATCCAGGAGTTTGAGAGCCTTGCTTTGCTCAACTTGTCGAGGAACTCTTTTCAAGGATCGATACCTCAATCGATCGGCCATCTCAAAGGGTTGGATTTCCTTGATCTCTCCTACAATGAGTTATCGGGCACAATACCTAAGTCCTTGGAAGGACTTGCATTTCTACAAGTTTTGAACTTGTCCTTTAATAAGCTATTAGGAGAGATTCCTAATAGTGGATCCTTTGGAAATTTCTCGGCTCTCTCTTTCATTGGGAATGAAGCACTTTGTGGAAATGCGATTTTTCAAGTCCCACGTTGCAAAGCAAATGGAATGAAATCATCAAGGGACAAGCGGTTCCATATACTATACATTATTGTGCCAATTGTATCAGCTATACTTTTAGTCCTCGTCATTTGCTTGCTTAGAAAGCGTGGGAACACCAATAAAAAAGCTTCAGTTTCGATGGAGAACTTGCCTAGAATTGACCACCCGATGATATCATATCGGGAGCTTTGCTTGGCTACTAACAACTTTAGCGCGAGCAATTTGCTCAGAGTAGGAAGCTTTAGCTCTGTATATAAGGGGACTTTGGCCAATGGGACAGACATCGCTGTCAAAGTATTGAATCTCTATATCGAAGGCGCTCTGAAAGGTTTTGACGCAGAATGCGATGCTTTCCGTATGATTCGACACCGTAATCTCGTCAAGGTGATCAGCACCTGCACGAATGCCAATCTGAGAGCTCTGGTGTTGCAGTACGTGCCTTGTGGGAGCTTGGAGAAGTGGCTGTACTCCAACAACTACCACTTGGATCTCCATCAGCGAGTGAAGATAATGGTCAACATCGCAATGGCGATCGAGTATCTCCACCATGGCCAACCAGAACCCATTGTGCACTGCGATCTAAAGCCTAGCAATATTCTTCTAAACGAGGACCTGGTCGCACAAGTTTGCGACTTTGGAATTGCCAAGATTTTGGCTGCGAACAAGCTTGAAACACAAACCCGAACTCTCGGCACGATTGGTTACATTGCTCCAGGTACATTTGTCGAATAGTAGCTGATTCAAGCCTTTGATTGCCAATATAATGGTATAATGTAATAGAGATATATTAGCACTCGTCTGCCTCTTGATCTTATTACTAATGTCCCAAAAAGAAATAGATCAATTGCCGATGTTCTTATGTCACTAACTATGATGCTTGCAAAGTATGGTTTGGAAGGAAAAGTCACAACAAAAGGAGATGTATACAGTTTCGGCATATTGTTGTTGGAAGTGATTACTGGGAAGAAGCCAACCAGTGAAATGTTCAATGTGGATATCAGCTTGAGGCAATGGGTAGGTGCAACAATTCCAAAAAGAGTGCTTGACATTGTGGACAGCAAAATCCTTTGCATGAAAGATGAAGATCCGATGCTTTCGAAATTCAAGTGCATAGTCTTATTGATACTAGAATTAGGACTAGAATGTTCAAAGGACTTGCCCAAGGAAAGAATGGACATGAAAACTGTTGTGGTTAAGCTCAACAAGATCAAGTTATCACTTCCTTGACAAGAAAATAGGGCCGAGAGCAGCTTAGAGAATTTGAACATCGCATTTTCATATTTTGTACCCAGTAATTTCATTTCCATCGCATTGTGTGTACGACTCTACAAGATTGTTCCTAATCTTCTTTTAAGCTTTTTGAATTAAAGGAAAACAATTCAAATCGCGGCTAGATCTGCAATCGAGAGTCTAACTCATGTCCAACTTCAGAAGTTGTAGTAGTTGCCATGTTCTCCAAGTAAAAACTTTGTTTGAGAGCTGGTAGATTTGCAAATGACAAACATTGTTTCCTTTTTTCGTTTTTTTTTTTGACAAGACAAACATTGTTTCCTTGAAGCTCAACGTTTTCTCGCGTCGTGGCAGGCATAGCCCATGAGCCTTGCGTGTCAAGTTGGGCAGGGCCAGGCCTTTCCAGCCCACATGCTAAGCCTGGGCCGGTACCGGTTTGGGCCAACGTCATTTTAAAATTTTCCTTTTATTTTTACAAAAAATACTTATAATTTATTTTAATTTAACACAAGATTAGTTTAACTTTTTCATATTGAAATTGTAAGGCGAAATCAAACTAAGTGGAATAGACAGTAGCTTGGCCTTAAAAAATAAAATATAGTTATCATGCCCACATTAGATGCCTATACGGTCATCTTCATTCCCTATGCAACATCATAATAGATAGTATTTCAATTACATGGAGAAATAAAATATCGAAAGTCATTTTCTAATTGTTATAATTCTTTTTCAGAAGGCAGACATCAAATCATATCTTCTTATTCTTTCAATGATTAAAACAAACATTTATTCAAGGGCACTACAGAAACGATGAAATATAATAGACCTTCTCTTTTGTCTGTTATCTCTTTCTTTGGCCTGTTTTTCATTGTTCTCTTTCAAGTTTGATTACATTAAAATATTAAAGTACTACGTAACTGAGGGCTAAAAAGGAAATCAAAAAGTGAGATAAAACCCATTTTTGACTTAAATATGTAGATGAAGGGCATTTTTTCTTTTGATCGGCAGGAAAAAAAAATACAATACGAATATGAGTAAAAACTTATGATCATTGTTTTTTCCTTGAAGTACAAGTAGAATGATTTGAAGTCATCACTTCTAGTGAATTTTACAAGAAAAGTTTTATTCGAGTAGTATTACAACAAGATGGGATACCTAAACATCAATTCAATTTGGACATTTTCCTCCTCAAAAGATCTACTAAGTGATGGTTGCTCGTGATCACTTCGATCTTCTAACTATGAACCGTTGCCTTGTGTCATTAGTCTTTCACAGAGATTTAATTGATGGTGGGTTGTGTAGTGTGCCTCACCCTTGCGCAATCTGACATTTCAGTTTCAAGAGTGAAAGATGAAAATGATAAACAAATTGCAGTTTCTAAAAAAATCCGTCCATGGTCTATGGCTTAGGGTCTTCCCTTTCATAGGTTGAGGTGAGCTATAATGATCTAAATGAGACGTTATGGGGAAATCAAATAATAACCTAGAGGTCAATTGACTAGAGAAAATCAAATTTATAGGTCTACTTGTTCAATTATACATGTAGAAGGGTGAGCATCCCTATATCGCCCTTTTATACCACAATTTCTTGGGTTTTGAAAACTAAAAAATCGGTTATCTGCATCAAGTGTAATTATCACATCATGTGACAATCAAGAAGTTGACTACATCGAAGCCATTTGTTCGTGGCGGACTTGGTGCCTCCTCGGGCCTATTTGGTAATACTCTAAACGGTGTGTAATTCTATTCTTTCGTTCCCCCAAATAAAAAAAAGAATAGAAATCTATTTGGTAAATTTTTCTTCTAGAGAACAAAAAATCATTGGGAATAAATTTGGAACAAATCAAGAAATAGAAAAAAAGTTGTTTATTGTTTTTGAGAATAATTCCAGAATTAAACCAATTTTTTTTCTTTTCTCTTCTTCTTCCTCATTGCCAATCGCCGGCCACGGCGATGGTCGATGACTAGCTGGGCAAGGTCCGATGATCTCGCTGGAGCCTGTCGTGGTCGGCGATTGGCTGGGCAAGGTCCGATGAGCTTGTTGAAGCCTCACTAGGCCGGGCAAGGCCTGGCGAGGCTCGACCTCGCCCAACCACCGGTGAGGCTCGGCCTCGCCAAGCCTTTGTGAGACTCGGCCTAGCCAGGCTAGGGTGAGGCCGGCTTCGCGCTGGTTGGGCGAGGTCAAGCTTTGCCGTCTTGCTGATGGTTAGCTGGAGAGGAAGAAAAGAGATGGAAAAGGAAAAGAAAAAGAAAAGAAAAAAAGAGAAAAATATAATAAAAGTACTAAAAAATTTAAAAAATTCTAATTCACAAAAAAATTTGAGATTTATCAAACACATTTCTATCTCGAGAATATAAATTTTACACATTTATAAAATGTATTCAAATGTTTAGAAACTCGTCTAGGGAAAAATCATTTTTGAAAAAAAATTATTCCCGAGAATAAAATGGTTACCAAATGTACCCTTAGGTGCCCGTCGCACATGACAAGTTGCCTAAAAATCACTTTCCATAAAGTGTGCAAGCCGCCATTCTTCTTAACCCTTGATAACTTTGTGTGCAAATATCCGGTCCATGTCAGATATTCTTAAGAGAGGGTTTGTTTAATATTGGATAGTCCAAGGTAGGAGTGTCAACAGTTCAGTTGATATCCGACCCGAACTTAAACACTACATAATCGACTTGAGACCCAAATGGCATATAACCTTAGCGATCAGGTCAAATTTTGAAGTGTTTTTTTCTTCTTTTTTTGTGCAAAGGTTAAGTTAAACATGTTTTTCATAACCTTTTATGGGTCTACACATCACACACCTTCAAAGACCTTACATTCCAAAATGAATGCAGAACAAGGAACTTGCCACACCCATAAGAATGCCAAACTTAGTCCAGCCCTTCAACAAATTTAAGTACAAATTAATTCAGCATTGTCCAAAGAAAAACAAACTTTCGAACAAAGACCACAAGGGGAAGAAATAGAGCAAAAGCAAACAATCAACATTTCCATCTCAATAACAAACAAACAAATTAGTTTAAAATAATAAAATTCAAAATAATATTAGTATTAGATGGGTTCACGGTTTATTTAGACTCAGTACATCTCTATGACTTTCCTCCATTCTCTGTCGTCCTTTATTCGATCTTGTGCTCGCTCAATTTGCGTTCTTATCTTGTTTTGGATTTGAGCTTTTCTAAATTGATTTAAGTGTTTTGGTAATATAAATTGAATTGAGTAAAGATCACTATCAATTCGATTTATATTATACAAAAATGAATCAATTTAGATTGGGCAATTTTTGACTCGTCTTAAAACCTGACCTAACCTGATTCGACCTATCCATTCAGTGCATCCACCCACGAGCACATGTGGAGATGTGCCTTTCGGATGTTGGTGGCGCACTAAGATTGATAAAAAGCACGGTGTTCAAAATGTCAAAATGGTCAACTTCACTGATTCGACAAATGCCTCTGAGAAACTCCACATACTAATTTGCTGACACCACATAAGATAGTAGACGAAAAAATGCTTTGAAATTTATAGAAAGCATTAAAATGTGCGACGAGGAAGTCACGCGAATTGTTGTCAAAACGATAATGTCGCGCCAAATATCTTTTGCTGTCCTTTTTTAAGTCATAGACGCCGTCGTTTTCTTCGTCTTTTCAACCCTCCCCAGCTCCCTCGATCACCTACCAGCAACTCAGTCAGAGTCCCGTCCTTCTTCGATCGTCGTCAGTCATCGTCATCATCGCTGCGAAATCAGACGGGTGAACGGACGGCGATCTCAGCAAGCGAGCAACGACCTGCCAGGGGGAGTGGCGTCGGCGAGCATGGACGACGCGAACGCCGTGGAAGCCGCCGGAGTTCCGACCTCGGCTCTCAACCGCATCGATCTCTCGAGTTCCGATATCCGACAGTCGGTGTCCCTGCTCAAACAGGTATTCGATTCTCTCGAGTTTTTCTGATATTCCAATTCGATTTCCGGTGCCGAAACTAAGGTTTTTTGATTCGTCACGACGCTGACGGATGAATTCGATCTGCTGGCCTCAGGCGTGCTTGGACTCTGGCTTTTTCTACGTGATCAATCACGGAATCGGCCAGGATTTGATGGAGGAGGTCTTCGCCCAGAGCAGGCGGTTCTTCGGCTTGCCTTTGAGTGAGAAGATGAAGCTGTTGAGGAACGAGAAGCACCGTGGCTATACTCCTCTGTTCGACGAGGTCCTCGATGCTGCGAATCAGATTCAGGGTTTGTGTCTGACGAATTCATTTGTTCCGTTTTTCGGTGTCAGATTACTGAAGGTTTTTTCTGCTTAAAGCTGATTTAGATGAATAGCAGGTGATTTTGATAGCTTCCTGTAATCAGCTGGTGGCTGGTGGTTGAGTAGCAACTCTTGGAAAAGGAAGATGCAATTAGTTAGTTATTATTCCTGGTTGTAATTATATTCTAGGAGGAGTGAGGATACTTCATCAGAGCCGACACAGAAATAGGAGCGAGTTGTTTGATGTGCTAACACGAAACCATGAACAATACAATGAGGATTTAGATGAAACTTGTTAGTATTTATATGGTTATCATTTTTTGAAGAGCGTTTGAGTAGTAATGATTTCATTGACATTATATTGGAGATTATAAGGAGGGATACTATATAGGAACAGAAGTCCCAGAGGATGATCCTGATGCGCAGAAGCCTCATTTTGGACCAAATCTCTGGCCTTCTGAGGGTAATCAGTTGCTTAATATGATATCTGTGCAACTTCAAATTGTTGCTGCTGATATGTACTTATTTTGGTTTCACTGTTGTGTTTTCACTAGAGATATTGCCAAGATGGAGGCAGACGATGGAGAAATTTCATAGTCAGGCATTGTGAGTTTTTGCTACAGATGATAAAGAGCTACGGACATTAAATTTTGTTGTGAGTTGCAAGATGCGAAAGATTATTCCATCTGAGTAAAAGATAATACGGAGATGTTCCGTTTCTCTTACGGGAAATTTGGGGCTTTTCCAGTACCCCAATAGTCACCATCTTCCCCTTCCACTCGCATAAAATTGTGCCAAGTTCTTTTAATGCCCGAGGGGGGTTAAATTGCCTCCGACTGACAAACTGCTTATGCTCTCTTGGGCTCTTATCCTATGTTGGCCAAAGTGTAAATCTCTTCAAGTTATTTGTAACTGCTGATTTAACAATTTCTAGGAAATTCTGCTGCAATTTGAATAAAATAATTTTAGCTGTTGAGATTTACTATTAATCACACTAACCAAGAACCTCAACTCAAGTGTCTACTTCTTATATTGATAGGGCTGATATTGTAGTCACAATTTTCATTGCAAGTTGACTTTTGGATCTGGTTATATCTCAAGAGTAATGCCTAGATGATCTATGTGGCAAGATCAAGTGCAATCTGTTGATATAAAAAAGTGATGGTAGTTAATCTTGGTAATTTTTTGATTTGTAAATATGCTCATCAGAAATGTGGCGAAAGTAGTTGCAAGGATCATTGCTCTAGCACTTGATCTGGAGGCTGATTTTTTTGACAAGCCAGAAATACTCGGCAAGCCTATTCCGATCTTGCGCTTGTTGCATTATGAAGGTAGATTTTACTTCAGTGAACTACAAAATAAGACTGACAATTCTTTCTTCTCATCCAGTTGATATTCCTTTAGGTCTAATCTCTGATCCCTCTAAAGGGATATATGGAGCTGGGGCACATTCGGACTTTGGGTTTCTTATCTTGTTGGCAACAGATGATGTGCCGGGTCTCCAAGTATGAAATATTCTCCTATAAAACTGTTGGTGCAGACTCTATGCATGGTTATAATGCAGGAAACTTTTAAACTTATTCAGATTTGCAAGAACAAGGATGCTAAACCTCAGGCATGGGAATATGTGCAACCTTTGAAAGGGTAAAGCCCAACAGAACTTGAGATGAAGATGTTCGAGATCTCATATTTAAACTAACTTGAACACTTTTGGTAGAAGCCATCGTGTTAGGATTTACATTCTAGTGATTTGTGGATTACAAATTTAACTTGGACTAACTTTGATTTAATCTTGTACTTTTTTTATTTCTTGGAGCATGTACATGATAACATTTTCCCCTTATACGCATGATTGGAAGATTACTTCATGCTGGTGTTGAGTGGATTACAAATTTAACTTGGACTAACTTTGATTTAATCTTGTACTTTTTTTATTTCTTGGAGCATGTGCATGATAACATTTTCCCCTTATACGCATGATTGGAAGATTACTTCATGCTGGTGTTGAGTGGAATACTACCCCCGGACTAGTCACAACTTTCTGACAAACATTGTTGTTTGTCTGACCCTGATCTACTGCTATAGTTATCGTTCGTACAAAGGCAATGATATGCCAGTTTAGAAAGAAAGTATTATTGTCAGACGGGTGATAAAAAATTGGTTCCAACTTAGAAATTTAGAGAGGTGCCCTCATCCACTTCTCCTTTCATATCTGCGATTTGCATCTGTATAAGTATTCATCATGACTTTGATTAGTTCAATCCTTTTGATGACGACCCTCCCTCCCTCTCTCTCTCTCTCTCTCTCTCTCACAAACACCGTTGCACACACTCACATGATGGTTTTCCACCATTCTTTCTTGGTTAATCATGTGCTGGTCCAATTATTGGAACATGTCTTACTACATATGTCCAGTTGCAAGAAGTTTGAGAGGGAAAAATTTCAGAAGAGAATATGTCATTGCTCAAGCATGTTTTTTATTCCGCGTAACTTTTCGACAGAACATAACAATCTCACAACAATCCTGAAAACTAACATTCTTTGCATGGCTATTTGGTACAGAGTGTTCATAATGAATCTTGGTGATATACTAGAACGATGGAGCAATTGTATTTTCAAGTAATATGCTTTAATAGAAGTCTATTCAAATAAATTGGCATGGGGAAAGCTTGAATATGAAGGTTGGAGATTTTCTAAAGCAAGCTACTATAGATTGGTAACCAGTCCCAAACTCTACTAGAATTTCTTAAGTTGTACCCTCTTGGCTCTTGTTGATATTAGTAGACCATTTGTGACATCCTGAAAATTTAGTTTTGTTTCAATTGAATGAATCGGGCCTTTCATCGACGCGCCTATAGTGATATTCTCTGAGTTGATCATTCATGAGATAACTAGACTATTTGGGAAAGTCATTAAGGGATTTTACGCAACATGCTTGAAAATTCGACAAGGAATCGACTGCTCAGCCATGCTAATATGCAAGAGTCATTATGGCATAGTCAAAAATTTATCAGGGACCGAAGATAGGTCAATTCGACTGAGGTGTGTGATTAAGTGTGGGTGATTCCACCTAATTGCAAAATTCTAGTCGATCGGCACTAGACCGATTTTTCTGTCATTTTGGTACCCTATGGTCGTATTTGAAACATCAAGATTTACACGACAAATGAGAATTGTCAATGAGTCGAAGATGTACATTGTGACTCGAAAATAGTCGACCACGGGTTAATTGCACTAAAAATTCCTAAAAGCTAACCAGTAAGTTAGGTCATGCTAAAATCGCATCATATTGAAATTAATCACGAAATTTAATCCGATTTCAAAATTGAAAGTTCTGCCGTGTCATTATTAATTCTAGGAACATCTTTGCATCCTTTCAAGACTTTTTGGTGAACCTGAATTTTTGGCAGTAAATTCAAATTCAACAAATTAAGTTGAGAATTGGAAGGACTGCTTTTAAGTGAGTTTTTGGTCTTCAATGTGGAACGATTAGTGAAGGGAAATACAAGGAATTATTTTAGGCCTTACCATTGTTACATGAGGCCATTAAATTGCAAAGTACTAAGGTGAAAAGCTAGTTCAAGGGGCTGCAAATTCGGAGGACCAAATGCTAAGGGGAATTTCACCTCATTTGGGTTGTGTTTGTGAAGGATAAGATCACTTTTTGAGTGGTAGGACCCTTGACAATGAGAGGGGCCAAGACTTCCATGGCCACAAGGACTAGAGGCTTGGCATTGAAGAGGTGGACCCTCCCTTGGCCTTAGTTTCTCCTCCTTTTTCTTTCCCCGTGCGCGCCTAGCCCCCCTCTCTCTCTTTCCTTGTCCCTTTCCTTTCCTTTTTCCTTCATTTTATTCCCGCCAGCTCCCTTGTCCTTGTCTCCCTCTTGTTGCTCGATTTTGCTTCTGTTTGGCCGATCGAACCAGCACACAAAAGTAGAGCAGGAACTTTGTTCCGTGCTGCTTGTTTTTGGCCAGCGCCACCACCAATTGGTTAGCCGCTGCCCTCATGTTCTGGTTCTCTCTTTCGTGGTCCCTAGCTGCCGCTCACTCCCCTCCATCGGCAACTCGTCGCCCCTCCAAATCTGGCGCATCCCTTACATCCCTTCTCCAGAAGTTCCACTCCTCAGTACCCGGCTACTATAGCCATCCCTTCGCCGCTCCTTTACCGCAACCAACCGCCAACCCTCCGCCTGTTTCGATGCACCAGCCTACCCGGAACAAGCAGCCTCTTCGCCTTTGCTGCCACCCCATCGTAGGGACTCCGGCAACTCCGGTTCAGCCCATCAGACGGATAGCAGCTCCCGTCGTGCCGTTGTCTCGCCCCTACTGCCCCTGTGCGACGTCCATCCGGTTGCGACCAGCAGGGAAGGCCGCATCTCAACAGTGAGCTGAGAGCCTTGCGGGCTTGCTCCGGGCCAACCGAGCCTTCCTTGGCGTCACCCGGGACCCAAGGCTTGCTCGTCGTCGCGCCACCATCGCTGGGAGTTCTCTAATTCACAAATTAGGTGAGTTAACCTCCTAAGTTTTGATTAGGGGTTAATTACACTTGTTAAGAGTTGGATTAGGCTTAAGGATGTTTAGTAATTAGTCTAGTTAGAGTAAATGCTAGTTAGTTAAGTTAGTTGAGTGAACTAGGTGGTTAGTCTAGTTAGTTACTTTAGTTAGGCCATTTAGTTAGGAATTTAATTATTATTTAGAATGGTTAGTTTAGGAAGTTAGTTTAGTAGATTGATTTAGTTAGGTATTTAAATAATTGATTATGACTATGATCAATTTAAATTGATAGTTTAATTTGAGAAACATCAATTAATTAATTAATTAATTTAAATGATTCAATTAATTATTTAATATCTTCCGAAAATTATACCGAGATAGCTGACCGGAATTTTGTGCTGATTGTAGTGGTGTGTTCAATTTATGCAATGGACTATTGGAATGTGCAATTGAGTGATGATTGTTAATTTTGAGTATTTATTTCAAAATAGTGAATTTCGGTATTTAATTAGAAAATACCGGGTGTCGGGTTTTGACATCAAAAATGTTTTTAAATACTATATTAAGAGTGGGGTTTTAAAAGAGATGATATCAAATTTTCTGGTTTGATTCGACCGTGTACCCACACACGATTATTTTACCATGTATTTTTAATATGATGAAAATAGGCCAGGTTCACTATTTTAATTGAGACATTTGAGTGCAATGCACAGTATTCTTGGCCGAAATTAGGTGAGTGCATGAATGATATGAGAACCCGTCACGAGCTTTTGGGGCCGGACGATGCTCCTTCAGGAATGTCCCAAATTAACGGATGCCAGTTGTAGTGGAGGCTGGATCGATGCTCCTATGAAGAATGCTATCTAGATATAGACGTTGCCATACTCGATGGTGCGAGACGATGCTTGGCTACGCCTAAAGACCGCTGACTATTGAGTTGATTGTGGCCGATGGGTTGTAATCAATTGAGATGCATGAAGGATTGAAACTAAGGTGCCCGATTAGGAGACGAAATCGTATGGTGTGGTATGGGACGTGTCATAACGGTTTGGTCTGGTAATTGGGACCCGTGTAATTATGGTGATATATGTGTTGAGACATCCCAATGATAAATGATTTCTATGCAATTATATGTAAATTGAATTGTACTAATGTGCAGGAGAGCACTGGTGCAAGGTAAGTTTTCGAGGGTATGTGGTTAGATCACCTGTGGGTGTATTTCTCTCTTAATCGAGATTTAGGGTGTGAACTCACTGAGACGTCGGTTCACCCCGTCGTGGGCTAAATTTTTCGGGTCCCTAGATGGAGGAGTGCCAGGTGAGCTATGTCGCAGATAGTGGATTTTAGGTTTTTCTACATCCCCTACCGGGTTTTGACGGGCCTTCCGTTGGGACTGGACAGTGGGTGACAGTTCACCCTATGGATATCGAGAAGTCTGATAGGGTCGTAGGGGACTCTGGTCTCGCGAACGAGGAGCTTATCGCATAGATAGCCTAGTAGCTTTTCTTTTTGAAATAGACCCATGTTGTTTTAGACTCTTCTGTATATAAACGCTATTGTATGATAAGCGTGCTTTGTGAAAATTGCATCCTACTTTTCTATCCCATCTTTATGTTGTCTGGGGATTATTATTACACTTTCGCATGTGCAATAAAATGTATGGGTTGGCGACATTTCCTAGGACATCACAAATTTTATCGACCACCGAGAGATGCGCATGCGGTCAAGGTTCGGGGCGTGACACCATTAGTAGTGCAAGAGCATCTACTCTTGACATTGCCTAATTACTGGCTGAGTTGCCTTGGGAAAAAAGTCCAAGTTAAACACAGTTGTTGAAATGGAATGCTATGTTGATGACTTGCATTACTTTCTACACAGAGTCCACTTTATGAATGATAAACCATAAAAGAATTATCCTAGTGTTTTTGTTATTGTTGCTGTTATTGGTCAATTTTTCGATAGTAATCTTTTTATGTGTTCTACGATTGTTGACCACAAATAAGGCTTAACATACACGGTCGTCATGCTTGAGAAGTGTTTAGTGATATAGGAAATGAGCTCTATAGGTGTGACATCCCAGATTTTCAACCCCGTTTTCTATTGAATAAATCGGGCATTTCATTGACGCGTCTATAGGGCTGTTCTCAGAGTTGATCACTCTCGAGATAACTAGACTAGCTGGGTGAGCCATTAAAGAATTTTAAGGCCATAGATTTGAGAATTCAACCAAGAATTGGCTTCTCGACCGTTCTCATCTTTAAAGGCCATTACGGCACAGTTAAAAATTGTTTTAAGATCAGAAATAGGTCGGTTCGACCGAGATGCGTGGCCGATCGTGGGTGACTCCACTAAGTTGGAAAATTCTCATCGACCGACACTAATTTGATTTTATTGTTGTTTTGGTACCCTGTGTCTGTAATTGAATCCTCGAGATTTTCACGACAACCAAGAGTTGCTAATATGTCGAGTGGGTTCATTGTGGCTCGAAAAAATCGACCACGGGCCTTTTGCCCTAAAAAGTTCTGAAAACTATCCGATAGCCTAGGTCACGCTAAAAACGAGCCGAATGGAAATTAATCACCAATTTGAGTCCGATTTCAGAAATTGAAGATTCTGTCATGTCACAGTAAATTCTAGGACCCATGACTCAGTCTCATAAGATTTTTCTGACAACCAAGACTTTCTGGGAAAAAGTCGATTTAGGACCGTTTTTGTTCAATTAAGGCTGAAGATTATTTTTGGTTGCAAAATTGAGAAGCAAGATAGATCCAGAGGTAAGAGACAATGCCGAGATGATCAAGGATAGGTCAATTGAAATTATGAAGGCCAATTGAGGTTGAATTGAAGTGGATCAAGTATTCGTTTGAAGCCCATTACTTCAAAATTCTTGTGCCCCTTCCCCCTAGCCATTTTGGACCATTTGACATGTTCAAGAAGAGGCCTTCGTGGCCTAAAGACAGCCATGGAAGGCTAGCTTGTTGGACAAGACTAGGGGGGACAAAATTTTGGAAAATAAGGCCAAGTGGCCCTTCACTTCTCTCTCTCCCTCATCCTCTCCCAAGCTGCCACCCATCTCACTCTCTCCTCTCCACTCTCGATGCCATCAGCAAGGGGAAGAAGACCGGAGCAGCTCGTGGCTGCCAGACCATCGCAGCTCGCTGCCGTTCGCCGTGCGCGCTACTCGCGCCAGCCGTGTGCCGTCCGCTCGTGATCTCGTCCAGCAGTGCCTTCTAGCTGCTTGGTCCAGCCATTCTAGCCCTCTGTTCAGCGCTGTAGGTGGCTAAGGAAGCCTCCCGAGCTGCCGATTTTGGTTTGAGATCATCCCTGTTGCATCCCCCGAGCCTTGCCGACTTAGCCAAGGTTGTTTTTTTCCATTTCCAGCCAAGAACAACAACTATTTTTGTGGGTTTTCAGCACTGTCCCAAGCCCATTTTGAGGTGTTCCGCGCCTCGGACCCCAGGCACGCTTTGGAGAAAAACATCCCCCACGGCGTTCTCAACATTTCAATCCGAGCGGATTGTTAAATGGGTGAATTTAGCTCACTAATCATCGCTTAGTAGACTAATTATGCTTAAGGGTTGATTAGTGTTAATTAAGTAGGATTATGTGGTTATATTAGTTTAGATTAATTAAATTAGTGCCTTAATGATGCATGTTAGACAAATGGTTAGTGCTATTAGCTAGTGAATAGTCTATAGTATTTATTGAATGCATCTTGGGATTTTCCTGACTTGTCTCGACCTTCAATTAGGCATTACGGGCCTCAATTGGATTTATTAGTATTTATTAATTAATTTTTGTAATTAATTAATTATTTTTCAGAAATTCGACAAGGATAGCCGACCACCAGAATTTTATGCTGATTATCATGGTGCAGTCTGCTTATTTATTTGAGCTTTACGTTGCGTGGAATTGATTTAATTATGGACTTTTATGATTTATTCCTAAATTGTTTGATTTTGGGTAATATAAGTATGAATTGCGGTTGGGAGTAATTATTTTGGAAATGAGATAGATCATCATGAAAGGCACATGGCTCGGTGAATAGTACATCACCTCAGAGAATGCACGTGGCTTGGGAAATTTGGTATATCGCCTCGGAGAATGCACGTGGCTCGGTGATTAGTATGGCACCTCGGAGAATGCACGGGGCTTGATGATTAGGCATCTCACCTTAGAGAATGCACGTGGCTCGGTGACTAGATATATATATCACCTCGGAGAATACACGTGGCTCGGTGAAAAGGAATATCGCCTTCGAGAATGCACGTGTCTCGGTGATTAGTTCTATCAGTTGAGACTGAATAGTAATGGCTAGAATGACCAGGAAATGGTCAAGTTGACATGTAATCGACTAGATTGATTGATCAATACTTTGATCTATTGTCATGAATTGATTGATTTATGTGATATGAGGCATTTGTGAATAATCTTAACTTGCAGGATGGAACTAAGGCCAAGGTAAGTCCTTTGACTCGTGAGTGATTAGGCAATCCTTTTAGTGTATTGGTTTCCTAATCGAGTCTTAGGAGGATAGAACTCGCTAAGACGTAGTCTCATTGGTTATTGTATAACCAATTTCAGGCCCTTAGATAGCAGCATTGGTACCTCCACCTCCCCCTGTTCCAGACCAGTTTGGTATCCCTGAGAGTATATCAGAGAAGGCAACTCACTTCCACATCCATCCCGACTCGGAGGGATTAGAGTATGTTTTGATAGAATCTACTGTTTGGGTGGATGTGGGTAGAGATGATCTGATACCCCATGAATATAGATCGTGGTACCGTTACTACTTCGATGGGCGAAGAGAAGGTCCCATATCGGAAGAGGATGTGCCACAACATATCTTAGAGGTAGCATTTGGAGTAGGGATTGCAGACCCCGATGACGGAGTGGTAGACGATGCTAGAGATCCCGCGCTTAGGAGTGAGCCGACTTCTCCGGTGTATACAGTTGAGGATGCCAACTGTAGCAAAGAGGAAGCTGAGATCATGGAGCAAGAGGAGGAAGGACCGGAGGAGGACCAAGAGTGGGGAGAACCAAAGGAGGAGCTTGAAGATGAGGAGCTCGAAGAGAATGAGCTTGATTTAGAGGAATTGGAGCAGGATCAGGATGATCCTGAGTATGACCCGTATGAGGATTGAGACCTCACCTTGTTTTGTGAACCTCGGGTTGTTAATTGATGTGTGGATAAGTTTAGATCAGACCTCTGTGAATAGTATTGTAATGTATACTATGAGGTGTGCTATGTATAAAAGTATGGTTGTGAATTTCAATATGAAAAATATGGCCCTACTTTTCTATCCCATTGTTTTATTGTCTGGGGATTTATAATTGCTTCCGCATGTGCTATTAAAATGAAAGGGTCGGTGATACGTCATGGGATATCGCTTTTAAAATTGACCAAGTTGAAGGATGGGCGCGTTCCCGAGGATCGGGACGTGACATCCCCTTTTAGTGGTATCAGAGCGAAGTTTAAGATTGGAGTGATAAGATGCAATGACCTACAGAATAGTAGTAGGAAGACATTTATGTTTACGACTGGTGCATGTATGTGATAGCTGAGTGCTAGAATTACTTGTTGTTTTGGTCACTCTGCTTCTAATTCTATGCGGAATTGGAAGCAGGCTTTAGTAGAAAAAGATAAGCCATGAGTGATCATGAGCTAAGAACTCTTGCTAAGAGGACCTGTAGGGCCGTAGTTCGGGGTAGAGCACTGACCCGAGTCGGTACCCGAGGAGGCCGTGGTCGAGCGCCAGCGCTGGTTAGCGTGAGTGGAGTGGCTCCACCTGTAGTGGGTGTCGGGGTAGCAGCCCCTAATGATCCCAAGATAGAAGGGATCATGCGAGTGTTGGAAGCTATGGGTATAAGAATGAATCAGCAAGCACAGAACCAGGCCGCTGCTATTGAAGTCACCGCTCAGGTCGCCGCTACTGCCGCTGCTGAGGTCGCCCTTGTAGCTGCCCCTGCAATTGCACCTGCCATTCCCTCGCTGAAGTTCTGCCAAGAGTTGTGGTCGCTGGGAGACCCATCCATAAATTGGTGGAACATTTCCTGAAGCTCAATCCGTTGAGATTTAGGGGGACTGGAGACCTTGAGGCTGCATCGCAATGGGTACAGGACTTAGAGAAAGCATTTGCACTCTTGATGTACAACGGAGAAGAGAATATGGTATTGGCTGTATACCAACTTCAAGACAATGCCAACATCTAGTGGAAAGCCACCAAGGACACTGTGTTTCCAGATTGAGTGCCCCAGGTTTGGGACACCTTCCTCAGAGCCTTCAATGACCAATATTTTTTGGGCGTTGCCCGGGAACAGAAGATGAAGGAGTTTCAACGCCTTCGTCAGGGATCGATGACAGTCAATCCGTATGGGGTCAAGTTCGCTGAACTTTCACAGTATGCCCCAAGATTATTTGAGGATCCAAAGGAGAAAGCTCGAAGATTTAGAAGTGGTCTTCGTACTGAGTTGAAGCAACCTTTATTGCCATTGGACTTGACAGATTATCGTGAAGTCTATCGTTGAGCTCAGATGATAGAGAGATGTTTAATTGAGCAGACTGCCTCATCTGGATTGAGGTCCAACTTCCAGAGAATATCCGCTAGGGAAAGAGGCCCATGCCTGGTGGTAAATCTCATGCTCCGCCCTTCAAGAAGAGTGGATTCAGTAGGCCTATGCCTAATAGGAATGATGCATGTTGCTTTTGGGAAAGATGACACGGGTCAGCCCCATGTCAATTTAGGCCGGGTGCGTGCTTTGAATGTGGTTAGCAAGGCCATATAGCCAGAAATTGTCCTAGAAAGCTAAGAGAACAACCCCAGTTGCCGTCGCCGCCGCCGCCGATTGGACAGATCAGAGGGTATGCCCCTCATAATGCACCACAGGGAGGGCAAATGAGACCTCCAGCTCAGGGCACAATTTATGGTATCACCCAGGGTCAGGCAGAAGCTGCGGTTGACGTGATCACAGGTATGGTTTCGCTCAACGACCAACCTGCTTACACATTATTTGATTCGGGAGCAACTAATTCCTTCATTGCCGAGCAATATGTTAAGTTGTTAGGATTACGTCCTATATTGTTGGAGTCAGCAATTTGCATATCTACACCATTGAAGGATAAAGTAATTGTTGCTTTGGGTTGTTTGGGGTGCAAGTTAGAGATTGGTGAACGAGTGGGGAAAATTGATATGTTAGTCCTAGCCATGTATGATTTCGATTTAATAATTGGCATGGACTGGCTTACCAAGCAAAGAGCTAAAATGGACTGCTATTGCAAAGCGATTTAGTTTGACCCGTTAGAGGGTGAGAGCTTCGAGTTTGTCGGGAATTGAGGAGGACCCTCGATTACCTTGATCTCGTCGCCAGAGGCAACTCGTCTGTTAGATGAGGGTTGCCAAGGTTACCTAGCATAGTTGAGGGGTTGAAAATGGAAGACATATTGATAGTGCAAGAATTTTCAGATGTCTTTCCAAAGGAATTGCCAGGATTATCGCTAGAGAGAGAAATTGAGTTTGTAATTGAGCTAGCCCCTGGGACAGAGCTGATCTCTAAGGCTCCTTATCGGATGGCGCTATCTGAGTTGAAGGAATTGAAAGTGCAGATGCAATAGTTATTGGATAAAGGATTTATTCGTCTCAATGCATCACCTTAGGGGCACCAGTTTTTTTTGTCAAGAAGAAAGATGGTTCGTTGTGCCTGTGCATCAACTATCAGCAACTCAATCAAGTCACGATCAAGACTAAGCATCCATTGCATAGGATAGATGACTTGTTCGATCAATTACAAGGAGCATCAATATTCTCGAAGATTGATTTAAGGATGGGATATCATCAGTTGAGAATTAGAAGGAGGACATTCCTAAGTCAGCATTTCGTACTCGGTATGGTCATTACGAGTTCACAGTGATGCCATTCGGGTTAACGAATGCTCCAGCTGCCTTCATGGATTTGATGAATAAAGTATTCAAGGAATACTTAGATCATTTTGTGATCGTGTTCATCGATGATATCTTAGTGTATTCGAGAAGTGACGAAAAGCATGAGAGTCATTTGAGATTAGTGCTCTAGACCTTAAGAACTCACCAATTGTATGCTAAGTTTAGCAAATGCGAGTTTTGGTTGACTCGTGTTGCGTTCTTAGGTCATGTGATTTCCGGAGAAGGAATCTCCGTGGATCCGAGCAAGATAGAAGCAGTGATCCAACTGGCCAAGACCGACAACCGTGACAGAGATTAGAAGTTTTCTGGGTTTGGTAGGTTATTATAGATGGTTTGTGAAAGGATTCTCATCGTTATCATCTCCTATGACAAAACTCTTGAAGAAAGAAGAGACATTTGTATGGACAGACAAGTGCGAGCGTAGTTTCCACGAGCTGAAGGAAAAGCTTACTACCGCACCTATATTGACGATTCCATATGGTCCTGGAGGATCCGAGATCTACAATGATGCGTCATTCAAAAGACTGGGTTGCGTACTAATGCAACATGGCAGAGTTGTTGCGTACGCTTCTCGCCAGTTGAGGCCCCATGAACAGAATACCCGACGCATGACTTAGAGCTCGTGGTGATTATCTTTGCCCTGAAGATTTGGAGACATTACTTGTGTGGGGAAAAATTTCAAATCTTCACAGACCATCAAAGTCTCAAGTATCTGTTCTCTCAGAGGGAGTTGAACATGAGACAAGCAGATGGATGAAAGTGCTGAAAGACTACGACTGTGATATTTTATATCACCTAGGAAAGGCGAACAAGGTCTCCGATACCTTGAGTTGAAAGTCTTCAGTAGCTCATATACTGATAAAGGAGTGGAACCTAATCGAAAGAGCTAGAGATTCGATATTCAAGTTTGAGGTAGGCCACCTTTCGAGTCTTATGGCCACCCTCAAAATTGAACCGGATGTCCAAGTCCGAATCAAGACACTCCAACCGACAGACCCGATGTACAGAAAATTCTACAAGAGGACACTGAGAAAAGAAAGGTTGATTTTTCAGATCTATAATGATGGAACACTGAGATTCCGAGGACGTTTGGTTGTACCTGACGATGTGGAACTTAGAGAAGATATTCTATCTGAAGCACATCACAGTAGTTACAACATTCATCCTGGGAGTACTAAGATGTATTAGAATCTACATCAGCACTATTGGTGGTCAGGTATGAAGGTGGACATCGCCAAACATGTCCACCTTGTGTTTGACATTTCAGCAAGTAAAAGCCTAACATTGCAAGTCGGGAGGACTTCTGCAACCTCTTGCGATCCCATAATGGAAATAAGAGCATGTCACGATGGATTTCGTGATCAGACTACCAAGGAGTCAGAGAGGAAATGATTCGATTTGGGTGGTGGTCGACAGATTGACAAAGTCGGCTCACTTCATTGCAGTTCGAAAAGGATCTTAGTCTGGATAGACACGCAGACTTGTACGTGCGTCAAGTAGTTCGAATGCATGGAGTGCCGGTTATGATAATGTCAGATAGAGACCAAAGATTTACTACCACTTTTTGGAAGAGCTTGCAAAGTGCTATAGGTACAAAGCTTCAGTACAATATGGCATATCATCCTCAGGCGGATGGCCGGTCCAAGAGGACAATTCAGACTCTCAAGGACATGCTGAGAGCTTGTGTACTAGACTTCAAGGGAAGTTGGGAAGATCAGCTTCACCTGGTGAAATTTGCCTATAAAAACAACTATCAGCAGAGCATCCATTTGAAGCGTTGTATGGTAGAGTGTGCAGGACACCAGTGTGTTGGGATGAAGTTGGGGAAAGGAAGATCATAGGCTCAGAGTTGGTCCAGCAGTTAGTGGATGCCGTGGCAGTAATTAGAAATAGATTAAAGACCACTCAGAGCAGACATAAAAGTTACGCAGATAAGCGTTAGAGATTATTGGAATTTTAAGTTGGTGATCACGTTTTTCTGAAAGTATCACCAATGAGGGGAACTTCGCGCTTTGGAAAGAAAGGAAAACTGAGTCCGAGGTACATAGGTCCATTTGAGATTCTTGAGAGAATCGAGACCTTAGCGTATCGTCTTGCATTGCCGCCGAGATTGGCGTAAGTGCATGACGTCTTTCACATGTCGATGTTAAGGAAGTGTGAGCCTGACTCGACCCACGTGCTCAATTTTGAAGAATTATATGTGGACGACCGAGTATCGTACATTGAAAGCCCGGTTCAAACAGTGGATTGCAAAGAGCAAGTTCTGCATACAAAGACAATTTCGTTAGTCAAAGTGGTCTGGTAACATCACGGTATTGAAGGAGCGACATGGGACACTGAGGAGTTGATGAGATAGTTGTACCCCCACCTTTTTGATTAAAGTGTGTAAGATTTAAATTCCGAGGACTAAATTTTTATAAGAGGGGAAGAGTTGTGATATCTTAGATTTTCAACCTGTTTTCTATTGAATAAATCGGGCATTTCATCGACGCGTCTATAGGGCTATTCTCAGAGCTGATCACTCTCGAGATAACTAGATTAGCTGGGTGAGCCATTAAGGAATTTTAAGGTAATAGACTTGAGAATTCGACTAGAAATCAGCTTCTCGACTGTGCTCATATTTAGAGGCCATTATGGCACAGTTAAAAATCAATTTGAGATCAGAAATAGGTCGGCTCGACTGAAATGCCTGACCGATCGTGGGTGACTCCACTAAATTGAAAAATTCTCATCGGCCGACACTAATTTGATTTTACGGTCATTTTGGGTACCCTGTGTCCGTAATTGAATCCTCGAGATTTTCACGATAACCAAGAGTTGCTAATGTGTCGAGTGGGTTTATTATGGCTCGAAAAAAATTGACCACGGGTCATTTGCCCTAAAAAGTTTAGAAAACTATCCGATAGCTTAGGTCACGCTAAAAACGCTAAAAACGCGCCGAATGGAAATTAACCACCAATTTGAGTCCGATTTCAGAAATTGAAGATTCTATCATGTCACAATAAATTCTAGGACCCATGACTCAGTCTCATAAGATTTTTCTGACAAATGAGACTTTTTGGGAAAAAGTCGATTTAGGACCGTTTTTGTTCAATTAAGGCCGATGATTATTTTTGGTTGCAAAATTGAGAAGCAAGATGGATCCAGAGGTGAGGGAAAATGCCAAGATGATCAAGGATAGGTCAATTGAAATTATGAAAGCCAGTTGAGGTTGAATTGAAGTGGATCAAGTATCTGATTGAAGCCCATTACTTCAAAATTCGTGTGCCCCTTCCCCCTAGCCATTTTGGACCATTTGGCATGTCCAAGAAGAGGCCTTGGTGGCCTAAAGACAGCCATGGAAGGCTGGCTTGTTAGACAAGCCTAGGGGGGATAAAATTTGGAAAATAAGGCCAAGGGGTCCTCCACTTCTCTCTCTCCCTCATCCTCTCCCAAGCTGCCGCCCATCTCACTCTCTCCTCTCCACTCTCGATGCCATCAGCAAGGGGGAGAAGACAGGAGCAGCTCGTGGTTGCCAGACCATCGCAGCTCGTTGCTGTCCGCTGTGCGCATTGCCCGCGCTAGTCACGCGCCGTGCGCCCGCGATCCTGTCCAGCCGTGCCGTCTAACTGCTTGGTCCAGCCATTCCAGCCCTCTGTTTAGTGCTGTTGGTGGCTGAGGAAGCCTCCCGAGCTGCCGGTTTGGACCCGAGATCATCCCCGTTGCTTCCCCCGAGCCTTGTCGCCCTAGCCGAAGTTGTTTTCTTCCATTTCCAGCCAAGAACAACAACTACTTTTGTGGATTTTTAGCACTGTCCCAAGCCCATTTTGAGGTGTTCCGGGACTTGGACCCTAGGCCCGCTTTGGAGAAAAACGTCCCCCGCGGCGTTCCCGACGTTTCAATCCGAGCAGATTGTTAAACGGGTGAGTTTAGCTCACTAATCCTCGCTTAGTAGACTAATTATGCTTAAGGGTTGATTATTGTTAATTAAGTATGATTAGGTGGTTAGATTAGTTTAGATTAATTAAATTAGTGCCTTAATGATGCATGTTAGATAAATGGTTAGTGCTATTAGCTAGTGAATAGTCTATAGTATTTATTGAATGCATCTCGGGATTTTTCCCGGCTTGTCTCGGCCTCCAATTAGGCATTACGGGCCTAAATTGGATTTATTAGTATTTATTAATTAATTTTTGTAATTAATTAATTAATTATTTATTTTCCAGAAATTAGACTGGGATAGTCGACAACCGGAATTTTATGTTGATTATCGTGGCGCAGTCCGCTTATTTATTTGAGCTTTACGTTGCGTGGAATTGATTTAATTATGGACTTTTAGGATTTATTCCTAAATTGTTTGATTTTGGGTAATATAAGTATGAATTGCGGTTGGGAGTAATTATTTTGGAAATGAGATAAATTATCATGAAAGGCACGTGGCTCGGTGAATAGTACATCACCTCGGAGAATGCACGTGGCTTGGTGATTTAGTATATCGCCTCGGAGAATGCACGTGGCTCGGTGATTAGTACGTCACCTCGGAGAATAAACGGAGATTGATGATTAGGCATGTCGCCTCGGAGAATACACGTGGCTCGGTGATAAGGAATATTGCTTCAAAGAATGCACGTGGCTCGGTGATTAGTTCTATCAGTTGAGACTGAATAGTAATGGCTAGAATGATCAGGAAATGGTCAAGTTGACATGTAATCGACTAGGTCGATTGATCAATACTTTGATCTGTTGTCATGAATTGATTGATTTATGTGATATGAGGCATCTATGAATAATCTTAACTTGCAGGATAGAACTGAGGCCAAGATAAGTCCTCTGACTCGTGAGTGATTAGACAATCCTTTTAGTGTATTGGTTTCCTAATCGAGTCTTAAGAGGGTAGAACTCGCTGAGACGTAGTCTCATTGATTATTGTATAACCAATTTCAGGCCCTTAGATGGCAGCACCGGTACCTCCACCTCCCCCTATTCCAAAGCAGTTTGGTATCTCCAAGAGTATATCAGAGAAGGCAACTCACTTCCACATCCATCCGGACTTGGAGGGATTAGAGTATGTTTTGATTAATCTACTGTTTGGGTGGATGTGGGTAGAGATGATCTGGTACCCCATGAATATAGGTCGTGGTATTGTTAGTACTTCGATGGGCAAAGAGAAGGTCCCATATCGGAAGAGGATGTGCCACAACATGTCCTAGAGGAAGCATTTGGAGTAGGGACTGCAGACCCCGATGACAGAGTGGTAGACAATGCTAGAGATCCTGTGCTTGGGAGTGAGCCGACTTCTCTGGTGTATACAGTTGAGGATGCCAACTGGAGCGAAGAGGAAGCTGAGATCATGGAGCAGGAGGAGGAAGGACCAGAGGAGGACCAAGAGTGGGGAGAACCAGAGGAGGAGCCTGAAGACGAGGAGCTTGAAGAGAATGAGCTTGATTCAGAGGAATCGGATGAGGATCAGGATGATCCAGAGTATGACCCGGATGAGGATTGAGACCTCACCTCGTTTTGTGAACCCCGGTTTGTGAACTGATGTGTGGATAAGTTTAGATCGGACCTCTGTGAATAGTATTGTAATGTATACTATGAGGTGTGCTATGTATAAAAGTATGGTTGTGAATTTCAATATAAAAAATATGGCCCTACTTTTCTATCCCATTATTTTATTGTCTGGGGATTTATAATTGCTTCCACATGTGCTATTAAAATGAAAGGGTTGGCGATACGTCCTGGGATATCGCTTTTAAAATCGACCAAGTTGAAGGATGGGTGGGTTCCTAAGGATCGGGGCGTGACAATAGGTGTCCTACAGTTCTCCATAATTAGCAAGTTCATTCTCTATTCTTTTTTTAAGAATTTGACTTGCTGCTTTTTTGCTTCTTTTTGTCAAATTTATACTAATATATATATATTTGGCTTTTGCAATCAGGTCCACACTCCATCGAGTTATAGGGAATGGTCAAGAACGGTATTCTGTATGCCCCCCCCTCTCTCTCTCTGTCTCTCTCGCTCTCTCTCTCTCACGTCATCTTTTGGAAAATTTGGCAAAAGCCATTAAGAGAATTTTGAAGCTTTGTCAAGTCTGTTGAAAAAAGCCCGATTGGTTGGGTAATAGGAAGAGTAGAGTATAATTGAAGCCAATCTAGGATAGTTGTAGGATGATTAAAAGTGGTCCTAGGTTTGAGATCACGTTCTAGTGGCAAGTCAGTAGAGCTTGTGATTAAATTTTTAGGAAATTCCTCTCAACTCGAGACCATCTTCAGGAATGATGCACATTTATTTCTGCAAAAAAAGTCTAATTTCGACCATTACCTTCTCTTTTCTTGATGAGTTATTTTGCTAAAATCTCTGTTAATAGTCCTATTTATGCTCATGTCCTCACGGAATGCAGATTGCTTTCTTCCTGGAGCCTAACCATGTCTCGTCGAGTGCTTGCCTACATGTATGTCAGAGGAAAATCCTCCCAAGTAAGCTGTCTTGCGTAAATTAGTTTCTTTCCTATATATCATCAAGATGTTGCTATTGTATTTCCCATGTTGTCAAATCTCGGCCCTAAGATCTAGTTCTTCTCCTCCTTGATTCAAATGACAGACTTTATGCGTTTTGTTTGAGTGTCGATGCTCTGATTTGTACGTGAGTGTCGAAGTGGATATTGCATTACCAAGGATCATCCAAACTCATGCTTGGACTTTTCGTTTATGTTAAGAGGACTACATCTAAAATTTTTAACTCCATTTTCATGAAGAAAAATGTTTATACGAAAACTAGGCATTGACCTGTCCCTGATTTGATCAATTAATACGATTGATTGCATGCTCGCATTGTGTTCGAACCATTTCGCATGGGGATCTTGGTGTGGTATTTATCATAGCTACTCCAGCAATTAACTTTTTTGGTTTTTTGATCGAGATTCCAATAATTGTTAGACATGGTGCAAATTAGCAAATTTACACCAGCGGCATCGGATCCTGAACTAAATTTCTTCAAAATTGATTCACGTGCAGGTTTCCTCCCATCTTATGTCAGACCTACTTGGCCCAAAGATACGGCGATACTCATGCTGATTTAGATGTATACAGAAAGGAAGAAGTTTAGAGTCTGCCTGTGAGGAGCTGGAGCCTATCAACCAGCACTTGCCCGAAGTAGGGGGTATACCTTGAGAGCTCGTAAAGAAGTGCATGATGAGCTTAGAGAAGAGCAGCGAATGGTAGTACACGCGTGTACATACATATGCATACACAACTAATAATCTGCTTATGTTTATGCAGGGAAGTAATAGTTTGGTCTTCTTGCTTCCATGATTTGGCTTCTAAATTAGCAGTTTGTACATGCAACTCTTTAATAAAGGAAATGAAATGGAGACGCCATGCATATTTTTTGGCGCCGACTTTCCTGGATTCAACGGACGGACAGTTGCTTTTTTACGATAGTTTCAGCAGATTGAACTGTACATGCAACTTTTGGCATATTTAGCAAGATTTTTTGGATGAGGTAGGCGTGTCGCTAAGCCTACGAAGGATTGAAAATATAAAGGGCTAAGACGAGGAGAGAGCAAGCATGTCCGTGTGGGTGGGACTAGGAGTAGCATTAGCAAGGGCACAAACTGAGATCGTAAGCCGCTTTAGCTGCTACGCTGGCTGCTACTTTCTAAGAAATCTTTCTGATCTTTCTTAAGGGTGGATTAGGTCAGTCCCTTCTCGAAGTCCTCCTGTGACGCTCGACTAGCTGACGCTTCCGCTATGTAAAAACAGAGAAACAAGCACTGGAAACAGAACTTCTGACAACTACCTGGCAATCTCTTTAGCTCTTTGTTCTCAATGTAGGTGGAAAATCTCCCAAGATAGTGAGATAGACAGTTAAATTAGCAGTTACCAAGTTAATTATACTCTTCTAGCTTTCTTGTATTTTAAACAGTTAATTGATTATGCAAGAGATTGAAATGGAAATATTTAGTGGAAACAGATGCTATGACATTCATTGTTCCGCCCATTACATTCGAAATTTTGACAATCATGTATCTAGGGATGATTGGTTGTTGAGTGGGTTGATTCTCGACTTGAAATTAGATATCCACCTCATGATTCCAACTTTCGAATTTTTGAGAATGGGAATTGAATCAGTAATTTTTGGAATTGTTGCTTCTTGATTTTGCTAGTTTCCAGTTCTATTTGGGAACTACTCCTTGTTTTTGTGTTAAAAATCAAATTCTTATAATAAAATGTAAGAGCTGCACTTTTTCACTCAGTAACATATTTGATGAAATAATTATGTTATTGTTTATTCACAATGGAGACCATGATTCATTTCTTGGTTCAACTTGAAAACCGAAGTGGTAAAACCGAAGTGGTGGAACCTATTTAGATCGGTTCTCTAGTAGAAAGCATTAGGACGGGAACGAAGACATCACTGATGGCTGCACCAAATATCTTCGCTGATTCTTTAATCTTCCCGCGCCGTCGTTTTTCCCCTTCTTTTCTCAGCCTCGTGTCCTCCATCACCTGCAACTCAAACTCCCATCCGACCTCGATTGTTGTCGGTCGTCATCATCACTGTGAAATTAGTTAATCAGTTAGGCAAATGGGACGGTGAGCATGGATGACGTGAACGCCATCGATGTCGATGTCGCTGGAGTTCCGTCTTCTGCTCTCGACCTGATCGACCTCTTGAGCGTCGATAACCAACGGTCGGTGTCCCTGCTCAGACAAGTCTCCGATTTTCCTGCCTTTTTTCGCTATTTTCAGTTCGATTTCCGGTGTGTGAAACCTAAGAAACGGTTTCCGAGTTGAGAGGGATGCTTACGGATGAATCCGATCCGTTGGCCTCAAGCGTGCTTGGATTCCGGCTTTTTCTACGTGGTCAATCATGGAGTCAGCCAGAACTTGATGGAGGAGGTCTTCGTCCAGGGTAGGCGGTTCCATGTGTTAGAGAAAACTTCCTTATTTGTTTTGAAGCTAACAAAACATTTCCATTAGTCTAGTCTGAAGACTTGCAGGCTCTTTCGTCAAAGCCTGAAGACCGTCGGACCGCCAGACTCAAGATTCAAAGTCTGCCCTCATTGACAGTTTCTAGACCTTCGAAGAAGGTAAGGATTTGATTCGATCGGCTAAAGAAGATCTCACAGCTGGAGATAGCATCTTGGAATCTATTATTCGTCTTGAAATTAATTTGGGTAATTTGGATCCGTTGAATGGCGAAGCATACTTGGAAGGTTCTACTTATGGAAACCTAGATCCTGATTGTGTGGGCGAGTAGGATTGGTGGGCTATCGTCATATTCCTTAAATAACTTGAGATCTCCCTAATTGATTCTATCCAACGGGTAGATTGGAAGAACTTCTTTGGAAAGTGCCAACGGTTATGAAGGCATGGAGGAGTATATAAGGAAGACGCTCTAGTCATTCGAGTGGGTGCATGATAGAGAAATTTCAAAGTTTGAAGCTCCTTGTTCTTTGCTAATTCATTTGTTGAGTGTAAACCTGTACTCAAAAGAGAGCTTATACATTTGTGAGGCCTTGAGGAAGTGTAGCAAAGTCTCTACACTGTGGAATCAAGGATGTGATACTGTAACGAATCTTTTGATTCATAGTGAAATCCAGCCGATGGGCTGTCAGTGCGGAAGAGTGGACGTAGGCTTGAATTAAGCCGAACCACTATAAACCTTGTGTTCTTATTCTCTTCCCTAAACTCATTTACTTTTCTCGTAACTTTATTTAATTGTTAGAGTCTCTTTTCTCTTTTAAAGTCTACTGTTAAACAAACTCAGGTTAAAAGTAAAGTTTTACACTATACTTCTCAAAAGTTTGTTTTTGCATCTATTCACCCCCTCTAGGTGCTCGTACTAGCATTTACAATTGGTATCAGAGCTTGTGTACTCATTTAAATTGAAGTGTTTTTTCTTCAGAGTTAACGATCCATGGCTAGTATGTTGGCTCCAGGTTTGGTTGAAGGGCAAAGCAACACCAAACTGCCTTACTTTGACGGGAATGAATACAGTATATAGAAAAACAAGATGAAGGCTTTCCTAAGATCGAAAGACCCTCTTGAATGGGATGTGGTAGACAAATGAATCATTCCTTAAACTACAACAGTCTTAGAAAGGGGAAAAGAAGCTGTTGAGTTCAGCGAGATGACTCAAGAAGAGATAACCAAGAGACAAGCTCTTGATACAAAAGCAATTTATTCCTTATATTGTGCATTATCTCCTACTGAATATAACAGAATATCTTCTTGTGAAACAACTAAAGAAGTCTGGGATAGACTGCACATCACCTATGAAGGAACCGATCGAGTGAAAGAAACCGGAATCAATATTCTGCTCGGTCAATATGAAGCATTCAAGATGAAACCAGGAGAATCTATCACTGACATGTTTAGTCGTTTTACAGAAATCGTGAATGGTCTTGAGTATCAAGGTCAACCAATCTCTGGACCCATGAAGGTTAACAAATTACTGCGTGGACTTTCCAAAGATTGGAATCACGTAAAGACCTCAATAAGGGAGACACAAAGAATCATGCCACTCTTCGTTGACGAATTGGTTGGCACTCTTTAGTCTTATGAAGTGGAGCAAATCAATGAAGATGAAGATCTCAAAGGTAAAAAATCTATTGCATTAAAATCTAATGATGATTATGATGTTATAGATTCTGAAGACGATATGGACGATGAAGAGCTTGCTCTCATGATAAGAAGGTTCAGAAAACTGAACAAAAAGGGAAGAATATTCAACTGGAAGAAACAAAGCTCTCAAAAGTTTCAAAATAAATCAGCAGAGGACGATGAATCCAATAAAGATGTGATTTGTTTTGAATGTAAGAAAAAATGGACACATCAGACCCAACTGTCCCTTACTAAAGAAAAAGAAAGGAAAAGCTGAGAAATACAGAAAGGCTCTCAAAGCAGAAACTTGGAGTGATACCGAATGTGAAGAGAGTGATGATGATTATGCTAATATTTGTTTAATGGCATAATCATGTGAGACAGACTCAGATCCGGACAGTGAAATCGAGGTAAGTAATTTAAAAATTCATACTAAAGTCTTTAAATATATTGATGAACTGTGTCTTAATCTCAAAACTTCTCTCAAGAGGATTTCCGAACTAAAAAGGGAATATTCTGCACTGAAGCAAAAAAAGATTGTTTGGAAAAAAAAGGTCGAAAATTTAGATAAAAGTGTTATTACTTTGAAAGAAAATGCAGATTCTCTTTCAAAAGAAAATGCACTTTTGAAAAATGATATTTCAAGTATTTTAAAAAGGTTTTCTATAGGATCTGAGAAATTAGAAAATATTCTTTCAGCACAAAGACCTTACTTTAACAAATCAAGCTTGTGAATGACTGCTGAAACCATCCATCTAATTGATTTTCCAAAAGTAAAGGAAATAATTAAACAAAGACCTACAAAAGATTTTTATAGAAATCATTTTCAAAAAGTTGTTGTAAAACCTGTTGGCCGTAGTGCTCTTAAATGTTCTAAGTGCAACAGCTCAGAATATTTTGAGAAAGAATGTCCCATGGTTTGGAAACCTGTTAAGAAGGTTTGGGCAAAGACCGTATATTGCACTAACTCCATTGGACCCAAGAAAGTATGGGTACCAAAGAAAGTATGAGTTTCTTTTTTAAATGCAGGTCACTATCAAGAAAAATGTCAAATGGCACTTGGATAGTGGATGCTCAAGACATATGACATGAGACTCAAGTTGTTTCATAAATTTTATGCAAGTTAATGGTGGAAAAATTTCTTTTGGTGGAAATAGCAAAGGCAGAATTGTCGGATGCGGAACCGTAAAGATTGGAAGTCTCACAATCAATAATGTTTCATTAGTGGAAGGACTCAATTACAACTTGTTGAGTATCAGCCAACTGTGCGACACAAGTTTCAAAATCAACTTTCAAGAAGGAATATGTTCAAGAACCAGTAAAGACTCTTCTCAGACTTTCACGGGGTGAAGACATGGGAACATCTATCTTCTGGATATCAAACCAGAAAAATCCCAATGTCTAATTTCAATTCAAGAGGAAGCTAATGTCTGGCATAGAAAACTTGGCCATATCAATATGAAGTAAATAGCCAAGGTCTCTCCAAAGAAGCTTGTTGGTGGCCTACCCAACCTGACATACCAAAAATCTGATTTATGCACACCATGCGTGTTGGGAAAACAGGTTAGAAATTCCTTCAAACCAATAAATCAAGTTTTCATTAATCGTGTACTGTAGCTCCTACATATGGATCTCTTTGGACCAACTAGGACTCAGAGCATTAGTGGAAAGAAATATTGCCTAGTAATAGTGGATGATTATTCACGATTCACTTGGGTATATTTCTTGGCAAGTAAGTCTGAAACTTTTTCTTATTTCATAAAGTTTGCTAAGAAAGTACAGAATGAGAAAATGTATGTTATTTCAAGTGTACGGACAGACCATGGAGGTGAGTTTGAAAATCAAGATTTTGCTAAATTCTGTGATGAATCCGGCTTTCAGCATGTGTTCTCCTCACCATACACTCTAGAGCAAAATGGAGTTGTGGAAAGGAAGAATAGATCGTTGTAAGAAATGACTAGAACTCTTTTAATTGAAAGCAACATTTCTTCTTGTTTTTGGGTTGAAGCAGTTTCTACAGCATCTTACATTATTAATAGGGTTTTCTTAAGGCCTATTCTAGAGAAAACTCCCTATGAGTTATTCAAAGGAAAGAAGCCAATTGTTTCCTATTTTCATGTGTTTGGATGCAAATGTTTTATATTGAAAAATGCAAATGATCGAATTGGTAAGTTTGAAGAAAAATCAGACGAAGGCATCTTCCTTGGATATTCAACCACCAGCAAAGCTTACAGAGTTTACAACAAAAAGACTCAATCGGTGGAGGAATCGATGAATGTCAAATTTCAAGACCTTATACAAAATCAATCGATTCAGACTCAACTTGAAGAATCTGAACCTGCTCCAGACTCTACAAAGTCTAAATCACCAGAAGCAGCTCAGACTTCAGAAGATCAACAACGAACGATCATTGAAGAATTAAATGAAGAAAAAGACCAGCAGTCTGTCAAACCAACTAGCAACTGGAAGTACAAGTCTAGTCATCCCAAAGAACTCATTATTGGCGACATTGATGAAGGGATTCGTACAAGATCCAAAAGGCATGAAGGGTCTAGTGTTGTGGCTCTTATTTCTGAAATAGAACCCAAGAGCATAGAAGAAGTTTTAACTGATGAAAGCTGGATTGAAGCTATGCAAGAAGAACTCAGGCAATTCAGTATTAATGATGTCTGGGAATTGACTCCTAAATCAAAAGGTAAATCTGTCATTGAAGCTAAATGGGTTTTCAGGAACAAGATGGACGAAAAAGGAAAAGTTATTAGGAACAAAGCAAGACTCGTGTCCAAAGGATATACGCAAGAAGAAGGGATAGACTATGATGAGATTTACGCATCAGTAGCAAGGTTAGAAGCAATTAGATTATTACTTACTTTTGCTTGTTATAAGAATTTCAGGTTATTCCAAATGGACGTCAAAAGCGCTTTTCCAGATGGATTTATCCAAGAAGAAGTCTATGTGGAATAACCTCCCAGTTTTGAAGACCCAAGGAAACCAGACTCTGTATACAGACTGAAAAAGGCGCTATACAGTTTAAAGCAAGCACCTCAAGCTTGGTACGATAGGTTAAGTAAGTTTTTAATTCAAATTGGCTTTGTTAAAGGTAAAGTAGACACTACCTTGTTTATCAAAAGAGAAAGCAAAAACTTTTTACTTGTTCAAATCTATGTTGATGATATTATTTTTGGATCACCTAATGAAAATCTGTGCAAGAAATTTTCTAAGTCTATGCAGGATGAATTTGAAATGAGCATGATGGGTGAACTATCATTCTTTCTCAGACTTCAAGTAAAACAATTGAAGGAAGGAACCTTCATTCACCAAGAAAAATATGCTAAAGAACTTGTTAAAAAGTTCGGTTTGGAGAATTGCAAAAAGACTGATATACCAATGTCGAGTTCTTCGAAGCTAGACAAAGATGAATGATGAAAGAAAGTTGACCAGAAGCTATACATGAGTATTGTTGGTTCACTTCTTTATCTTACTGCTTCTAGACTTGACATTTTGTTTAGTGTTTATATTTGTGACAGATTTCAATCAGATCCCAAAGAATCTCATTTAAGTGCTGCGAAACGCATCATCAAATACGTTGCAATGACCTCTAATTTGGGTCTCTGGTATCCTAAAGAAGGAGATTTTACTTTCCTTGGATACTCAGACGCAGACCTAGTAGGATGCAGAGTTGATAGAAAGAGCACCTCGGGCACTTGTCAATTACTTGGTAACATGACAGTATCTTGATTTTCAAGGAAGCAAAGTACTGTAGCTCTTTCAACAGCAGAAGCAGAGTATGTGGCTCTTGAAAGTTGTTGTTCTCAAATTTTGTGGATAAAATAACAGCTAAGAGACTTTGGAATCGAAGACTCATGCATTGAGATCAAATGTGACAACACCAGCGCGATTAATCTCACCAAGAATCCAATTCTTCATTCAAGAGCAAAGCATATAGAGATTCGACATAATTTTATTAGAGACCATGTTCAAAATGGAGAAGTCTTGATTCAATTCATAGACTATAAGAATCAATTAACGGATATTTTTACAAATCCACTAGAGAAAAGTCAATTCGAGTTTATTTGATCCAGACTTAATATCTTAAAGTCTGAAGAAGTTCAGACCCAGGGCTAAAAAGTCTAAAGTTATTTATATTTTAGAATTTTATCCTTCGGATAAAAAATCAAAAAGGTACGCTTGTCTATTAATATGTAATTGATTGATGTTATCTTCCCCAGTTTTCGTAATTATTGCAATCATTCCTTTTCGAAAAAAGAAGTTATCTTTTAAAATGACAGTTATCTAATTTCAAAAAGGCAGTTATGTTTGAAAAGGCATTTTCTATTTTTTTCCTTTTATGACGATCTGTATACCTCGTTTCGACTGCCTTATATACTGATCGTCTTCTTCACAAACCCTAGAAGCATAGAACATCACTTTCTTACTTTTACTCTCTAGTTTAATCTTCAAAGTTCTCATCTTTCTTGCGAATCGAGTTTGGAATCTCTCAAAGACTGTGAGAATGACTTCCCAAAGAAAGTCTTCAAGGATCGCAAACAGGGGACCACAGCATATGCGTGAGGGTCCTACGTATTTTGACCTCACCGAGGAAGAAGACTCTCCAAGACAGCAACAGAGTCCATAACATTCTCAACTGCGTCATTCTCCTCATGCTAGACCACAGGATGCAGAACTTGTAAGAACCCTTAAGCCCGCTTTTACCTTCAAACTCTACTCTGCCTTAAAGGATGGAGGCTCTGCATTGAACTTTATTAATGAATTTTTGTAAGAAAAGGGGTATCCAAATGAAACCCACTTTCTGCAAACGATGGAACGTTGGGGAATTGCTCCTGCGGGCTCGGAAGAAATGGCCTTTGCGAATATCCCTAGTGATCCACGTGTTAGAGGACATAGTCAACCTGATGGAAATGATGATGAAAAGATGTTCACTAACTTTAAGCCTAGAATGGGAATTGCGGCGAATATTCGAAGCAAAAGGACAGATTTGTTTCGTTCTTAGGAACACAAGCAACTTTACTCTAAGTTGCTGAAGCGAGGGGTGATGAACCCAAGAAGTGTGGACTTTGATTTTCTCGATTCTCTGAATGTGAAATTGCGAGAGAAATTCACTTTGCTTCAACTTGAACAATTTTGCTCTGAAACAACAGTGGCTCATCCAGAACTTACTGCGTATTTCTATTCAAATCTGAGCTTTTTGGATGCGAATAGATTCTTTTTCAGTGTTAGAGACCATGACTATGTAGTTGATATGGACACTCTGGCTGATGTGATTAGAGTAGAGAGAGGGGTGTTCCAATCAATTAGTGTGTCTATTGGTTGTGCGACAGTGGAGCTTGTTCTGGATGGAATGGCAGAAGGTCAAATTTCGTACTTGCGGATAAATGCCTCAAATGTCTTGCTTCACAAGATTGCGATCAATTGTCTCAGACCCAAATTGACTTCGAAGATTGACGTCTCCAACTCAAAAGCAAAGCTGATGTATGCTATCAATGCTGGCAAAAAGTTCTCTCTGCCTCACACTATCATGTTTCACATGTATAGATCGATGGTGAAGGACTAGGGCCAACTTTCTTATTCAGCACTTGTTATTAAGTTATTCAGACATTTGAATATTCAGCCTCCCAAGATTCTGTGTGTTCGTACTTGTGATCAAATGGTGGTGGGACTGAAGATGGTTTCCAAAATGCATCTGAAGGAGCTGAACAAGGCTTTGGAGCGATTTAAGGAGAAAACCCCTGTCAAGACTCACCAAGTCTCTATGGCTGCAAAACGGAAAGGGAAGGAGCCCATGACAGCTCCATCCAAGAAAAGAAGAGCACTCATCTTGGAGGATGAAGAAGATGAGGAAGATGTCACCATTTCCACTCTTGCATTAAGAAATTTACAACGTTTTGTTTCAGAGACAGAGGAGAGAGAGGATCAAGATAGAGAATAAACAGAGCAAAGGAGTGAAGAGAGGGAATCGATGGGAAAAGAAGTAGAGGAAGAAAGAACTGCAGAAGAAGATGGAAGATGAGAACAATAAGAGATAGAGCATGAAGAGTACTTCTCTTCGCCTGAAGGCATTGAGAAAGGGGGAGCTATTGAGAAAAGAGGTATCTTTTTCATTGCTTTTACTAGTGAAGATGTTAGCCGTTCACCTGCAAATCCAGAAGATGTATATGCTTCTCAATTCCCTGAGGAAGGTCATGAGGTTTCATCTCCAAATCTGGGTGCTCATGCTGAAATGCCATCATCTGCTAATACTCCTCAAATTGATCATATAAAAGCAAGCACTCAGACTGACAACTCAGCATACTTTCGAAGATTGCTTGATGTTCTTATGGAGATGCGAGGCTAGATTTATGCCCTAGGATGCGAAGTTCAAAATATGCAGAATGTTAGTCAAGCCTCTTCAGTTTCTTTGGATGATCAAATTCAGGCCCTTGCTCTTCAAGTTCAAGCAAATGCCAAGGGTGAAGAAGTGGCACAACTGAAGGATGATTTGAAAAAGTTGGAAGAGACTGTCAAGTCGATGAGAGATTTCCAGCTTGTTCGCGTTCCAAAACAATCATAATTCCATTCTCTTTTCATCTCTACCTTTTTAATGCTGACAAAAAGGGGGAGATGGTGCAGATTTGAGATTTGAGATTTCACTCTTGTTTGATTTGACTTTTGATTGACTTTACTTTTGATTTGGTTGGTTGTTTGGTTGTGACTAGTTTGGATTTGGATTGTTTGATCGTTTGCAGTATCTTAAGCGTTTGGTATTCGTGGCAAAGATAGTTGTTTTTATAGGATTAACTTATCTCTTGTGGATGCAGATTTGATATTTAATACTATCTTTACTAATCCATTTATCTTTTGTGAGATATCCTTGTTTGCTTGAGTATTGTCTTGTAGGTCAAAAATATCTAAATTTGCAGGAAAGTTTTGTCACTATCAAAAGGGGGAGATTGTTGGAGAAAACTTCCCTATTTGTTTTGAAACTGACAAAACATTTCCATCAGTCTAGTCTGAAGACTTGCAGACTCTTTCGTCAAAGTCTGAAAACCGCCGGACCGCCAGACTCAAGATTCAAAGTCTGCTCTCATTGACAGTTTCTAGACCATCGAAGAAGACTTATCCAGAATTGAGTATTTCTTTTTAAGGATTTGATTCGATCGGCTAAAGAAGATCTCGCGGCTAGAGATAGCATCTTGAAATCTATTATTCATCTTGAAATTAATTTGGGTAATTTGGATCCGTTGAATGGCGAAGCATATTTGGAAGGTTCTACTTATGGAAACCTAGATCCTGATTATATGGGCAAGCAGGATTGGTGGGCTATCGTCATATTCCTTAAATAACTTGAGATCTCTCTAATTGATTCTGTCCAACGGGTAGATTGGAAAAATTTCTTTGGAAAGTGCCAACGGTTATGAAGGCATGGAGGAGTATATAAGGAAGACGCTCTAGTTATTCGAGTGTGTGCGTGATAGAGAAATTCCGAAGTTTGAAACTCCTTGTTGTTTGCTAATTCATTTGTTGAGCGTAAACCTGTACTCAAAAGAGAGCTTATACATTTGTGAAGCCTTGAGGAAGTGTAGCAAAGTTTCTACACTGTGGAATCAAGGATGTGATACTGTAATGACTCTTTTGATTCATAGTGAAATCCAGCCGATGGGCTGTCAGTGCGGAAGAGTGGACGTAGGCTTGGATTAAGCCGAACCACTATAAACCTTGTGTTCTTATTCTCTTCCCTAAACTCATTTACTTTGCTCGTAACTTTATTTAATTGTTAGTCTCTTTTCTCTTTTAAAGTCTACTGTTAAACAGACTCAGGTTAAAAGTAAAGTTTTACAATATACTTCTCAAAAGTTTGTTTTCGCACCTATTCACCCCCTCTAGGTGCTTGTACTAGCATTTACACTTCGGTCTGCCTTTGAGTGAGAAGATGAAGCTGTGGAGGAACGAGAAGCAATGAGGCTACACTCCTCTATTCAATCAGGTCCTCGACCCTGCAAATCAGATAAACGGTTTGTGTCTGATCATCCTGTTGAAGATTTTACTGCTTAAAGTGGACGTAGATGAATAGCTGATGATTTTTATGGTTGTAATCAGGTGGGGGTTGTGTAGCATTTCCTAGAAACGAAAGATCAATTAGTTATCATTCCTATTTTCAGTTGTATCATTGGAGAGAACTGCCACAAAATTAGGAGTTTGAATTGCTAACACATGACCATGAGCTAATATTTTTGTTAAAAAAGATTCTACTTATGCTCATGTTCTCATGAAATGCAGATTGCATTTTTCCTGGAGCCTAGTCATGATTGTCTCATTGAGTGCTTGCCAACATGTATGTCAGAGGAAAATCCTACGAAGTAAGTTGTCTTCTGCACATTAGTTACTTTCCTATATATCAACAAGATGGTGCAATTCTACTTCCTCTCTTATCAGTTCTCGGTCCTAAGATCTAGTTCTCCTCCACGATTTGAACAAGAGTTCTCCTCGATTTGAACTAGTGTCTTTACGCATTGTGCTTGAATGCTGGTGCTCTGCTTTGAACATGCTAAAAGGGCTAGTAGAACACCTAGAGGGGGGTGAATAAGTGTGAAAACAGATTTTTGCGAAATGCAGTAAAAATACTTTACTTTTAAACTGAGTTTGACTGACTACAGAGTTTGTAGAAGGATTCAGACTTTAAAAACTATTTCAAAACACAGAAGTATATCACAGCAAATAAAGTAAAGGAGTTCAGGGAAGAGAAAAATAAACACAAGATTTATAGTGATTCGGCTTAGATCAAGCCTACTCCACTCTCCCACACTGTTAGCCTTCTAACTGATTTCCACTATGAATCGAAAGAGAATGTTATAGCCCTGTGATATCAACTTATCAGTGAGGAGATTCTACTACTCTCACAGAATCACTCTCTAGAGTTTCTCTCTTTTGAATACAATTTTAAGCACTAAATGATGAAGGACAAGTGATTTGGAAGCTTCAGACTTTAGAATTCTTCTTTCACGCTCTCTTCGAATGACTTGAAAAACCTCATTAAATACTCTACCATGCCTTCTCGACCGTTGGCACTTTCCAGAGGAATTCTTCCAATTAACCCGTTGGACAGAATCAATCAAGGAAATCTCGAGTCGTTTGAAGATTGAGATGAAAGCTCGTCAATCTTGTTCGCCCATATAATCAAGATCTTGGTTTCCATAAATAGATTCTTTCCAAATAAGTTTGCCTTCCAAAATGATTTGCTTCTTCGAAATTGATTTCAATTAAGATAACCAATATGGTAAGTGATATTTCCAACTAGAAAACTTGATATATCTTGTACGTACTGAAACCTTGAAGGAAGAAAAATAATGTTGAGTTTGATTAAGTCTTTATTCATGCGTTCAGTTTGGAACTTGTCAGAGTGGGCGGAATTCTAATGTAAGATAGACTTTGACATAGAAGTCTGGCAATCTTCAGAATAGAACTTTGATAAGTTTTGTCAGCTTCAAAACATCATAGGAGTTTTCTCTAACAATCTCCTCCTTTTTGGTGGTGACAAAACTTTCCTGCAGATTTAAAACTTATATCCTGCAAAACAACATTTTAGCAGTACATGATAACTTATAAAAACATATTGTTATAGATCTGGATAACATCGATTCTACAACCACAGAAAACACATTAATCTTGACAAAGATTCAATCCAAATCCATAATCTCAACCACAAAAGGTTACTGCATAATATAAATATTCAACATAATCAGTTCAAACTAACAAGTTCAAAAAAAAAAATTAAATTTGCTCAAGTTCAAACAAACAAATTAAGTCTGCTCTCATTCTCTCCCTTTTTGTCAATAGCAAAAAGAAAGAGAAAGTCAAAATAGAAAGATAGAATTAAAAGATAAAGGCAATCAGGGTTGTCTAGGAACTCGAATGAGTCGGAAATTCCTCAGCGACTGCACTGCCTCCTCAAGCTTCTCCTGGCATTGATGATAAACATTCTCGACCTTGGTTACAGTCTGTGAAACTTGTTGATTCAAGGTCTGAACTTGAGTGTCTAGAGACTGTACCTTGCCTATGAGAAAATCTGAAGTAGATCTTAAGGTAGTATGAAGCTTCTGGATCTCAATCTCCATCGCATATTGCTGAGCTTTAACCTCCAAAAAGAGCTCAACTATCCTTGGATAGTTTGCATTAGGTTCTGTTTGAGCACTAGCTTCAACGAAGTGAATTTGTGGAGTATTAAGAGATGAGGGAACATCAACTTGATCGAGGGTAGTTTGTTTTGCACCCTAACTTGAAGTAGGCTCTTAAACCTTAGCTTCAGGGAATTGAGATGCAAAAATATCTTCAAGGTCTACAAGAGATCTACTTATACCATTACTCACATTAGGTGGAGAAGAAGTCCCTATTTTCTCATGAGCTCCCCCTATTTCTATGCCTACAGTTGGAGAAGAAATTTCTTCTTCTTGTATCTTTTCTTTTTCAGAGCAAGAGTGATGTTCTGTGTTAATTCGTACTCTTTTAGGGTCATCCTTGGTTTCTTCAGAATCCGCTGATAATGTTATTGCAATAGTCTCTCCATCAGAGTCATTGTTGTCATTATCCTCACCCTTCTCTTCAGAATCACCTTCTTCTTCAACTTCTGCACCTGCCTTCTTACAAAAAAAAAAACTTGTGCACCTGCCTCTTCTTCTTCTACTTTTTCTTCCTCTTCTTCATCTTCTCTATCTCCTCCTCTTCTTTCATTTGAAGCAGCAAAGCCTTGAAGGTTTCTTAAGGTAATGGCAGAATTGGTCAGATCATCTTCATTCTCTTCATCTTGCATGGTAAGTGATCTCCTTTTCTTTGCAGTTTATTGCACAACTTCCTTGTCTTTGCGCTTTCTTGTAGCAGCAAATCCTTCCTTGATTCTACTCGAGGATTCCTTCTTCAAAAGCACAATGGCCTTGGACAGATCCTTCAGTCTCATTTTGGAAATCATCTTCATGCCTATCTCCATAGAAGTGACCGTTCTTGAGCAGAGTAGTGGGGGAAATTGAATATGAAAATGACGGAACAATTTTGTAACCAAGGCAGAGTAGGGCAATTGACTTTTTCTTTCATGACATTCATGTACATATGCAGTAGGATAGTATGAGGAAGTGAGAAACGAATCCCATTGCAGATTGCCCACACGATTCTTGCCTCAAATATGGAAACATCAGTTTTAGAAGTTGCCTTGGGTCTGATGCAGTTTATGACAATTTTGTGCAACAGAATGTTGGAGGCTGGTAATCGAGAGTATGTGATACTTCCACTTGGCAGTCTGTCTTTTACCATAAATCTAGTGGCTTGACCAATGGAGATATTGATTGGTTGAAAATCACTTCTTTCAACTCCCAGAATATCGGCCAGAATGTCAACATCCACAACAAAGGCTTTGTCACAAATAGTGAACTGAATGCGATTCTGATCAAGGAAAGACATATTTGAGTAGAAGTATGCTGTCAATTCAGGATAAGCCACAACCGTCTCAGCACAAAACTTTTCAAGTTGAAGGATGGCCAATTTTTCCCTGAAGTTAACTTTTATCGAGTCCAAGAAGTCAAAATCTATTGTTCGAGGGTTTATCACCCCTCTGTTAAGCATTTGGGCATAAACCCTTTTATGCTCCTTGGAACAAAACAGTTTCGTTCTTTCACCAGGGACGTCAGCAGCCACACCCATCCTGGGTTGAAAATTCAAAAAGATTTGCTCATCATCATCCTTATTTTTAGGCTGACCTTCAGAACTAAATCTAGGATCAAAAGGAAAATGCAGAAAAGCCTTTTCTGCCGAACCTTTCGGCGCCACGCCTATTCTTTTCATAGCTCTTAAGAACACAGTTTCGTTCCCATGACCATGGCCTTTCAGAAAACTAGTGATAAAGGACATTGGAGAACCACCTTATTTCAGATAACAATAATGCTTGTAAAGAACCTGGGGTGTCAAGACTTTGAGAGGAACCGCATCTTGATCAACTTCTTCTTCCAAAGATTTACGAGGAGAGCCCTAAGGAGAGTCTTCACTAGTAAGATTGAAGTGTGTCGGTCCTTCTAACATGTTCCGATGACCCCGACTTGCAATCCGAGAAGATTTCCTTTGGTGTGACATGGATGTAGACTTGGACGATTTTGTAGACATGTTCGAGTGAAGAAAAGATGGAAACTTGCAGAGAAATTTTGAGAGTAAAAGTTCAGGGAGAGAGAGATTAGACATTAAGGTTTGGAAAATGCTTGTGCTTCGAAAAAGAGTATTTTGAGGTATTTAAGCAAATCGAAACGAGGTAGCCAAATCGTCGCAAGAAAATGCTTTTTCAAAATAAAAAATAAAAAAGGTAATGCTAAAAATTTGAAATCATATTTCAGCAAGAAAATAGTAACTTTCAAAAATAAAATAGGCAAGCATCGATTTAGATAAAATCATACCTGTTCAGAATTTACATTCTAAAAATAAAATACATGGATTTGAGAAAATGTACATATTGAAGTGGCTTCCTCAAGTTGAAGTTCTGAGTCTAATCATCTTTAGCCTTTAATCGATAGGAGAGATAATATTCAGCTTGCTGCGAATAGACTCAAATAAGTTTTTCTCCAACAGTTTTGTGAATATGTCTACCAGCTGATTCTTTGAATCAATAAATTGAACCATTATCTCGCCATTCTGGACATGATCTCTTATAAAATGATGTCGAATCTCTATATGCTTCGCCCTTGAATGAAGAATGGGGTTTCTGGTGAGATTGATAGCATTTGTGTTGTCGCATCTGATCTCTATGTAGGATTCTTCTATTCCAAAGTCTCTTAGTTGTTGTCTTATCCAAAGAATTTGAGAACAACAACTCCCAAGGGCAACATATTCTGCTTCTGCTATTGATAATGCCACTGTATTTTGTTTCCTTGAGAACCAAGATACCAGCATTTGTCCCAACAGTTGACAAGTGCCAGATGTGCTCTTTCTATCGACTCTACAACCAGCTAAATCAGCATCAGAATAACTAAGAAGAGTAAAGTCTCATTCTTTTGGATACCATAGACCTAGCTTTGGAAAAGTCGCAACATATTTTATGATGCGTTTAACAGCACTAAGATGAGATTCCTTTGGATTAAACTAAAATCTACCACATATGCACACACTGAATAAAATATCAGGTCTAGAGGTATTGAGGTAAAGTAGAGAACCGATCATACTTCTATATAGTTTTTGATCTACTTTCTTCCCTCCTTCATTCTTGTCCAGTTTTGATGAACTCGACAAAGGAGTTTCTGTCCTCTTGTAATTCTCCAATCCAAATTTCTTGATGAGATCTTTGGCATATTTCTTTTGGTGAATGAGTATACCTTTCTTTGATTGTCTGACTTGTAATCCCAAAAAGAAGGTCAATTCACCCATCATACTCATTTCAAATTCATCCAGCATAGATCTTGAAATTTTTTTACAGAAACTTTCGTTAGGAGAACCAAAGATTATATCATCTACATAAATTTGTATAAGTAGAAAATATTTTCCTTCCCTTTTTATAAATAGAGTAGTATCAACCTTTCCTTTTTCAAAACCATTTTGAGTTAGAAACTTACTCAACCTTTCATACTAGGTTCATGGAGCCTGCTTCAGACCATACAATGCCCTTTTCGACCCGTAGACGTAGTCCGGTTTTCTTGGATCTTCAAATCTCGGTGGTTGTTCCACATGACCTCTTCTTGAATGAATCCATTAAGGAAAGCACTTTTGACATCCATCTGGAATAACTTGAAATTTTGGAAACAAGCAAAAGCAAGCAATAATCTAATTACTTCTAACCTTGCTACTGGTGCATAGGTCTCGTCATAGTCTTTCCCTTCTTCCTGTGTGTATTCTTTCACCACGAGTCTTGCTTTGTTTCTGATCACTTTTCCTTTCTCATCCATCTTGTTTCTGAAAACCCACTTCGTTCCAATAACATATTTGCCCTTGGGTTTTGGAATTAGCTCCCACATGTCATTAATGCTGAATTGTCTGAGTTCTTCCTACATAACTTCTATCCAACTTTCATCAGACAGGGCTTCTTCTATCCCTTTTGGTTCTATCTCATAAATAAGTGTTAAAGCACTGGAGTCTTCTCTTCCTTTGGATCTGGTGCAAATTCCTTCATCAATGTTGCCAATGATGAGTTCTTTGGGATGACTTGACTTATGCTTCCAATTGTTATTTGGCGTGAGAGTCTATTGATCCTCTGTTCCGTTTGAGTCTTCTTGTTCTGCTTGTTGCTGTATTCCAAAAGTTTGAACTTTGCTGGGGGAGACAGACTTTGTTAAGTCTGGAACTAGTTCAAGCTCTTCAGGTTGAACCTGATCTGATTGAATTTGCACATAATCTTGAAACCTGATGTTCATAGATTATTCCACAGATTGAGTCTTCTTGTTAAAGACTCTGTAAGCTTTGCTTGTCATAGAGTACCCAAAAAAAATTCCTTCGTTTGATTTTTCTTCGAACTTTCCAGATCGATCATTTGCATTCTTCAAAATAAAGCACTTACAGCCAAAGACATGAAAGTAGGAAACATTTGGCTTCTTTTCTTTATGTACCTCATAGGGAGTCTCCTCTAGAATAGGCTTTAAAAACACCTTGTTGATAATATAACAAGCAGTAGAAACTGCTTCTGCCCAAAAGCGAGAGGGTATTTTGCTTTCTATCAAAAGAGTTCTGGCCATCTCCTGTAGAGATATGTTTTTCCTTTCCACGACCCCATTTTGTTCTAGAGTATATAGAGAGGAGAAAACATGCTGAAAACTAGATTCATTACAGAAGTCTGCAAAATCTTGATTTTCAACTTCACCTCAATGATCTGTCTTTATGCTTGAAATTGCATAACCTTTCTCGTTCTGAACTTTCTTGGCAAAATTTGAGAAGTATGCAAAAGTCTCAGACTTGTTTTCTAAGAAGAACACCCAAGTGAAACGAGAATAATCATCCACGATTACCAAATAATATTTCTTTCCACCAAGACTCTGAGTTCTTGTTGGTCCAAAAAGATCCATATGAAGAAGCTGCAAAACTCGACTGGTAGAAACCTAATTTATTGTTCTAAAAGAACTTCTGACCTGCTTTCCCAAGACATAGGGAGTGCAGAACTCAGTCTTCTGATAAGCCAAATTAGGAAGCCCTCGAACTAGCTTCTTAGAGTAAACCTTGGCAATCTGCTTCATATTTACATGACCAAGCTTCCGATGCCAGAGACTTGCTTCATCTTGAATAGATATAAGGCACTGAGAGCTTTTTGGATTTACGTCCAGAAGATATATGTTGCCATGCCTTCGCCCAGTAAAGGATTGAAAGAAGTCTTGACTTATTCTAGAACAAATGCCTTCTTGGAAGTTTAATTTGAAACTAGTATTACAAAGCTGACTTATGCTCAGAAGATTGTAGTTCAAACCTTTCACCAGAGAAACATTGTTGATAGTCAAACTTCTAATCTTTACAGTTCCATAGCCTATAATCTTTCCTTTGCTATTTCCTCCAAAAGAAACTTTTCCTCCTTTTAGTCTATCAAGCTTTACGAAACAACTTGAGTCTCCTGTCATATGCCTCGAACAACCACTATCCAAATACCATTTGATTTTTCATTTAATAGTGACCTGCAATCAGAAGAAAAACTCAAACTTTCTTTGGTACTCAGATTTTCTTGGGTCTAGGAGTGTTAGTATTAAAAATAGTTCTTGTCCAATCTTTCTTAATTGGTCTCCAAACCTTGGGACAATCCTTCTCGAAATGTTCTGAACTATTACACTTAGAACATCTAAGAGCACTTCGGGCAATAGGTTTTACAAACACTTTTTGAAAATGATTTTTATAAAATGTTTTTGCAAGTTTTTATTTAAGTATCACTTTTACTTTAGGAAAAATCAATTAAAGGAACAATCTCATTATTCATACCCAGACCAGACTTCTTAGAATAGGGTATTTGAGCTATAAGAATTTTCTCTAATTTTTCTGATCCTTTTGAAAACCTTTTTGAAATATCTGAGATCTCCCTTTGTAAAACGACATTTTCTTTTGGGAGAGAATCATAATTTTCTTTCAAATCATCAAAACTTCTTTCAAATTTTCAAACTTTTCTTTCCAAGAAACTTCTTATTGCTGAGCTTAGAATTCTCTATTTTTAGTTCGAAGATCCTTTTAAGAGAAGATTTAAGATTGAGGCAAAGTTCTTCTATATACATAGAGACTTTAACAGGAATTTTAGAGTTACTAACCTCAATTTCTTTGTCATAATCTAAATCAATGTCTATCTCTGATTCTGAGTCTAACTCTGTGTGACATCCCAGATTTTCAATCCTATTTTTTATTGAATAAATCGGGCATTTCATCGATGCGCCTATAGGGCTGTTCTCAGAGCTGATCACTTTCGAGATAACTAGACTATCTGGGTAAGCCATTAAGGAATTTTAAGGCAATAGACTTGAGAATTCGACCAGA